>JACBWW010000011.1:18257961-18348563 GCA_020086605.1 Lanius collurio | reverse complement strand
TTAGAAGATCGCTGACGACCACAGATATCTTTATATATATATATCTTTATATACACGCACATATGTATGTATATATATATATATAATATTCAGTGTGAAAAATAAAAGGCTCTTCACCAATGTTTTGGTATTATGCCTTAAAAAAATGACACTTTCCACTGCCAGTCATGACTTTAAGTCAGATTATGGCTAAAAATATTAAGGGAAGGATCACCACAGCAACAATCACATTGCTCCCCTTCTGCAGAAGAAATGGAAAAACACTCAAACTTTGCCAACCTGAATAAATTACCCAGATTATCAGAACTGTAAGGAAAGCCATATGTAAGCAACTCTGTATGTGTGTGTGTCTGGGAGTGTGTGCAAATGTGTTAACTGGGTTGCAACCCATGAAATATGTAAGTCAAAGGGGGCAACTCTGAAAATATGCTCAAGAGACAAAAAATTACCCTGGCTGTACCTTAATTGGCCAGCAGATACCATCTGAAGGGTGCTCACTGTAACCCTGGGGGACTCCAGTCCAGCTGCTGGGCTGGGCTCTCCTGCCCATGGTGGCCTAGAGATGGGATGGAGGACATTGATGCTCATTTGGTCTTGTACCAATGTGAAGCTGAGAAAGAGCTGCTTTGCTCACCCAGATGCACTCTTACTCCAGTCTTGCAGTTGTTTGTACATACTTGGAGTAGTTTGCTCTGCCAAATGAAAACATCTCGTTAGCCAAGGGGAGAAGAACAGTGGTGGAAGGGTGAGGGCACAGGAGCAATATTGTCACTGCTTGACTTGAAGCACATTATGCAGGAGTCTGCACTGGAAACCTCCTCTTACCAGGCTGCCCAAACTGTCAGTGAAGATAAGATGGCTTTTTTAGAGGCAGTCCAAGGACGTGACTTAGGATAGTTGAAATGATGTCATGATCTTTGGTGAATTCATATTGCATTAAAGACTCTAAATCATCTCTTGGAAGCCTGAAGCACATGGCTTTCGAGCACTGGAGGAGAAGGCGTAGAGTGCAAAGGCTGTGTGTTCCCATTCTCTTGCCCTTAGAATCAGCACTTGTTTAACTGTTTGTAGGTCCAGAATTAAACCCTGGATTGTTGTCCAGGGGGCTGCTATCACTTTCTGGCTTGGATTTCTAGCTAGAAAGGCTCCTCAGTTGTTTTTGGGATCACATATTTTAAGTAAATGGTGCTCAACTGGTCTGTGTCTTTAGCCTTTTCCACTTTCCAGATTCACAGATGTTCTGCAAAGGAGGTGTATGCTCATGCTGAACAAAATTAAACCTACTGATAACAGACTTGCTTTTTTAAAAATTATTTTTATTATATTATTATCATTATTTATGTAGGCTAGTGCAGGCTTGGGCTTGACCATATGATCTAAGTGATGCCAGTGATATCCTGGCCCCATTTGAAGTATCTACTGAATGACAGATCCAGTATATATTGTATATATATTGTCTGTTGATGCAGACTGAATTCCACTGACCCATGGGTAATGACCCATACCTGATGGTAACACAGCTGGAAATTGGTTATGTGATGGCTGCAGTCAGAAGCACATGGGGCTCTCTCCTGACTTGCAGTACGTGCTGTTCAGGGCCCTTGTGTGCCAGTGCCAGAGAGGCACATGAGCAAGCAGGAGGTTTCAGTTTGATCAGGCTGGCTGAAAACTCCTGCTGTTACCTCCAGCTGGTAAGGAACAGTTTATGGCAAATTTGGTTGCCCTGCAGTATTCTGCTTTTTGGGTTTTTAAAGTGCAAATTTTAAAATTTTCTTGCCAACTCATTTGAAGAGCCCTTAAGGACCATCCACCTTGCTCTATTTTCTGTCTTTTGATAGCTGCCACCTTGCTGTGCCCACTGTGGTCTCAAGGCTGGCAGCTTGCTTAGCCATGGAGCCTTGCCACGTGGCATGGATTTTGTGCTGGCTGATGGTGACACGGAGCCATTTCAGTGGGGAAATCCAACAGCAGCAGCTGGAATTAATGAATTCTACATCACCCAGGATCAAGGACAGGAATCCCAGAGCTCAGAGGGTTTTCATGGAGGTCTGCTACAATCTTGATGTGTGAGGGAGGAGATGAAAGCACATCTGGGTGGGCTAAGGAATACATAAGCACTGGAAGTCTAAACTTAATTCAGTGCTTGTGCATTAGTTGATTTGTTTTGGTTTGGGTTTTTTTTCCCATCTCTTTTTAAGATTTGCTTGCTTTTCTGGCTGAAGAAAGATGAGTGATACATATAGTTAGATGTTTGTCTGTTATGATTCTGTTGCTGTGGGGGGGGGATATTTAAAAATGGAGTGTTCCCTAGGCTTTAGCCTAGCAGTGAATGCAATGCATCAATGCAAGATAGCCCTTACAGTGGTTACACTCTTGTTTGTTACCCATGTAATTGTTGTTTCTCTCCTTGCTTGTTTGATCTAATTTGAAACAAAACCTATTCTGGTTATAGGCAATTTTGATCTAGACATTTGGGTAATGGAACAGGATTAGATCTGTGGAAAATACAACTGTGAAAATCCTACAAGAACAACATGTTGCTTCCCCCACCATCCTGTCAAAGTCAGGTCTGATCAGGATGTCTCCTCTGTACCACCCTGACCTACCTGTTAGGAGGACAGATTCTGAACTGGATGATGATGGATTTTCCTTCCCCTTCAAAATCACTCTCTCCAAACTACAGTCTGTATGTTATAACCAACACTCCAGTCTAGAGAGTTGAAGTGATTCCCAGCTGCAAAAGTCGTATTTGAGTTCCTGATAACGAGATAATATGTGAGAAGCCACCAATTTCTTTCATCCAGATTTACTGGATGAAAGCCTCAAATACGAGTGATATATCTAAAGCAGCTGTGGGTGTTGCCTGCATTATAGTTTGGGAATTGGTTTGCTGCATTATAGTTTGGGAATAACAGACTCAGTAGCCTCTAAGCTGAATTCAGCCTCGCAGAGTGCCTTTCTGGGGACTAGTTTATTCTGTTTGTTGTACCTTCCTGTCAAATGTGATGGGAAATCAGTGATGAACAGGAGGTCCCTAATCTCCATGGATACTTGTCTCTGCATGGTGTCAAAATCTGAGTTGGCTGTTAATTTTCTCATATTTTACATATGACTAATTTACTTAGGAAAGGAGGGGAAGGAAGGAGGTTGGTTGAGATTGAAGGAAAAAATGAGAGAAAGAAAATTTGGCAGTGGTTCTCAACTATAGCTGCTGGGGGGCCTTCAGAAGCCTGTCCCATACCTGCATCCCCCAAGCTTGCTGTCAGCTCTCACTCTTTGTTCTGTGCTCAGAGCAGGGTCTCAAAGGAACACAGCTGCTGCAGCTGCTTGTAGACCAAAAGGTGACATTTGAGTAGCTGAGGAATGATGCATTATTTAGTGCATTCCTGGCTAAAATGGAAATGAAATGTTTTTGTGAGTGGAAAGATTTGTTTGTCCTTTCACTTGAATGCATCCTTTTCGCATCACACAATAGTGTGGCGTGCACACCATTCCTCGCTGTTTCTTCGGGGTAAAGCTGTTGGTAAGATGTTGAAAAACACTGTTTACTAGAGGGACTGTACAAGCCAAATGTAATAGACTTCAGTTTAGAGGTACCAAGTTTGCAAAAAATCAACTTCTATTTAAATAATGTGTAGGAGTGAAAGCTTCCTGGTGAAGTGTATGTCTTTAGACTATCATCTGATACTGATAAGTACCATAACCAGCTGTTACTTCAACATGAAGTGTTTTGCTTCTTTCAATTAATCAAGAGTCTCTTGGAAGTTGCCATAGCAGGGCATTCATTACAGGGATGTTTAATGAGTGGAATATTTGTCATTTGCATAGACAGAGGCTTCAGCAGTGATCCCAGTGATCTGTGGTAGCCAGGTACTCAGGCACTCTGTGTATCTGTTTGGGTGAAGGAGGGGAGGCAGATGGGACCAATTTTTTATAATGTCTGACATTAAATTTCCCACATGGTCTTCCAGACAGAGATTCAAAGAGGCTGAAACCTCCCTCTCCTCATGACTGTGAATGAAGACTGCAGTGTACTCTGCTACAAGTCCATCTGCTCTTTAACTTTATAAAATTTTTTAAAAAAATCTATCTAAGCGTGTTTCTCCTTTGAAGTTTCCAGCACCATTTATGAAGCCTCAGAAGGGATATTATTCATATGTTTCAGATGAAGAAAGCTGAACTGTCAAAGTAACAACAGACTTGAGAATAGCCAGTATTCTCCAAGGCATCAGCATTTAGAAAGACCTGGGAAAAGATCCTGTGCTTACCAGGAAATTTCACTGATCTCATCAAGCCCCAAAGCACAGGAAGTAGAAAAAATCTGCACAAATGAAGAAGTGCCCAGCAGACCATGCTATCTTGTTGAAAACCCCAGTGGTAAAAAATTTTCATAAAATGAAAGGTATCTGCTTCTGAGGGATTATTTTTAGCAGTAAAAGAGTAAGTGGTGTAAGACAAGTGAAGAGGGATTCCATCATTCCATAAATAACAGCAAGTGTTTCAGTTACCTGTTTGCCATTGTATTAATTGTTACAGCACAACATGAAAAAAACAGCACAAAATGAAAAAAAAATAACACCTTTCTAGTCAGAAGATAAACTGCTTTTAAAAAAGAAAGGAACAAAATGATTTCTGGAATCCTAGTTAATTAAAATGGACATGGCTGGAGAAGCATAGACACCTGAGGAGCTTTCAAGACATTTCTCTGGCATGTTTGTACTGACTCCAAGACCTTATTTCCAGCCACACTGTCTGCTCATCCTAGCTCAACACCCTTCAAACCAGCCTTCCCCAAAGGATCCAGCAGACACGGTCTGAGAAAAGAGCTGAGCACAAGCTGGTAGGTTCTCACTGCAGGGAGTTTTAAGTGCCATGGGATTTAGTCAAACAGTAAAGTACAAGCTTCTACTATGACTCATCTGGTGTAAACCTAGTGCTAAGTATTGTACATAATTAAGACAACATTATTACAGTGAGATGGCACTTCTTTTTTGGTATGGGTAAAGTCTTGAAAAGGTGTAATCTTTTCAGCCTTCAGAGCTGTGAAGATGAGGAGTTCTGATAGGAGTTCATTCTCCAAGATATTATGGCTACTGTGAGTTTAGATCACAATTTGCGTTATTACCGAAGCTTTGCATGCATATTTCTGTTGCCTTTGTGAAAAGCTGTGGTATTTGTGAGAATAAACATGACCTTAGAGTTGTGTTCATTAGGTAACACTTGCAACACTGGCCTTTCTACACAATCCAAGGGTTTTCATAATCTTTATACCTACAAATCAAGTATTTTATTTTGAACCACATTTCTTCAAGAGGTCCTATTGGTTTTTCAAGTAACAGGCACAAAAAATTATATTTGCCGTGGAATGCAACAGAAAATGCTGGTGACAGTAGTGCCACTGAACTAGAGATTCAACAGTTGAACATTGACTGTCAGCAGGTACAGAAGTATTAGTAAGACTGAACAAGTAGGTCATTCCAATTTGCTTATTTGCCCCAACTTTTTCCTTCAGAGGTCCATAAATCAACCTTGCTCTTAGTGAATGAATGTTCCTGCTTAAAATTAGTTGTATAATAATAATGCAAAGAAATTCAGCTTATCGGTCATTCTAAAGCCATTTGTTCAATTTACTTGGTTCTCATTATCCTTGACTAGAAACTCTATGCTGTTATGATATTCTTTCTGTTCATTGAGTATCTGTCTGACTTGCAAGGGAGAGGAGAAATCCGACTGCAAGATGGTGACATGGGCCATTTTAAGGGACAGGACTTTAAAAGACCCCAATTCCACCTGTGTATTCCAATGAATGCCTTTGAAGTATGCTTATGCTCTTGCTGGAAAATCCATTGGCTACTTCTTCAACCCAAATTTCATCACTTTTCTTATAGTTTCCTAACATGCTGTTTATACCATGTTTCATGCACATC
Source organism: Lanius collurio (assembly GCA_020086605.1). Lineage (NCBI taxonomy): Eukaryota > Metazoa > Chordata > Aves > Passeriformes > Laniidae > Lanius > Lanius collurio. The sequence goes on along the minus strand of JACBWW010000011.1, from coordinate 18,342,636 downwards.
TCCAAGGAATTATTTGTGTAAGTTACAGGAACTACAGAGTCTCAAGAGGAATGCCAGGCAAGCAGTGAACTTGGGCAAAGACATCTCAACTACAGCCAGTAAGCCCTTTCTTTTTGTATGAGTTGAACAAAGGATAATATTTTACAAATCTGAAGATTAAGAATTCCAAGGGCCTTTCTGAAAAAAAAAAAAAATTAATATAAAAGATCAATTCCTGTTTGGTTTGGATTACTGCTTTCCAGATGAGTTTCCAATCTATTAGTGAAGCAGTAAATGCTCCCCCAGCAACCAACCATTGATGTTTTGAAAGCAAATCAAAAGCAGTGTAAGGCTGTCGAAGAAAAGGGCTTGAAAGGAAAAGAGTAAAAGATCATACTATTCCTATGGTAGCTACAAGAGTTTGTGAAGATTACAGCTGAGAGAGAGATGGGCCAGAGAACAGACAGACACCAAGGGATCAAGATCTGACTGTAGAATTTTGTTCTAACATGCCTTCTTGGAACCTCACAGCCTAAACAGCGCAACTAAAACTTTGTAGGGTTGATCTGTCAGGGGCGCATCACCAGAGGTGGAATTGTGTGAGAGGATGGATGAACCTCAAATGGGGAGAGCATCTGTTGACCATGGACTTTGTACAGCCCTGACAGAATTTACCAAGAGTCTGGACATGTCAGAGAAATACTGTGTGTGCCTATTCTTTATATCATGGGGTTTTCACTTCAGCTGAGGGGCCAGGGGCCTTGCTGTGGGTGCATGCTGGAGCTGCACTCCTGACGCACTCCCAGCTGCTCTGACTTTTAGCTTTATTCCAACCATGAGCTCACTAAAAGCCCAAAGGGAAAAATATTTGTATTCTACTGTGCACATTGACAGTAATTTTGTGGATGCAGCACAACACTGTAGAGAGAGACAGGTATACAGAGCATTTATAAGGCAATAATTTCTTCTAACTTTTTTATTATTTTTTTTTAGCCACACTGCAAAGGCTACAGTGGGAAGAGCAAAGGAAAGAACTTGCAGACTTCACAAAAATCAAAGCCTACAGCTTGTGCTGGATGGGTTTATTTGGCACACATCTGTGATTATGAAATGAGTTTTGAATTGCTTCTGAACTTCATCTAGATAATGATTCATTCTTTCAATTTCCTTTTTCCCTCCAGAACATCCGCCATTAACAATCCAAACAGTTGCACTGTTCTACAATCCACATTTCAACCTATTTCTCAAAAGATTGCACATTTCCTTGAATAAACAATTACTCAGCTCATTTGCTCAGAGATAAGGTCAGTCTTGGGACTGAAAAATGAACCAACAACCCTCTCTGTCAACCATCTTTGAAAGGGTGAAGAGGCAATTGCATTAGAAACGTGTTAAACTGCAACTCCGTGTTGCAGAAATGAGACATCAACAGGCGGCTTAAATATTTCTGTAAAAACAGATATTGTACAGCCTTGGTTTGGTTGAGTTGAGCCTGTTACAGGGTTTAGGCTCATGCCTGAAGATGGAATTACACGACTGACGTTAAGATGTTCTTAAGTGTTTTGTTGTGTATGGGCCTACACACTACATCTGTGTTTGTATTAAGAAGAAAAGCTGTTCTACAAGACATTCAGGCATTTTAAAATGTATTTTTGTTCTGAACTGGAACAGGAAGTTTTATATTTTAATGAAATTTAGGAGATCTTTAATTCCAGAAATCTTGTAATTGAGCATACTTGAAACATTGTGTGTCAGTAATGTTGAAACTATTTGAGACATTAAGATTGAAATATTGCATGTCCACATATGTTACTAAATTAATTAAAAGCAACTGTTAACTAAGCATGCTGGGATTGCCTGGGTTTGTATTACCACCACCTGGATACAGAAAAGAGCTGTGGTCTGGTCCAGCTTCTTGGCTGAGATGCAATGTTCCATGAACATGCTTCTCAGCTGAGCAGTAAAACAAGGGTATTCATCTGTGCATAAAGTAGACCTGGATCTACTGAACCCTGCACAGTCCAACTGGACTTAGGTAGGGACATCTCAAGTGTCTTGTACTAGGTCTCTGCTGCAAGTGCTTCAGGAACACAGGACACAGACCCTGTGCTTGCTTTTGTAGGTGGTTTGGGTCTTCCTTGGCTTGTTGGTTCTGCCTTTGATGTATCCAAGATGATTCCACACTGTCCAGGAGCCCTGGTACTTTGGACACATCACCGTCATTTGCATCTGATGCTGTACATGATAAATGAGCCCCTCTGGAGCTGAGGGCTGCAGCTCTGCAGTAGCCAGCCTGGGTGCAGAACTAAGCTGCAGCTACTTAGAGTCAAGCCGAGTCTTTGCAGAAACTTTAATGTTCCCTTCAAGCCTGTTCTGCCATAGACATCCCACTACCTGAGGACTGCAGCCTGGCTTTAAACTTAAAACCTAAAATTTTAAAATCAGAGCTAAGCATGTTTTGGTAACTTCTTACTAACTATATTACCAAAATCAATTGCCATTCTCTTGAAAAAGTTTCAGTATTGTGGAATCAGCCTTCACTATAAGGAGACTGATGCACTGAAAAAAATTCAAGCAGCTCTGTGAGTATATAGCAAGAATGATAGACAAAGTCTTACTGCACTGAATATGAAGTTTGTTCTGCCTCTCTCTAGATACAGTGGCTGTTCAAAAGGGGGTAGATGCCTGGGAATAGTCTATGAATGGGAATCATACTCTGTTCCCCTCTGCTTCCCCTGCTCTTCAAGTTACAATCTCTTTTCTCAGTCTTATGGCATGACAGATCAAGTAGGGTTGATCCCCAGGCCAATAGCTTGTTTAGATAGGTGGGCTTAAGAAAACCAAAACAATTCCTTTAGATAGGAATCTTTCCATGGCCCAAGCATATGGCACCTGTGGTGAAATTTATTCAGACAAATGATTTATCTAAAATGGCCTTTCCTGCTTAAGTCCCTAGGTAGTTACGGCATTGCTTGGCTCTCCTGCCCTTTTCCTCTGGGGCTGAAATAAATATCTGAGGTCCATAGCCTTTGTGTCCCTGTCAGCTTCTGGGTCAGCTGGCCAGCAGAGAAGTTGTCTAATTTTTGAGAGATGTTCTTTCATCCTCTAAGGCCTCAACTCCAGTAAAACATAAACCAGTAGAGTCAGCTGGAGACTGCGAATATTGTCCCTTATGACAGACCCCTCTGCCCTTGTTTGGCTTCTCTCTTGCTCTTCCTGTAAGAAACTAGGGCAGTCCCTAGTATCCAACCAACAGAAATCTTTAGGTTCAGAGCTGAATAAGAATAGGAGCAGGAACCTGGATTCTATGTTCATAATAATAATTGTTATTGTTGTTGTTACTACTGCTACTACTACTACTACTATTATTACTATTATTATTATTATTATTATTATTATTATTATTATTATTATTATTTTCCTGCAGTTACTACACGGATGATTATATTTCTGTCTGAAGAAACAGAACAGCTTCACAAATGAGTATAAAAAGATGCATGTATTTTCCCGAGCTTGTATGTATTTTACTGTAATCTGACACTGACTGTAAGAAATACATTTTATATAATTGGCAGTGGCAGACATATATTCTGATAGAAAAAAATGTATTGAACAACACACTGTGTATCACTGATAGTGACTTGCAGCAGTATTTCCATAAAAGTAAAGGATAATTTAGTACTTGAAAGTTAGGCCTCAAGACCAAAATAAAATGCTTTTCTGTTTCTGTACCTAGCCTAGGATATATCTCACCTCACTGCAGACATCAACAGTGTAGACACATATGGCAAAACCCATCACCCCAAGCTCCCTTTGCAGTCAATACAGGGAGCAGGCACTTTTAGGCCATGATTCATCTGACCTATTTACATGTCTGCTGTAGGAGGAGATGAATCACTGCCTAGAGTAGATCTGTGCGGAGGATAAAGGGAGCCTAAGATGGCCAGCACAGATGTAGGTGCTTGTAAAGACCTACAGTTTGAATTCAGGTTTTCCATTTGGAACAACAATTTTTCAGAGAAGAGCAAAATTTCCTAAGCTGTGTTTTCCTAGAAAAATATGTGTATGAATATATACATATATGGTATTCTTCTTCCTGCAACAGAAACATTTGCAACAATATCTTTTGAACACTAGCCCTGTATCCCCTTCCAAATGTTCTGCCATCTGAAGAGCTGCCATTTTATGTCTCTCTGCCTTTGCCCCTCTTTCACACATACAAACGTGTACACATGCCATATTTCAGAGCTGGGCCTTCTGAATTTTCAGCATTAACTTAAAATATATTGTTCTGTGTGTGGCAGCTGCTGTTAGACAGATATATTAACTGGGTTTGTTTAAAAAAAAAAAAACAAAGAAAAATATGCAAACAAAACCACTAAATGAAGTTTTCTGAAATTTCCTTCTGTTTAAAAATAACATTTTTATTAGTTTGTTTTTTTTTTCTTCTAGAATCTGCTCTGCTCTGCCTGCAGCTTTGGTGAGGCAGAGCATCTTAGGAAGAGGAACATGAATTTCTGGGAGACAAGTACAGATGCAGGAAGGAGGAAAACAAGACTTGATCATCTAAGAAAGAGTGCAGTATACTTTCCTAAGTAAAGCTCTGAGATGACAAGAGAGAGGGCACAGTTGTGTTACTATGTATAGAAGGTCAGAGTTCAGAGAGTCTGGTTTCTTGAGGATGATGTCCTGGCAGGTACTCCTGTGCACATGCTGTAGTATAATGCTCCAGTGCATCTGTACATCCATCCACACTGCAAATGGCACAGGGGTAATATTTTAAAAAAAGGAAGAGAAATGAAACCACCCTGTTGGAGAGCTTTACAATGCTCAGCTGCTCCGAGGAGTGCTTGGTGTAGCTACAAGCAGGCAAAACATCTCCCCTATCTAGACACTGGCACACAGCACAGCAACCCGTTTATGTGAGCACCTGGTTGATCAGTTTGCCTGTGACAGATCTTGGCACACCCTCTCCTCTGGCTGTAAAGCTTTACTGACTTGTGTGTTTTTTCCCCCACAAATTCTTGTCTGGCATGGGAGGACTTGGAACAGAACAACACTGGCTCAGGCAACAACAGGAAAGTGGATTTTAGATAATCCTTTAGGGTGCAAGCTTTGCAGCCATTTAAGGACTTTTCTTTGGGGTTAGTGAGGAAGGGCTGTCCATCATCCAGAGTCTACTGCTGTGGGAAGGGTGCCTGTGGCTGCAAAGGTCTTTGGCAAAGGCCACGAGCATCTGAAGGCTGCTCTGAGAAATGGGTATGGGCTCACAGTTCTCCTCAAGGTGCAGTGCAGAAGTGGCTTCAGGAAGAGAGCACTCTTCCACCGGTCATCCCAGTGCATCATTCATTAAATATAACGCCCTACAGGAAAATCAGGGTTTTGTGTTTTCTGTTCCCGCTCCTGCAGCAGCCCTGACGTCAGTAGTTTGGAACCACGGAAGTTAAATTAAGGCCAATGCAGTCTAATAGGCAAGGGATAACAAATGCTAAGAAGTCAAGGTAATGAGAAAATACCTGCCATCTGGAGCTGTCATAAGCATGAATTTACATCTCTCCCCACGAAATAAATAAATCACAGCCTACAAAACATTACTCTCCCTGGATGCAAAGTCCCACTCCTGCTGCTGCCACCAAAAATTTTGGCCTCCCCACTTTCTGTGTGGTTGGTGGCTTCTGCTGAAAGCCCCAGGGTGACGTGCCTGGGCGCGGGGAGACATCTGCAACCGCTGCCTGTTCAGGCGCGATGCCTGGCACAGGATCTGTTCTGCTGCATCCGCTCGCTCCAGTCCTCACTCTGACGGAAAGTTTTCCTCCTGGCTCTGACAGCACTGCAGCCACTTGGGGAAGCACATGACTTCCTTGGGAGACGGTGTTTCTTATTTGTGTTGCAGGCCTCCAGCAGGCATGGCACAGAGGCAATATTTATATCAGTTTTTGTAACATCGTCACAGCAGCTGCAATTTTGGGAACTGAAGTGCTGGCTGGAAGTGGGAGACAGAGGCACAAAGCACAACATGCCACATAGAAATGTGGATGCAAGGGGAAAGAAAAAGAACAAAAAAAGTAAAGAAAAGAAAATTGGCAACCAGCTTCCTCTCCCAGAAAGCTCATTGCGTTCCCAGGTGCCAGGGGTGCTGCTTGCCCTCCAGATGGTTACCACAGGGCCCATCTGTGTAAAAGTGAGTCCATGGCAATTACAGCTCAGGCTGCGTGTGATGGGATCAGATCTGTCCCCTCAGGGTGCTTGCACTCCTGGGGGAGCAGGGCAGGGGGAAGGGAGTGCTCCAGCCAGGTGGCTTTCTGTGCTACAAGCCAGTCTTCAGCAGTCTTCTTGTACCCTGCAGCTATGAGAAAGCATAGTGCAACACTTGTGTGCAGGTAACCAAGCTGCCCCCAAAACTGCTGCAGCCCCATCCTGTGCCTTAGCAATCAGCCCTAGCAAGCTCCTTATCCCAGCTGCAATGCCATGCTGGTGCAGCCATGCTGCTCCCAGGTGCCCAGCTTGGATCTCTGACCCACACTCTGCAGGTGTCCTGACCTCTGTGGAACCACCTTGCTGTGGCTGGGAAATCCCCAGGGAGGATGGGTGGTCCTGTCTTCCAGATGATTTACTTGCTGCTTCCCATTACAGGAATGTGACCTGATTCTTTTCTTTTCTGCCCCTGGCTTGATTTCAGTGGTGTTTAGCCAGTGGAGGTTTGAGGCTTCTCTGGTGCTATGGAGTGAGAAGACAGTTGCCTGAAAGACAGTAGTCCTCTTCACTGTGTCCCCTTGTTCCTTCATCTGCCCTGCAGCAGAGGCAAATAAGTGCCCTTGGTGGGTCCCATGTGTAAGAGGGGTTCTCCACTGCCCATGCATGTAGCTGGCAGAACACAGGCCTGAATTCTTCCCTGTCCATTGCTTTTTCTCCACTGGCCTGTGGAATTGTCTGGCAGAGGAGGTGTCACACAGTCCCCAGTTACCTTAGAGCTTGGTGAAACTGAAGACAGTTGACAGGAAGCTAAAAAGCTCCCACAAGGTGCTGTCCCAGACCTGTTAGGTGATGAACATTGTATCATGGGCACGAGCTGAAGGTCATTTGGCCCAAATATAGCTGTGTGGTACAAAAAGCCTTCATTGTCCTGGACAGCACAAGGTCTCTAGAAAAAGCTGGGCTGCCAATGAGCTCTCCATGTTCATGTGTCCTCCAGTCCTCTGAAAGGGCTGCTGTGAGGACTAAGTGGGGGAACCATCCCGTCTGCCTGGGAGGACTCTTGAAAGCCTGCACCTGAAGCTGCATCATAGGCTCCCTGAGGCAGAGACACCATCACAGACTGGCAACATGGTAAGCACGGCTTCTTGGACTATGTCAGAAAATCCTCTCCAGTCTCCCACTTCATATACTCTTGTGCCATAAGCACTCCTACTTTGTCTCAAAAAGAACTACAACTTCAATGCCCAAGTTGTTTCTGAAATGCTCCTGGTGAGCAGAGTTGTGGTAAGACAGGCAGGGAGGGGAGGAAGGAAAAAAAAACATGCCAGCTGCGGTGGCAGATCCTCCGAGGTGGCATGGGGAGGGCTTGTCAAACCTTTCAGCACTGTCCTATTGCAACAGGAAGGAGGAGGATATACAGAGGTTACTTAAAAGCCCCCAACATTTCCCTGCTTCTATTGCACTGCAGAAATTCTGCAAGGGAGAAGGAAAAAAAAGACTATCTGAAAAGAAGGTACCTTTGATAACTAAAAAAACCCTTCCTTTTAGGAAGCTTGCTTCTATTAAATAATTTCTACATTTTAAATTGCTGTTTTCAGGGGCTTTGGGAAGAAGTTTTCTTCTCAGTCATTAATATTTTCTTAGAAGGGTGGCATGGTTTTTTTACTGCTACATGCTTACACTGAAATAGATGTGAAAGCAGTTTTGAGTAGCTCAAAAACAAGTCTCTGATCAGCCTACAACTAAGATTTCCCTTAAGGACATTAGTGGGAGAGAAATAAGTGGATAAGTGCTTTTTTCTTTTCCTTTTTTTTTCCATTTACTCCCCTCTCTTTTCCCCTCTCCCCCTCTTTTTCTCAAAAGTGGATTGTCTGGGTGCATAGAGACAAAAATACAATTCTCCACTAATCATCCACAGACTGTTGTAGGCTGTAGTATTTGGCTTGATTGAAGTATGACTTATAATGCCATTTTTATTAGGGAGAGGTAGTGTGTGATGCACTTTCTGAAAATATAATTTGCTATTTTGGATTCAATAACGCTGTTATGGAGTATGAGAGAGTGAATGATTTTCCAGTTCTTTTACCTGAAACTTCCTAATGTTTTTAGCGCCCTGCTTCTCCTAGGCAAATACCTCTGTGTTAGACTTCTCTCCCCTTCTCCCACCTCCTCCTTCTTCTCTTATTCATGTGTTTTGATGAACACAAAATGCCTTCCAATCCTTAGAGAGCCGTACTTATCATTAGACTGATGTTTTCCTGCCTCTCAGGTTTTATTTATATAAGTCTGAAAATGTGTAGCTCACTGACACCCCACATTGCTTTTGGCTTCTCCCATCTTGCACCTGCCATGCTAATCATGTTTGATTTTTCCTTGCACTCTTTCTTTCGTGGTATTACACCTTTTTTAGTACAGGATGTCTGAAACAACGAGCACTAACGAGGAGAAGAAACTTCCTTTAAATGGGAGAAGAGCCATCCCACCAAACAACTCCAATGATGAAGAAAATGAGGTCCCTGAGATGGAGGCTTTTGGATTGATACCTAGAGGATTTAATCCTAGAGGTACAGTTGTACAATTAAGCCATATATTTATTTTTACATCTTCCTTGCTCTTCTCAGCACAGATCTGTGAACTAAATCCAAACCACTTTTTCCTTACATCTTTCCCACTCAGACAGCTTTTCTTGCTGCTTATGGGAAAACTTACTGAAACCACCTGTGTGCATGGAAATGTTAACATGGGTTATGGGTAGGGAAAATGAGGAGTGGAGAAGCTGAGTGACATGTTTTCAGCTTGAATTTTGGGACTAGTTTAAAAAAAGGCAAGAATGGGTTTTCCCAGTTTGATTGCAATCACAGAGTCACTTTAGGAACCTGCTGGCTTCAGGCATGACTGTGGCAGCATTGGAGTGAAGGGCCAGAAGGAGCCTGTTCTCTTAATGGCCCTTCTCATTCATATGGCCTTAAAATGCCTGTGAAACTGCTGCAAAATGTTGTCTGTCAGGAAAAACTTTTGCTATAGGTGTTCAGCTGACTCACAAAAAATAGCATGAGACTAACAGGAATACCCATATGATTATTTATTCTTCTGTGAAAAATGTTTCAATCATTTGACTGGGAAAACAAAACAACATCATGGTAGAGGATAGACAAATCAAAGTTGTGTTCCCAGTGTCAGCTCTTTGGAGTCAACCAGAAATAAAAAATATGTAAGATTTGGTTTAAAAGAAAACAGGATTAACTTCTGAATAACTCTCTAATGAAATGATGTTAAATTTTTTGCCTATTTGAATTGAACAGCAGAACTTGTTGAACATGGCAGCTCAGGATAGCTGGATGTAATACTGCTTAATGCTCATATGGGACTTTTCACCCAGAGTTGAAGGAGTGCTTAATAAATGTGGACAAGAATTAATTACTGAATTTCACACAGTGGGAAGCAGACAAAGAGATTTTAAGTGACAAGTTGCAAAGCATTATTTCTGTAATCCTAATCACCTTAGTGTGCCTTAACCACACTCCCCTCCCCACACACCCCGCCCCACCCCCAATCTTAGTACACCCACATTTCTTTCAAAAGCATTTATTTTTAAAAAATGCCTCAGCAAAGCAACTGGCATGTTAAGACTGCAGAAATTTTGCTTGAACCTATTCTGACAACCCTGTAGCTCTGGGGCAAGTATGTGTGTTTAAATTGTCAAATGCAATGCAGTGCAGGTCCTGGCCAGACACTATTTCAAACCCAATATGCTCACAGAAACAGGAGATATTTAAATGTGGGATACCTTAGAAGGAATGCAGCCTGTAGCTAAAGCCCACCAGTACCAGGAGAAATATTCCTATTGCTTTTTGATGTGCTTCACATCAGGCTCTGAATGAAGTGTGGTGCTTGTGGGTGGCAGCCTCCTTCTTTTCAGAAATGCAGTGGCAACTTAGTTATGTTGGGTCAAATGAGTTGAGGCAGCAGCCCAGCGTGTCCTTAAGGTGATGCTCCTGTTGAGAAAAACATCCCTTGTCCAAAGCAAGAGCTTGTGTGGCCATTGGGTAAACCTGGCTATGGGACTGGTATGCCTGGAAAATAAATCTGTGTGTGACAGCAAAACTCTTTTTGTACAACTGGATCAGCTCTGCTGTGCAATTCTCTCCAATGCTTGTAGCAAAAATACACAAGGGGTCACCTGAAGGGTCACTGGAAGGGTCCCTGAAGGGACTGCAGCAGTGTTCCTGTTTTGGTGCTCATCAGCTGTGATCTAAGCCTGTGGGACATGTTGTTTGGGGTAGGATGCTTAAGTCACCTGCCAGACCACGTTAAAGGTTTATTGCCCCATGGAGCTCAGCCTGACATTCAGGAGCTGAGCTTGTCCTGGAGCACTCTCAGTGCTGTGCTTGGGGGATAAAATGAGTGTCCATGGGCAGAGCAGGAGCAGCACAGCACAGCGGGGCTCTAGGGGTGTGAGCACATCCTGGCAGAGAGCTGCTTGTGACACCTTCCCCTTCTCCTGCACACCCCTACTCTTCTAGTTTGTCCAGATTTTTCTGTAGCGGTTCCCAGATTTCGTTGCCCTAAACTCACTGAAAAAAAGTATGCAAAAGCTTTTATCTCTGCTGTTACAACTGAGGTGTTTTCTAGCCTTTGGACACCTGCTATAAGCGTCTAAACACCTGTGTCTTCCCCCGTGTCAGATCATAGTCAACACAGAGCCATCCAGTGAGTGGAGGTGAGGGCACAGGTTGTCCAGAGAGTCACTGGATGTCAGTTCCATGGTGATCTCTACTCTTCCCTCAGCTTCACCGACTGCAGCAACCAGCCATCAACTGGCCGTAATAAGAAGTTACATACCAGGCTCACATCATTTAGATGCCTAAATTTAACTGAATTCTGCCCTTGATCTGTGCAGTGTAGGAGTCTACAGCTGAGCTAGTCACCCTCGTTTCCCTTGACAGCCAACAGAGAGAAACAGGCATTTTTAGGGTGTGATTCATTTGACCTATTTTAGCTACTACTCTCGGATGAGGTAAGACCCTGTGCTTGCCTAGCTCTCTGCTGACACCCGCTTCGACTTCGCTGAATCACAGCCGGGGCTGTGCGTCCCCAGTCCGGGCAGTGGGCTGCCTGCTGCTGGAGCCGGCTGGCCTGTGGGAGAAAATATTCCCGAGGGGGACGGAGTGCTTCTTCAGCGAGAAGCCTGTGTCCCCGGGACCATCCCTGTGCCAGGTCCTCCCCCTGCCTCGTCCTAGCCAGCTCATCTCACCGCAGTGTGTCGTGAGTGGGCTCGGTGGGAGGACACAGCCCTGCCCTCCCCACCCTCCTTTGCAAAGTTCGGCGACTCGCCAGGCATTCGTGCTTCCCCTGCTAGCGGAGTGATGGGCACTTCCTTTGGAAATTCACGCTACTTTTTTTTTTAGTAATTCAAAGCCCTTCCTCTCTGCTCGTCCGAGGAAACCTGATGTTTGAAGGTTATTCTTTTTATTTGAAAAACCGCTGAAGCTTGTGCTCATTTATTTCCTTGCAAGCTTAACGTTACAAAAGCTTTAACAAATCACACTGCTGCCTCTCGTGCAGCAAACCTGCTGGCACTGAACAACAGAACTGGCTACAGGCAAACCCTCAAGTGGACCTGACTTCAAAGGAGGTCTCGATGGCCACCCGTCCCTCACAAATAGATGAGCATAGCCTGGAGCTTTCCTTTGGATCACACCCTGGTGCTGGTATTAGCACATCCCATTGCCCTGCTCATGTTTTGCCCTCTGTAATTACCATTATTGTAATTAGCACAGGCTCAGCCATGGGTTATCTTCATCTGGCAAGCTTAAATTACAGTTTAACATTGAGACCAAAAATGAAAAATGTTTTCTGCCGATGTGTATGGCTGTGTTCTGACAGGAGCCATGTAAAGTCCTGTGGTAAAATGAAGCAAATGCTGAACTGAAAGCCCAGGGTGCTTTAGCTTTGCAGTTCCTTGAAGGGGCTAACATGCAGAGGAAGGGTGGGTTCACTGTTGCCTCTTATTGCAGAACATGAGATGAAAATAAACCCTCTGTTCTGTTTCTATGCCTTCTTGGAAGGAGAGAGAAGCTGAGCCAATTTCTTATTGATTCTTCACTCCTCACAGAACCCCAAAATACACGGCTTTTATCTGTAGTGCTTTTGGCCCAGATGGGGTTGGGACATATAAGGGGTGCAAGGAGGGAGGGAAAGACATGCCCTACTCCAGAGAGGGGCAATGAGAAGAATTTCTGAGCAAAATGTTTCATACAGACATCTCTATAACTTCAGCCACTGCTAAAGCCAGTGGGTTTTTACAGAAGTTACTACAGAAGCCTGGTGAATTGAGCAGGGAATAACAATAACATTGTCATGGGACTTTAAGCCTGACTCAGGATTGAACAGAATATTCCAGCCTTTTTGCAGATTAAGGTTACCAGGAGGCAGATGGTTTTGTGTTCAGTTAGGCAAGGTCTTTTCCATGGAAGGTTCCTTATCTTGCTGTGTCCTCAGGCATATTCCTTTCCTGCTATTTCCTAAAAAACACAGCTAGGGATGTGAGGGATGATGCAAGCAGGAGTGGGACCTACTCCCATTACCATTACTCCCCTGTTTCCCATTAGCTGTTGCCCAGAGCCCAGGCTGGGGCAGGAAAATGACCATGCTACCCATGCTTCCCATCCAGGGAAGGTGCTTCCTGCAAGGCTCTGCTGCTAGTCCAGAACTGACAAATTAAAACAATGTGCAGAGTTCTAGTCTGAGCTTCTGTGAAAGGGGCCATGTTCAGCCCTCAGTGACTTGAATGTCCGACTCATTTACTGAGCACATCATTCTTGCTCACAGTGTGCTTAGCACAAAGCCAAATTAGCCACCTTCACAAGTACACACAGCTCCACCAGCTGCTGTAAACGTGCACCTCTTTTTGCCAGGCATGAGTTTGGCTCTGTCACTAAGTACAAAATGCAGGAATTAACTTGTTTCTAACCGTCTGCACCTGGAACAACAAGATGAGAACTGCAAATCTGGCTTTACTCATCTGTCTCGCTCCTGGTGGTGACTAGTAATGGACCTGCTCCTCTTGGCAGAGGTTTCATGATTGTGTGCCTAAGCATGTAGGCAAAAGAACGATGTCCAGTTCATTTCCATGTGGTTTCTCATAGTGTGAGAATACTCCTATTGTGCAGATTCATGGTGTGGTACAGTCACGTAGCTTATGGTGACTGCAAGCACCTGTGGCTATCCCAGTGCCACCCCACACTGGTCATTAGCTGAACAAACTACTTCCAGTCCTCTATAACCCTTAGACAGCCCTAAATTGAAGAGAACAAAGCTTTTCCTGTGCATGTTGTAGATGCTGGCAGCTGCTTGCCTGTAACTCTATGCTGTAATTGTATGCTGTACTGTTATATTTAGTTTTCAAAAGAAGACACTAATAGCAGTGGAGGAGTACTGAGAAGCTGAGTCTAGACACATGCAGTACATCCAAACTTTATCTAATACAGGCAACCCAAACTCTCAGCTGAGTGCAAGATCGTTACTGCCTCTCAGGCTCTTCAGCTCTCAGTACAGGTAGCATTTTGCACACAATGTATTCAAGTGTTTCCAAGCCCTTGTGAATTTGCATTTTATAAGGCGGGGGCCTGTAAGAAGGGAGACACGAAGCCCCAGCTGTCAAGGTCCCACCGATTGCTCCGGTAAACTTGTGACGGCAAGGCCCAGACTTGAGGAAAGCTGATGCCAGTGGAAGGACAGGGGATAGACTCTCCTTGGGGATATTCAGCTTCTAACACCTAACAAACTACTCTGTCTGTGGTTGCTTTCACCATGCACTAGAAGCCTTGCAGACTCTGTGAAAATGTCTGGTGGACAGAGAAGTGTCAGTCCATAGGTCTCTGCTCAGCCAGGAGCATGTAAGCCCCACAGAGGTCCAGCATGCTCTTGTTGCATGGTGTTCCTTCCCCAGAGAAGGGGAGGACATGGCCTCTAATGATGTTATACCAATATTTACGTTTCAACACATTGACTCCTTCCTCCTCTGTTCATCTACGCGTCTCTGCAGACTACCTGCGTGTTGAGGATATTTACATGTTCAAGGAGCCTCATGAGATCAACAAGCAGGAGCACCACACTGACAAGTACTACAACCCCAAGCTGATAGTGCGTCGGGGACAGTCTTTCCAAATCCAGATTTACTTCAACCGACCCTACAAGCCAGAGACGGACAAATTCTGGCTGGAGTATTTGATGGGTGAGTGCCTGGCAAAAGCTGTGTCTTATCAGCAAAGCAAGAGTCTCTCATAAACAGGAACTCAACAGAACTTAATGGCTGGGTCTTTTCCTATTATGATTGATAAACCATATAAACCTAGCCATAGGCAAGGAAGTGCTTTTCTGAACAGAGTTTGAATCCTTTCTTGAGAAAATCAGCAGAATTGCGTGTGAGAGAAGAAGGAGCAAAATCTGTGGGTTTCTGATTTTTAAGAAGCTGTACTTTTTTGAGCTTTCAAAGTTATATCTGGTTAATGCTGTATGGCGATGCTGACAGGTAGGTGGAACAGGAAACATCTTTTGTTAGTGTTTAGGAGATGTAGGGAGAAGGAGTCTGTAGTTTGCAGTAGGAGAGGTGACTGTATGAGCTGAGATAGCAAAATGTTGATTACATAAAGAGGGGAAGTTACACAGGGTGGAAGAATCTCGCAACTTTTCAGCCTGCATTCACAAACAACTTAATAACAAGAGAGAAAGTTCAGTGGCTGTAATTTTGGACCAGAAACAGAATTGTGAATCATTGCATCACTAAGTTTGTAAAAGACCTCAAAGATAATTGAGTCTGCATGTTACCCTAGCACTGCCATGTTTATCACCAAACTATACACCCAAGTAAGGGTTGTGATTCCATGACTTCCCTGGGCAGCCTATTCCAATGCATGACTACCCTTTTGGCGAAGAAATTTTTCTTAATATCCCATCTAAACCTTCCCTGGTACAACTTGAGATTATTTCCTCTTGTTCTATTTCTTGTTACCTGGGAGAAGAGACCAACCCTCTCCTTGCTGCACTGTCCCTGAGTGATGAGGTCTTCCCTGAGCCTCCTTTTCTCCAGGCTAAACAGCCCCAGCTCCCTCAGCCACTCCTCGCAGGACTTGTGCTCCAGACCCTTCCCCAGTTCACTTGCTCTTCTCTGGACCTGCTCTAGCACCTCAGTGTCTTTGTTGTAGTGAGGGGCCCAGAACTGAATACAGGATTTGAGGTTTGGCCTCACCAGTGCTGAGACATTTACTCAGGACAATTTGAGAGACTTTATTTATTTCCAAAAGAGCAAGAGAGCTTTTTGCCTCTCACTGAGAAGTCTTCATCAGAGACCCAGGTCCTAAGGTACCTGTTTGCTCATTGAAGGCAGGGGACTAGTGAAGAGCATGACCTCATAACCCTACTAGAAAAGGAGAGAAGCAAAAGGGTTTCCTGCTATGCTCCAAAGATGCTCCCACCAAATTCTGGTCCCTATAACACAACTTTGGGAAACCCCCAGCTTCATCTAGATTCATCTTGGAGTTTCTGTGCTAAGACATCAATGTTCCCCTTATAAAGTCTTTAAAGCAGGTTATAATTGATGTTTTAATTTACTTTCCTGTGAGATGCAGCTCTAAAATTTGTAATGCTGAGTCTTTTCCATCGTTGAATTATGATGATGTGGCCATTTATTAGATTTGTTGCCTTCTAAAGCTAGATGGGTGTTTATCTCTTAAACATATGTGCAGTGAAAATGTTACTGTCTGCACATTTTTTTCATGGGTCTCTTCTTTCTAATTTAAATTAGGGTTGGGAGGCATGTTATGACAGTCCAGTGAATGATTGGCTGAACAGCCATGAGTGCCTTTAAAAATTTAATATGCATAAATATCATTAGTTCTTTTGGGATTTAATTAAATTCAAGATTGTTCTCTTAATCTTTATATGTTTAAAACAAACAGCTGTATCAAGAAGAAGTGGAAAATGGAACATTTGGTTTTTATTGCACTCCGTGCAGTTTGCATGTGTTTTAATCAGATATTCTATATTGGAAGAAGAAAATTAACACTTCTTTTGACATTGCACAATCCACTTAAGAGAGCACATTCACTTATTTTTCTGTTGCTCTCTCCTAACACATCCATCCATGGTTTGTACCTTGAATCAGTAAGCATGGGTAAAAATACTCTCATCTTCAGCCATGGTAGGAATGGGGTTACATACAGCCTGAGCCAGGGGATTCTCTGCAATAAACACAGCTCTGAATTATTCATTTGGAGTTAGCCCTGAGTTTGTGGTGGAATTCCCCTCTCTGTTCTTCACTGTTGCTGTCCTTCCTATGAAATGGGATGGGTGTCCATGTGTGGTGGCTAACAATCAGCTGCAGGAGACCTGCAGATACAGGAGGATGTTCAATGCTATTGCCCTCTCCTGCTTTTTAAGTGTCTGCTTCTGTGAGCACCACTGCCCTCTTGTTGCAAGGACTTTAGCTTTCAGAGATTCAGCTGGGAGGTGTTCAAGCTCCTCTTCTGGGAATTGGTCAACACTCAGCAGCCTGCAAATGTCTCTCTTTGTGAACATGCAGTGAAAATGCAGTATATTTTTTCTCAGAGGCTAGCAACAGGAAGTAAAACAAAGCCAGTCCACAGTGGAGAAGGAAAATTCAGAAATTATATGCTTGACTCTTGCTACTTCTCCTTTTAGTATCAAGTCCAATGTTTAATGACAAGAAGGAAAAGGAAATTTCTCTTAGTTAGGAAAGACAGCTAGCTGCTGAATGTCTCAGTGCTGTGCTCTCAAGCCTTTTGTCACAGGGAGATGTGGCCATTTTAATCCATTATTCAGTTTGTCTTCCTGAAGAGCTGGCACGCACCTCTTGTACCTCTTGTACTGCCCAAACAGCAGAACCCAGTCCAAAGCTCTTGCCCAGGCTGCCTGTGAGCAAGGGAGAGAGACAGACACCTCCAAGCAGAGTTTATCCTGCTGTCTTAAAGTGGGATGAACTCTCTTCTGGATTGTTTTTTTCTTCCTCTATTGACTCTCTCTCATAGACCAGACTCTGACTTTAAGAGCGTTGAAGGCAGGGAAGGTGAATCCTGCCCTTTGGTACTGTCAGGCAGAAGCTATCCCTAGGGAGTGGCTCAGACAACAGCTCTAGAGCAGAGGCAGCTTGAGCTCAGAGAAGATTTTTGTGCTGAAAGGAGTGTACCTCCTAGGAATGTGCTGAGTTTGGGAGATTAAAGTGATGGACACACAGAAATACTGGCAGGCTGTTGTAAGATGACCTTTCCAAGAGCACTCTGTGTGCCTGAGCAGTAGATTTCAAATGGTGTAGCAGAACTGTTGAAGAGAACAACCTAGGTTGGAGGGGCTTCTGGAGGTTTCATCTCTAGCCCTTGGTCAAAGCAGGTCCAGCTTCTCCTTGTCTCCTTTTGTGGGGCTGTGCCTGCAGTGGGGGCTGTTTACACAAGAGTGCCTATGAAGCTGTTCAGAAGTCATTAGTTTCCAGCTCTGGGAAATTTCCCAAAGTTGACATTAATCCATCATAGAATTTTTATCCATTAAAGACTAATTTTGATTCTGAAAAATGTGACAATTGTAATGGATTGATCCTGTGGGTGTGCACAGAATTATTCTATTTCCGTTATTCCCTAAAATTTCCTTTCCCTTCTCTTTTTTTTTGCTCCTATTTTTTCTTTTTTGCATCATTAAAAAGATGATTAATGAAGCAAGTAAAGCAAGGAGAGACTGCTTAATCCTTCTAATTGATAATGAATCAAGGGTACCGGGGACCAATGCTTCTTGTGTCATATGAAACTAGGTGTGTAACACTCACAGAACAATCTTTAATTACAATCTTATTTAATCCATAGTCCATTTAAATAACATTTACACAGAATTTAGAGTTCATGGGTTAAATAGTTTAAACAAATATACATATATATGTAAATATATATATATGAATATATAAATAATTCACTCCAATCCCTTGAAAGTCACTTTTACAGATATTCTTCTGTGATGGTTCCTTATGACGGAAGTCATTCTTGCTTTAACAGACTGCTTTCTGTAGAAATTTCTGGTGAAATTGACTGAAATGCTAACGTGATTTATTATAATTCAGTTTTACACATAATCCTTCATTAAATTAGGATCATAGTTGTCTGCCAAAGTATGGAACACAATGAATGTGCCAAAAAATCCACATGGGAAAATATCCACTTATAAAGAGTAATTGGATGTAATTGTTGTTCTTATGCTGGACCTCAGCCCTGCCACACTACCTATGGTTTGAGACCTATTCCATCACCACATATTTCCTTTTTTTCTGCCTTCTTCCTGTTTTTTACAAGAGGAAAGGTGAGCATCACCACTTGGGAGATACTCATTTTATTGCTCTGGGGTTGAGATGAAAGAGCCAACAGAAGTGCAGATGCTGTGCTTACATCTAGTTCCCCACAGTGGGAATAATTTCAGTTTGTTTGCAGCCTCAGCCAACCCAGGGGAGCCACTGGACTCCTTCACCCGTCTTGATCTGTCCTGACTCCTGCCTTTGTGGTGATGGGGATATTTTGTGTTCCTCTTAGCTTTCCACAATGCAAGGCTTAGCCTGGCTGAGCACAGCTCCTACACCTGGGGCAGCCAGTTTGATGTGAGTGCTGAAAAGTTTCCACTTGCACTGCTGCTCTGGTAGGGATTTTTCTGAAAAACACATGTGTGGTGAGATGAGTTTATACAGTCTTCACTCTTGCTTTTAGTAATAGTTTCCAGTACATGGCTGTAAATCCTTGTGAGGCTGATGAGTTTATATGTGCATCCTGACTCTAATGATGTATTTCCCCACATCCTCATAAATTGTTGTCTATTTGTGTTTTCCTTAAATGGCTTCATAAATCCATATATATTGGTCTAGCCCTAAATATTATTATGAACATTTTATTCATTGACACACTTCTGGAACGACCATAAATTCCATTCCCCCAGGCTACTATCACCTTTCCACACGTGTGCATGTGTGGACACCCACACACCCATCCATATGCTCTCTTCAGGCTTCCATAAATCATTGGCTTCTGGCCTGAGACGAGAGGAGAGACTTACTTTTCCTTTTTCCACATCTTCCCAATCCAGCTCCAGAGGGACAGTTAGAAACAGATCAGAAAAGCTAAGAACATAAAGATGTTAGAGCTGATCCTGTATGGCTTATTTAAGTGACACCAAATTCCCACTTATGGTCAGAGGGATATCTGAGTTCAACTAAATCCAGTCCAGGATACACACACCAGAATCAATGGAGGTCTTCATACTGTCCTGCAGTGTCCACAGCCTTTCCCTGTTTTCACAGCAGAGTTGGTCCAGGGATGGTTCCAGGGTTATTGAGGTTTTAATGATTTTGTCAGGCAGTAATTCTGCCGAAGTGGGAAATATTTCTACCTCTGGTCTTACCTGTCCACCTCAGCAGCTCTGGGCAGGGCAGGTTGTAGCCAATAGAGGTGCTGGAACATGAGATATCCCCCAGCACTTGGGATGGGATTGTTGAGCTGAGTTCTGACTCTGGGTAAAAGTTTCTCTTTGAAAAACTTCGGATTTTCATGTTTTAGGGGCTGTCTTGGAACTATCAAGAGAACTTACCAGTCTAGACGACACAGTGTGTTGATGTGTAACTCAACACTGCACATTTATTACATCACCGTTTCACAAAAATTGAGCAGAGATACAGAAACACCTGATGGTGTAAACCTGAAGTTTCATTTTGTGACAGAAAAATAATTTATTAGCAATGGAACATATTTTCTAGAGATTGACTCCCAACAGACAAGAAACTAGTTTGTCAGCTCTTAGTAAACAACAAACCTCTACACTTTCTGAACGAAGGCATTAGGGTATTTTTCCCCCCCTCTGGAATTCCCAACCAGGCCCCAGGGGAGCAGAGAGGAGGGAGTCCCTTGAGGTGCTCTATAAATGCAGTATTTCATGCAAAGCAATATTTGTTGTGCCAACTTTTGCACTGCTGCAGCAGCATCAAGTGACACATAAAATCTAACTATATTTTTTAGTTGTTTTACTAGCTAAGGTGCGTGGCTCTGATATGTGTTTTACAATTGTAAAGTGCTAGAAGCATTCTCTGCTGGGACAGAGTGGCCAGATGTTAAGTATTCATAACTGGAGCCATGAGGAAAACTTCTTTCTAGGTATTTGTGTTTACTATATTTCCAAGTTTGTATATAGCACTTCTGAAGGCAACGGAATTTGGGGGTGGGAGGAACCCAGATGAGATGTTAAAATAGAGGTTAGAGACTACTGCTTTTAACAAAAATTGTTTCTTCTTCTTGCTGCTTTTGATTGTTTGGAATTTTATTAGAGCACCTCTCCTGTTTCTTTATTATTTATTTTACTGTGTTTCCTGTCATGAATCCCATATGCTAACACCCATCTCCAAGGCTGCTTGCTATCAAAAGGCTTATCTCTGCTACACTGTACAGCCACTGTACTCATGGCTTCCAGCTCAAACTTATTTATCAACATGTCACAATTATTACACTTCCATGTATGGCATTGAAATAAGTTCTTTACCCTTTATGTGAAAGAATGTATCCAGATAAAACAAATGAACCTATAGGAAAAATGTTAATTACTGTGTTTAACATAAATTCCAAAGGGAAAGAGATTATTTGACTCCTTGAAAAGCCGATCTTCCAAGGAGGGTTCCTAAAAAGACAAAGACTACTGAAATATAACTTTGTTCACCTCCCTCTCTTGAGAGGTATCCCACTTCCATCAGGAAGGAAATGTCCCATGAAGCTCACTGAATCTCTAATCTCTGTGCTACCAAACTTTCCCTCCTTGCTGCTGGAAATCAAGCTCAGTTGTGTGGGACCTATCCAAGAGCACTGCTGGTCTCTCCACTCTGTGCCAACAGCACGGCACTAACTCAGCCATGGCATTTACGAGCTGTTTAATGCACACACACAGCAATGTGCATGTCCACTGGGGACCATGGGCAAAACTAAACTAAGCTAAATGCAGTCAGGAGCTTCCAGGGGCTGGGCAGAGAATGAGGAGAATAGTCTGAGCAAACCCTGGGTCCTGTTAGTCACTTGTAGGGAACAGCAGCAGAATTGGATAACTGGAGGAGGAGTGCTTGTGTTTTGGCAGCTGAACTCACTGTACCTATCTCTCACCCTCTCTCTATGGCTATAAATCCCTCTCTGGTGTGGCAGTTTTACCCAGAATTTAATACAGCTTGCCTCCGTGCCTGATGGGGCCAGAGCTGACATGCTAGGGAGATAAGGCATATGTTGAAAATAACTCACTTTGAATACAAATGTGACCACCATTCTGTGTTTTAGATGGCTCATTATTTTGCTGCTACATAAATAGATTTTGACAAGCTTTAACAAACACTACACTTTGCTCTTTGCCCCTGTAAAGTGTCTGTGTGTGACAGGGAACATCCCATGCATGCCCACACTCACACACGCTTCAGTCATGGTGCCTTTTGCCATGTAGATCTTCACTCATGTTTTTTTAATTTATTTTATGACCTCCTTTAATAGCAATGCAGCTACTTTGCTCCTCTTTTCTTGGGTGCCTGGAAACCCCAAGAAGTGTAAAGTTGAGCTCAGCTGCAACTGAAGTGAGAAGGAGCTTTAGACCCCCAGCTTAATTAGCTACAGAAACCAAGGTAGAGCAAGAAAGGATAAGGAAGAAGTATCAAAGGATTGCAGACCTGTGCACTGTGCATCAGGGGAAATAGATTTGTTTGTGCCATTAAACGTTCTGTACAAGGGAGGTTTCTGTAAAACATAATGTCTTCTGGCAGTGTCGTGGCTCAGGACCTAGCACTGAAATGCAGAGGGTTGAAGGCCCAAGAAAGGGGGTCACTGTGAGTTCTCTCCTGTCCTCTCCTGCTTCAAAGACAGGACAGTCAGCAGCTTCCATTCAGTACATTATATCTTTGAGGGAGCCTATAAAAATTCACCCAGTGCAGGAATCTCCAGACTTTCTGAGTTCACAGGCTGGATTTTCCCATTTCCAGGTGCTGTAAGAGTGAGCAGACAGGGGCATCCCAACAGCTTGATGACACACAACGACTTTGTCTGCCACAGAGCAATTGGCTGTGAAATGACCTCGTGTGAGGGCCAGGGCCTCCTACACCCAAAGCAAACGTGAGCATTGGGGAGTGAGGCAACCACAAAGAACTGGCTGTGGAACATGGTTCAGGCTGCCAACTCCTGGAGCAAATCAGAGCTGGAGAGATCTGAGCCAGCTGATGCTACTGGCATAATGTCAGCCTCCTCCTGTCAGCATAAAAAGGGTTTATCTTGTCTACATGTCCTGGTCCTGACATGCACTCAAACTGCCTCCTGCCTCTCCATGGGTTGGGTTAGCACCAGAGACCCTTCAGAGAGTGCATTCACAGGCTTTTGATAATGAGTCTTTGGATAGCATTGGATCTTCTTCCTTAGAGACTAAGCCAGAGAATGAAATCACCACTGCATGTTATTCCTTCTGAGAAAGGGCCAACATTACAGATATCCCAACTAGAAGCCAAAGTTGGCTCTACTTTTCCACTGCAGCCAGAAATGTGTGCTCAAGGTGTAGATAAAGGTGAAAAGGCCAAGCCACCCTGATAGGACTTCCCTACAAATTTGATAAACATGGTATTGAGCCTATGTAAGAATTATTTTGCCAGCAACCTTAGCATGCAATGCCAAAGTTACTCAGCTTTACAGCACTCTAGTATCAAGGCAACAGATGTGTGTATATGAGACTAGTGTGGCTGATGCTGTCAGATGTCTAGATGTGTGTTTACAATTCAGCTCCACAAGCTCCTAGCAGAAGTAACAATTCCCTTACTCTTTCATTTACAACCCTCATTCTCCCATTTGCATTTTGTTTTATTTTGTTTGGTTTTGTTTCAGAAAGTTAGGGAACCTGTCCCATCTTCAAAGAAAATGTTGGAAATTGCTCACTGCCCATCTTCCCAAACTTCCTTGTGGGTTCAGGATTTATGTAACCATTAGCAAGCACCAAATAATGATTGTCTGTAAGGACCAAAAAATATTCTCTTGTATTTACTATTTATAACACCTGCAAAGTATCCTGACTTCTAGGATATCCCTCCCTGGCAAATCTGCTGTATCTTCAGGGCATTGCCCCAGAGCACCTTCTCCTCATGGGTGAGCAAGCTAATGCAGTGACCTCTTACTCTGTGGGACCAGCTGTGTGAGGCTCTGGGCTGAAGGGACCTTGCATACTTCTCAATAGCAACTACAGCTTCTCCCTTGTTGAGCAAAAGGTATATTAGGGTGTCTTGTGGCTTTGCTTCTTTTAGAAGGGAAAATGGGGTTTTGAGTTTTCAGAAAAAGTGAGAATACCAGAGGCTTGGTACTTTGCCAAACCTGCTTATGAGGTGCCAGTGGCGGTGGTCCCATAAGGACATCTTGAAACGTTTTCATGGCCTCTTTGAGATTCTATCTGGTTCCTGTAGGCAGATTTTCTGGAAAGTGATTCTGCAGTCTCCCCATGTACACGTGGCACACACAGACATGATGGTGCAAAGTCACTGCCAGAGCACAGCTTCTCCTGTCCCTAATATGCTCCTACACTGACATGCAGCTTCCGGCAAAGACAAGAATGTCAGATCCTAACCATGTTAAAATAGTAATCTCTTACCCCTCCCACCTTTCTGAAAGAGGTATGGGAGGTATTTTTAAAAGTAGCAGTTGTTAACAGTTTTCAAGGATATCAGTTCAACTACTTGATTTGCTCTGCTGCTTTGTTTGCATGGATGGCTTTTTTTAGAAAAAGATTATGTCAAAACTAGAAGCAAAATATCAACTGTAGAGGCAAGCTGGTCATACACAGTTGCACTACGAAGAACAAGAATGTGTTCAGCTACCAGATCTGTTACCTCTATAGGCTCTTCTCTCGACACTGGCTTTCTTTTGATGGTTTATATTTGAAGTGTCTGGTGCTCTATCTTCTAGCATTTTCTATTGATTTTGCTCTCTTATTCTAGTCCTTTATTCTTCTGTAGGTCTTTTCCTTCCATTGTGTTCCTCACTGATCTGACTGAGCTTCATGGGTGACAACATCCCTGGCCTGCAGGGCAAAGTGAGCTATTTATGTGCACTGAATATCTGCAAAATGGAAATTCTTGTGCTCAGAATAATCTCTTGGATGAAGCACAGTACCCCCAGATTTCTCAGAAACACAAATGTCATGGCAGCTTGCAAGCTTCAGATTTGAAGCTGGAGTTGTCCTTTCCCAAAATGTAGCAGTGTTCAGATCTGGGATTATCTCTACATAGGCAGTATAAAAATAAGCAAGCAAGAAAATCAACGCCCTTATGAGTTTAATTTTGAAATTCTTAAATAGTAGGAATGAAAAATATAGAAGTCTGTCCCTCTGTCTGCCATCATTGCTTTTCATTACCCTATTTCTGAATTAGTCTGTCTTTCAGCCTAAAATATGAAATGAAGAGTAGATTTGAGAATGAGATAAGGAACGCATCCTTCTCACAAGTGTCTCATCTGTCTATGCTTCTGGTTGGCTTCCAGATTTAGTTTGGCTCTACCTCAATCTCAAGGGGTGGAGCTTCACACAACTTTGAATCCTGGCAGTGTACATGTTTACATGTAGCCTATCCGCCTAGCTGCTTTTAGAGCTGGCAGAATAAAATAAGCACCTCTGGGGTGTGATTTTTCTTACTGTGAGGCAGGCTCTCACGTGCAGTACTTTGGAGGTGTGTCATACTTTGGGACCCATTTCTGGCAGAGAAAGTCTAGTGATTCAGCCCTAGTATGGTGGTTTATATTCTACAGCATCCAGGGTTGGCTCCCACTAAGACCCTGATGCTTGGGGGAAACCGCACTGGGTATCTGCAGGTGGACTCTCTTGTGTTTCCTCCATCTGTGTGGATTTCAGGAAAGAGCTCTTGGTCTCTGCTTGACAGTTCATTAGTGCAGAGAAGAAAAGAGTTCTGCTCTGCTAAAGAGCCCCAAAGCTCATGTCCGTGCCCCAGATGGCACTTACTTGACAAGGGTGGTGGGTGCATCTGAACCGGGGAAAGGGCTCTTACCTAAACTCCTAAACTTACCAACCATCTAGCTGGTCTTGTTGACACCAAGCAATAAGGTGAGCCTCTTCACTTCTCTCTCCAGGTCGCTACCCACAGCAAAACAAAGGCACCTACATCCCAATCGTAGTAGACGATGCGGTGAAACCTGGTCAGTGGGGAGCCAAGATTATCCACAGAGAAAACAACTCCATTCGGCTGTCCATCATGTCCTCTGCCACCTGCATCATCGGGAAGTTTCGCATGTACGTTGCTGTGTTGACTCCCTTTGGCATCCTTCGGACACGCAGGAATTCAGCTACTGACACGTACATCCTGTTCAATCCCTGGTGCCAGAGTAAGTACCTGGTACACTTTCTGCTGCTGGGCTTATCAGGGGGTTGGTCCAGGAAGGGGAGCTTGGTACCAAGGAGGTTGGAGACATGTCAGTTTGGATCTGGAAAATTTACAGTAATTCTGCCAAAAGTCAAGTCTTTCAGGCTGGGAAACAGCCCTGTGTGAGCAGGGCTCCATGCTGGAAACCAGTGCCTGTGTTTTATCTAAACTGTAGTTTTATGAGGCCAAGCCTGTGTTTGCTGGTTCAGGCTCCATTTCTCATAGTAAACATGTCCTACGGCTTTACTCTGACAGGCAACAGTGAGAGTCCACAGTGTGCCTGTATGTGCCTTAAACAAGTCAATAGGGGCACATTTTTCCAGGATTTGGTGTGGAGCAGGATGGGGCGGCCTCACACACTCTTGACTTGAGTCGCTAATTGCCACATTGGTAATTGAACATCTGCTGTCAAAATCTTGCAGGAATTCAATGGGAGCTGCTGCTCCTGCACCGGTTGGGTGGAGTCAACTTGCTCAACCACTGGCATCACTGGTGGTGCCTTCCTGCTGCTACATGACATTTGCCCTTATAACTTCCCCTTTAGTGGTGACTAATTAGCAGTGGTGCCCTCTCTCAGGAACAAAACATTTTGCAAATGAGCCTTTTTTTTGTAATACAGTGGATTGAAGAACAATTTATTTTTTAAAAAATCTCTCAGGATCCTTGGAAGAAATCAGGATTTACTCTCATAGGGTTTTATGTTACCCAATGAGCCCCAAGTCTGGCTTTCAGGAGAGGGCAAGGAGGACCAGAGAGGTTTGGCTCAACCTTCTGACAGGTTGTAGCACTGTCTCAGCTTCCGACACTTGCAAGACTCCAAGTATTTCAGTTTATTTAGGTCACCAGCTAACTTCAATATCCTCCTGCTACCCTTCCTTCATCTTTCCATTTTTTTGCCACAGTATTCACATCGAATAATCCTCTACCAAACAGGGGCCTTCCTACCAAGTGACAAGTAAGTTTAGCATTATTAGTAGAGCCCATTATTCAGCTGCACTACTGTCAGTACATGAAATGATTTGTGCTGGATTCATTACTTGCCCCTAGTCTGAGGGAATATAAGCAATGATTAGCTTATGCATTATTTAAGAAGATATAGATTAATGCTGAATAAAGCAGAGTTAGTTAAGTGGGAATAGGAGAAAAGGGCAGGGCCCAAGGCCCTGCCACACTGTGAGATACTTCTGAAAGCAGTGTAAGGCACCTCAGAGCAGTGTGCTAACAGTTTGTTCTGGAGGGTGTGCCACAGAAAGAGAGGAGACATTGCCAAAGCTATGACCCATTGTGAGCAGACAAAGCTTCTTAAGGTTTGTTTTGGCACCATCAGACTCACAGCTTCAGCCAGGGAGATGCAATTCTCCACCCAAAGGTAGACCACTACTTGATTTTAGTCCTGGGTGTTGTAACAGCCAGCATGATGACTCTGCAGTGGCTCTGCACATCTTTGGAAAGGGATAAACCCCAAGGAAAAAGCTTCTTACATTGCCTTAGTTTGCCTCATGATTAGCAGACAACCAGCTAGGGCTGCATGCAGCCCTAATGTGGAGACAACATGTGGTGTGGCGGGGCTGGCTACCCCACTGTGGTGTGACTAGGGCCACACAAGGTGATGTGAGGTGTTAGAGGGAACAACAAGAAACCAATCCCAACTTCACACCTCCTTGCCCAGCAACTCTATGTGCTAACTGATCCACCTTTGTTCATGACATTTGGACACCTTACTCTCCTGTGCCCTCCCTCTCTCACACCTGAGCTGAATGAGTTCAAAAGCCAGCAAGCTTAAAACCACAACATGGGAGTAAAGCCAGAGGGGGCAAGACTTGCAGCAGTTGCCCCCAGTGGCAGGCATTGGCAAGGCTGGTGGAAAAAGTCTGCCTTAGGAAAGCAAAAAATACTCTCTGGGCAGCAAGGACGTGCTTTGTGACCCCAGATCCAGGGGAGGCAACTTGGGGACCACATTTTCCTCTGCAGTTTACGTTTTCATGTGTGTCTCAACGGCTTCAAGTCCTGTCCCTTGCTGACTACTGTAGTTTTCATTTCTTGCATGTTTCATTTGGATTTGGATATATTCTCATTTCTTGCTGATACTTTTACTCCTAGGTAGTTTGGGCTAATTGGCTCCTATATCTGTCTTTCCTTTCTTTCCTTGTGTTAGAAAATCAGGGACTGTTTCTTCATGCTTTATCCCCTGGCTGGAAAAGATTTTTCAGTGGAATGACAAAAGGGTAGAAAAACTGAGGTAGTTAAAGTGCAGAGAAAACAATAGTTTGAAAATCTTCTAGACTTGTTTGCTGGGTTAATAGCTAAGCAGAAAAGCCTGAGTGAAAAGCCTCATTAAAAAGAGAGAAGGCTGATGCCAGGAATGAATGGGGATTGTTATAACAGGGAGCAGAGTATGGGCTCTAGTGCAGCTTTCAACTCATCATTTTGGAGGAACATCAATATGTCAGTATGAGCTTTTCTTTAAGACAGAGGCATTTGTGCCCTTTCTTATTACTCCTTTTCTCACTATAGTTCAGTTTTGACATATTTTCCCAGGCAGGGATGTTTTTTTTTCCTGCTGCTTCAGAAGTTTGAATACTTTACCCGTCAAGCTACAGAATACTTTGATTCCAAAATCATCATATGCTTTTATATATATTTAATCCCTTTAGCTACATTTAAGACTAACAACCAAGAAAACTTTAAAGACAAAGGGCCCGATTCTGCAAAATTATATATACCAGCCCCAAATATCTGGGAATTCACCTAACTAGTGGATTGAGATTTCAGTTACTCAGGTGAAATTTTCATTACTTAATGAGCAAGGTAAAGTCTCCGAGGAGAGGCAGAATCCCTTCTTCAGCCAGCTGACATAGTTGGATAAAACAGATGTGCTTTTGGGCATGCAGAGCTCTCTTCAGTTCTGGAACAGAAGATACAAATGGCAAGTAGTTAAGGATAACTTCCTGGAATTTAACTAAACTCTTGGCAATATCAGACTACATGAAAGCGGAGAAGAGCTCCTTTGATCTGGATTCTGCAGGCTCTTTCCAAGGAACCGTGAGCTCTTTCCAAGCAGGTGCTGAGTCCCTGCAACTTTCTGCTGAGGAACACTAAGTGCATATCAGGAAAAGAGCTTGTACTGACTCCTGTGGCTCTCTCACAGGTGGAGGTGCACAGTGTAGCTGAGTAAGCTGCACACCCTGTGGGCTGAGGTGGGCATTTCACTCACCCAAGCCTCGTGCAAAGTGTATAATATTTCAGCAATTAAATATATTGCAGCTTTATTGAGTCAGCTGTACATTTCTTCTGCTTAGATATCCTGATTCAGTTTGAGGATTAGTAACGTGGTTGACTTTGGACTCCTCTCACATGTTACCAGTCATCCAAATTTAGCCCAATAACTTTTTCTTTCTTATATAGGTAAATCCTAAATTAGATTTCTTGTGTTATAAATTCCACATGGGCAAAATTCACACAGACCTTCACCCTTCTGCTACATTAATGTAGGCAAGTACTAACACTGTTCAAGGCAGCATATTGCTCTTGATCCTGGGTGGAGTGGTTTTTGTAGATAACTACATTTTGCTCTTGCAGCTTGGGGCTTGTCACAGCCCTGTTCTCTTCCTAGCATGAGCCCTGGGAGTGCTGGGAGCCTGGGAGTGGTTCCAGTGAGGACCAGCCTTACATTCTTTGATTCCTGGAGGAGCACGTTTAAGGGAGGCTGTGACCTCAGGGCAAGCCTGCTGCTTCCACTTCCACCTGTCTGCTGGTGCTGCTGTGCCCAGCTGTCACTGTCTGTGTGAAGAAATGGCTTTTCCAGCACCACAGGGTTGCTGTGCTGGGGTTGGGGCCCCTCCATTCTGGGTAGAGTCCTCTTACGTTCATTCACCTTCCAAAATAGAAAGGGTTACTCTGCACTGTTCATATCTTTAACAAGGGATTCCTTGCCTGCAATGCTGTCTTCACATGAAGTGTATTTTCACCTTACCCAACTTCAAACAGAGTAGCATAGAAGCTAATTTGCTTCTTTATAACATTGCTGCTGTCTTAGTAAATTCCCAGGATAAAAGAAGTGAGTAAAACAACTTCTGAACTGCTAGAGAAAAAGAACAAACAAACCCAGCACATTTCTGTGGAATTCTTCTGTTTGTCAGATGTGAGCCTCAACTTGCACGAAATAATTAGGAATTGCATTATGTAGAGCATGCTTAGCATCAAAGTAGTCACAAATGCCTCATATTTTCTTCTAAACAGTCTCAAGAGTAGTGAAAGCTGTCAAAAATCAAAGCAGCTGACTTCTCTGTGAAACACAGAAGACCTTTTTACCTTATCAAAACCACAAATATTTAAAATAATCGACAGAGAAGTTAATCAATTTTCATCTGATTTAGCAAAGATCATGCAGTCTCAAAATAACAGAAGCATCTCAATTGATATCAACAAGATCAATGTTGATATTTTTAATCCCCAAAAGAAAACAACAGCTGTCAAGAAGGCATATGCACACACTTCACTGAATGTGTAACTGCACAGAAGAAGGTGTGAATTCTCCTTCTTTAAATGAACTCTCTGTACTCTTTGTATGGATGGACTTTAATAAAATCCAAAGCTCAGTGAGAGAATGCAGATAATTGTTCAATGAGTAAATCAGCCAAATCCAGCCTAATGAAACAGAGCCTAGATGATGTGTAACATCTGCAATATTTTAAGTGGGATGTTATGCAGAACTTTCTGGACCACAAAAAAGTCATGTAATACACAGTTTCATAAGTATGAGAGTCCCTGCTTACATAAATGGTTGCAGCCTTTTCATTCACTGTGAAGTTTTAACATTCTTTTTCACCTCCTAGCCTCTGAATATAGTAAACCCATGATCATCCACTTTGTACCTGGGTGCAGGCTGACTATGTCATGGGTAGTGAGAAGCTTATAAAGAAACTTTTTAATGGTTCAGCCTTTAGAAGCCAGGTGAATACCACCATCCTGCCACATACAAGACTGGGTCCCAGACTTGTCTCCTTTAGGTAAAACTCCATAAAATCTGCTGTTCCTCTGCTTGCTCCAAGTTGTCCTTAGTCATCAGAGCCTGAAGAGCAGCTGCCATAAAGCATAATGGCAAACACTGATCTCCTCAAATGTAATACGTGCTTCTTGTATTTAACCCCTGCTTCTCTATCATTCTTGGCACACCAATGTGGAGGTCATTATGTTGTATATCTATGCATAATCCCTTATATATGTATGGACATAGTGATATAAATATAACTTCAAGGAAAACAAAACTTCCAGAATGGTCAGGCGTGTATATTGGCAAAGCCCTTCACCTAGCTGAGGCCATTGTGAGTCTCACCACTGATTTTTTTTTTTGGTGGGCTCAGATTCAGCTTATTTTCAGCCTAATTGCAGTTTCATGGACAAATGAAGAACCTTTTGAGGATGAGGTTCACCAGAGAGTGCAAATCTGATTTTCATTTCAACAAAATACAATGAATCAATAGGCTTTTAAAAGTTAAATGATCCTCTAGTAATTTGTAGTGGGGTGCTGAAGAAATCTACTATCACATAGTGAGTGGTAGCTTTGTACTGGCTCATATCACATCGTCAGAAGTTATTGCTTCCCTTTAATTTTCTATCTGGTACCATGTTAATGATTTCCTCAAATTAATTAATTCCCATGCTATTAACTGTTAAGCTGCATCTCTTAGTCTCAAAATACAAGCCTGGAAAGATATCTTCAACTATTCCACCATCACAGTATCATGACCTGTTTCATGCTTACCTGTGAATGTCTGAATAGTTTCACATCATTCAGAGCTCCTTCTGAATGTTAATAATTAGTTATTTACATATGTAAATCATGCTTGCATATGCCTTCCATATGCTCTTGATTTTTGATATAAGTCCAATCTAGAATGTACCCTTTGTATGTTTTGATAAAGATCTTGTCCAATTACTTCCAGTTCTTACTTAGACACTTGATTTTCTTCTCATATGACCTGGTCAGTCATACTGATACTCCAGTCAATAACTAATGTACAGAAAAGGCAATCAAACCTTTCTCTTAATATGTTATAAAAGCTGTATTCTATTTTTTTAATGTGCTACAGATTTTTCTTTAGATCTCTTGACCTGAGCTGTTTTCCATTAACATTAGTAGGTTTGAAATTGTTCTTTGATCTGTTTGTACAGATGCAGAATAGCATCATGGTGCTCCAGCTTTTAAATTAGTTGTACATAGTTATCATAAAATTCTTGATAAGATGTGACATTTTAATTATACTTTACAGATCCTGAGAAAACAGGCAGGAGTTGTCAGCATTTTCCCACCCTGCATGTTTTTAAGTTGTGTACAATGTTCCTAACCATGGTCACTACCTCCTTATTCCTGTACTCTGTTGAAGCAAGTAATACTTTTTTTGATGGAAGAGGGGTACTTTTCATCAGAGATGACTGTATTATAGGCTAAGAGGTTTTATCTGTCCTATATGAAAATTGAACACTTGTGCTAACATTTATTTTTGGTAAACTAATGCAGTGGATGCCGTGTATCTGGATGATGAGAAAGAAAGGGAAGAATATGTCCTCAATGATGTTGGTATTGTATTCCATGGAAATGTCGAAGATATAAAATCAAGAAGCTGGAGTTACGGTCAGGTGAGCTGTTTAGATCTTCTCTGGCTGCTCCCAGTAGGACAGCAAATGAGTTTAATTGACACCAGACTGTGGTTGAGACTGTGGGCTCTGGAATGCATTACTGGTTTCTCCTTCAGAAAGATAAGGGGTATCATTTTAAAATTGTATGAAGTGGGTATATGCCTAATCCAGAAAAGCAATGCTATAATAGCTGATATTTAAAGACCTTGTTTCAGGGGCATATTTAGGATACTAAGAGGCTGCCTGTTGGAAGTTATAATCATTAGCTGAGGTTTCCACAGGGCAAAGGTATTTCTGCTGCTGCATTATTGCTGCTTCAGGATCAAATCAATTTGTGAAAAGTAGAGTTGTTTGTTTGGGGTTTTTTTTTTCATTTTTCAACAACAGTTTGTACTGCTTTTTGACTTTTCTTTTTAGCTTTAGCAACTCAGTGGAAATAATTCTGATCTTCTTGGGGGTCAAATAGTCACAATTTTTCTATGAAAAACTAGTGTTTAATCCCAAAATTTTAAATTCTGGAGGAATCACTCCCTTTTCTGCCTGCACCTGATAACATCAGTCTCCAGTGGCCTCTTGCAGTTGGGGGGAGACACCCTCCACTAGGCTGCAGTGGGGTATTGGTGTGCCTTCAATTACACAGAATCATAGAATAATTTGGGCTAGAAGGGATTTTTAAAGATCATTTGGTTCCACTACCCCAGCATGGACATGGATGCCTTCCACTAGACCAGGTGCTCAGAGCCCTGTCCAACCTGGCCTGGAACACTTCCAGGGATGGGCCATCCGCAGATTTTCTGGGCAACCTGTGCCAGCAATTTACCACCTTCATTGTAAAAGACTACTTCTTTATATGTAATCTAAACCAACTCTCTTTTAGTTTAAAACCACCACCCCTTGTCTCAGACTTATTACTTGCCCATTTTACCTCAACCTTCTTGTAAGAATTAACCAGCTTCAAAATCCCCATGGGATGGAAGAGTTAATTTATTATGTTAGAATGGGAAAAAGGCCTTGCCAAGCAGAATCAAAATGACAGCAAAGCTATAACCCTGGCTGTCACTCAGAGGGGCTCCAATGGACAGGTACTGGACATGGTGAACTCATCTCATCTCCTGGATTTTCACAACAGCACAATTAAGAAGGTACTGAAGTATTTCATTACTACTCTGATGATGGATCCATTCAGTTTTTGTGGCACTTCCCTAGCACAGCCTTGCAGAAGGGGCCTTGCTTTCTCTCCCTCAGCTAAACACAACCTCAAAACCTGAGCTGGATGGATTTCCAGTGTGCTTGCCCTGGAGAGCTCTTTGAAGTCACATCTCTCTTGTTTCCTATTTAAGGGTACAATTTCATCATTTTTTCCTGCAGCAGCACTGCCTTAGGGAGTTCTTGCCTCTGCACCATTCCTTTGGCTGTGTCAGTACCATGGTTTGCAGGGTCTGACTGGTTTCCTGACTGAGATAAAAACAACTTTTAAATAAGGAGTGGGGAAGAAATTCCATAAGCTGATGGTGCCTTTGATATAAGAGATGTGGAACCAATTCCTGAGGCCAAAACTGGACATGCATTTAAGCTGACCAAAAATGCCCCCTCCTGGCCCTTCATTCCCCCTGCAAGTGCTTTTGCAGCTGTGCAGTGACTCAGAGCAGAGAGCTGATCTAGCTGAATAAGCATCTCCTTGATTTTTTTTTCCCCCTGGGTTAGTTCTTGGGCTTGCTCTGTTCCTAGATTTGGGATTCACTCTGTGACAGATGTAAGGGGGAGGGAGAGAGGGGAATAAGTGGCTGGAGGTGGAAAGTGCTGCTTAAATCAGATGCTGGATTTATGTCCTAAGATGCTAAATTTATGGCCTAAGGTGGCTTGGCCTGAGGTGCTTATATTCTGCAAATCTGGCATCTTGCTGACACAAACACCAGCCTCCCTTGAGAAACTGCATTATTTATTTGGTTTTGCTAGGAGGTAGTTCTGTCTGGGAGGTTAGGGCCTTTCCACAGTCCTTTGTCGTGTGCTTTCATTCCTGTGTTGACTGAAATTAGAGGACCTGATTTCCGCCCCTTGCTGTGGTGCACCTTTTCCTATTGGTTGCCCATGAGAAAGCTGAATGTGGCAGATACATCTCAGCAGGCCCAGGCCAAGAGCTTTAATAGAATTGATCATTTTGTATGGGTTTAACAGACATGTCAATCTGCAAAGGAACAGAGAAATATTCTTCTGGTTCCCTTACTTTCAGTGAAATGGAGGACAGGATGTTCCTGGTCTTACCCTGTCCATTTCCAACCATTAAAGACACATTTTTGACAATCCTAGATGTTAGGACTAGGAGCACAGCTGTGAGTAAGAGTATTAGCAGCAAGGCCTGTATTATGAACATATCATGCAAGTATATTTTTTATATTTATGATTAATAGCTCTTTACAACATGTAAGTAAAAAGCACAAGGCCACACGGAGTTGTAGAGGTGAAAGATACATGGTCCTACACAAAAATGCAGATAGATTTTTGCATCATAATATTCTTAGGCAAAAGAATTGCTTAGGACAATGACAGCAGGAAACTTCAACTCAGGTTGCAAATTAAAAAGGAGCATAGAGTTAAAAAATGAGTTACTAGTGGGAGATGCTTCTCATAGCTGCTGTCTGTAATGAGAAACATCAACAGAAGAGGAGGAAAGGCAAGAAACATGGACAGAGGAAGCAAAACCAGCAGAACAGTTGAAACATGGCTGCAATGAATGAAGATGGAGGTGTTCTTGTAACAGGACTGTGATCCCTCCTAAGAAACTGTAAAATGTAGTCACTCAGAAAATTCCATGGAGGATTTAGGGAAAACTTGGCTTTGGAAAACATCTAGGCACATAAAAATGCCCTAACTGAAAAATGTCAGAAGTTGGATTCTATACTGATCATTTCATGTTGATTTTTGGTTTTATGAGAAAAATAAAATAAAACAGGTAGGCATAGAGTTCTGTTGCCATTGTGATTTCTCTTGTGTCCAGACACTGATCTGCTTTAGCTTGGAATCCTACTGTGCCCATGTAATTCTACAGAACATGCATTTGGTCAAGTCAGACCAGATCATGTCTGCCTGCAACTGACTGTGAGAAACACAGCCTTAAGTTAACCTGTGCAAAAAGTGATACAGCCCCTCTTACTTTGGTTTGAAAGGAAAGTCATCTATTAGAAACAGGTCAGCATGCAGGAGGATGCCCAGGACAGCTATGTGTGTGTTGCTCTGTAGAGCAAGGCACATCTGTGTGTACTTCACCTGTGTTTTGTCATGCCTTATATTCCACCTGCATTTTTTGCCATGTGGTTTTGCCAAAGTTCCTTGCTCCTGAAATAGGTTTATTTTAATTTCATCTTTGGTGGAGCAGGCAGTGACTGTGCCTGGATCAGGTTCACTCACCTATCCTATTTGCTTACTACTGTTCTGCTTCCTCTGATATTTCTGAGATGTTCAGCATTATAACTGCTATTTTTCTATTCCACTTCCCTCTAGATAGGATTTTCTCGCCAAGAGTGAGGACAGAAAACTGATTTAGTTTGTTTTAATATTTTTTAAATCCCTGAATAATCAAGAAGGGCAAAACTGGCCTTAGTGTTAAGGCTGCTCTGCATCCTACACTACTGCAACAGTGTAAGACAGCTAGCCCTTGCAGCTTGTCCTCTCTCTTCCCTGTTAATCCAGTTATTTCACAAGCATTCATGTCTCTTTGTAAATGCTAAGGTGGAAGGCAACAACTCTGATAGCAATTTATTTCCTCTTTATTCTTTCTATATATAGTGGCAAGATTGACAGTGTCTCACAAACTGTAGATGAGAGAAGTTTAATTTGCAGGGTAGACTTCTTATTGATCTACCCAGGTCTGATTACTTGAAGTGCAGAAAGCAGATTTTGATCCTGGTAAAAGATTGTTGTGCCAGACCAGAAGAAAGAGGAATTTGAACCAGAAAGGACAGCTGTGAGGCCTCAGAGTTTACATTTTCTGTAGTGAGGATTCTCCTTGGGAAGGAGGGTCTCCACAGCCCAGTCATTCACCTGACATTCTTTGCATCACATCCCAGTGGAGCGGACTGGGATTTTTCAGCTTCCCAGGAATGATAAAATACTAGTAGTAGGCCTCTGAGAAGCACTGAGAAACACTGATCCCTGTTTCCCTGTTCCTAAACACCATGAATTCAGTTATGCTCGGGCTATAAAGTGATCATTAATGAATGCCTGCTCCAGAGAAAGTAGTTCAGTGCAAGTGTGGGTGATAATGAGAGAGGTGTGCTGCCTTGGAGGGCATTTGCTGAAAAGTATCCATATGCCAGTATTACCCTCAAGGTAGAAGCAAATGACTTCTATTGACCAGGAAATGGCTGAAGATGGTGAAACAGGATGATGCTTCCCCTTTCTTGGCTTATGCCAGAGCTCAGCTGTTGCCTAGGATGTCACTTCTATCCCTCCCATCTTCCCTGCTGTATCAGCATCAGTCTTTACTCTTTGGGGCTTCCTTTTCAGCTCTCTGACTTCACTCTTCATTCTGCTCTACCAAGACTGCCAAAGCAGCAGTTTGATCTGGGGTCTTGCTCACTTTCTTCAGGAGGCAAAATTCAGGAGAGCCTTTTCTGCCAAGGAGCCCTAAGCCAGGCTGGAGGGAGTTAGGAAATCAATCCAACTCTAGTAACAGCTTGAGAGCAAAAATCCTATTAGCATGAATCATATCTTTCAGAATGCAAGCATAGAACATAATACCTAACACCATGGAGTTTCTGTCACAGCCTTGAATGTTAATATAAGTTTGTGTGTATCTAGAAGGTATTTGTTTTATTGTTGTGCATTTCTCTGTCTCCTACCATTTTCCAGGGGACAGGTATTTTCCTTTGCTATACAGTTTCTCCTAAGGAAAATGAAATACATTGCAGGGCAAGTTCTATGACAAATGGTTTCTGGTCTATTTAGACACCTCTGCCCTCAATTCATTCCTGTGCTTGTTCGTGCTAGATTGGAAAAAATGTACATTTTCACTCTATTTATGAAGAAGACTACTTTAGGTCACTTGGTATTTTTGATGTCTAAGTTTTGTAGACCAGGATTAATCTATATAATAAGCTTTTGGCTTGTCAGTTTTAAACAGATTTTAAAAATAACTTTGAAATACAAGTGTCTTCAAATTACCACTGGCAAACCACTTATTGCTTAACTTCCCAGCAATGTGGCTGTGTCAGAGAAGTCCTGAAATTAGCAGGTCTGGAATCTGTGAAGGACATAAAGTCCTTTGCAAGTAGACAAGCTTCTTGTAGTTATTATTATAATAGTCTCCTATTATATACTTGTTAGCACTTAAAATTTCATGTCCTGTCAGAAAGTCTGTGTTGTCATTTCAACCTTCTGGGAACTGGACTGAGATTGAACTGAAAATTACACTCTCTTCCCTCACAGCCTATCACATTTTTATTTTTTTTCCCACACATGGGTGATTATTCCAGAGGAAAAGTTCTATTGTTAAACACAGAGCTTTGATGTGACCAGCTAATTTTGAAACTGAACAGCAGTTATAACAACAAGGAAAAATAGCTTTGCTTGTTGTTTCCAGAATAAAAAGAGACTCAAATATTCCTCTGTGTCCCTTTTTCTTTTCTTTTATTTAGTTTGAAGAAAACATTCTGGATGCTTGCCTGTTCCTGATGGACAAGGCAGAACTGGAGCTCTCTGGTCGTGGAAACCCAATCAAAATCTGCCGTGTTGCCTCAGCAGTGGTATGTAATGAATGCCTAATATGTGTCAGAAGGGACTCATAAATCAAAGCCAGGCTGATTTAACTGGCCCTTGTGACCTGATGTGCTCTCTACAACACACAACAGATCAGTTGTCCATTCTGACAATTGTCCATTCTGGAGTCTGACATTTCATTTCTCTCCACTAAAGTTCAAGCAACTTCTGTTGGCTCATTGCATTGTCCTGAGAATGGTGCCTCTCTGGTGGGAAAGCCACTTTTAGACATTGTACTCCAGGCATAAGCATTTCTTATGTGACAATGTGCTTATTTTCCAGTAACTGATATAACTGAGAAAACTATTTCTGCTGTGGATAATGCAGTGGCATGATGGGTAGAATTTTGGATGGGGAACTGAGGGACTTTATGTGGACTCCAGTGCTAACCTCAGTGGGGTCTTAGAACACAGCAATGGTGCACGTTGTTGTGCCTGATCCAAGCCCCAGATGACCTAATCAGGCTGAGAACAGTTATATAAGTGAGCTGCTTTGGCCCCAGAAAAAAACACTGTGGGAATTGTCCTCTTAAACATGAGGTCCACAAAACATACCCCACTCAGAATGAAAGCACCTAAAATAACCAAGGAGAAGACTTTCCAGACCTCCATTCTTTCCAGTTGCCAGGCACCAGGAATCACGCCATGGGTGCAAGAGCAGTCCCATCCCTAATATTTGAGATGCTAGACTCATCCAGGATGTGGAAGACAGAGGCTGAGTCCTCTCTTTTGCCTTATTAGAGGTTTGAACCGTTGCTTTCTGCTTCCCAGAATAATACTGCAGTCAGTGAGCTAGGGTAATTAGATGTTCTCCCAAGCCAGCTACTAAAATAGACTGTCCACAAAACATGGCTGCTGGAGATAGATGATGCTTTAACCCATTTGTTAAAGCATTTGCCCAGGCTTTAAGAAAATGAGCTCTTTGTCTTAGATGACATTGAAGTGGGATCTCCAGCCTCTTAATCTTGCATGTTAAATAGAATAGCTTCAGCAAGAAGTATTGAGAACACCTCTAATTCTCTCTGTCTTTTAACATTTCAGTCAGTTCTTTCACCTCAGACATCAGAAATACAGCTTTGGATCTTTGAATAGAAGAAAGAATCAAACGTGATTTCCTCGTTCCTGAACTAGTAGATGTAAAAAGTCCCTCATGTAAGAACTATGAAAGCCCCCAGGACAGAATAGCACAAAGTTTATGAATCTAAATAGGGTTTGGATATTACTTAGGTTTTGAGCCTCTCAAACATTTTAGAGAGGTGAAGGAGTTCACCATCGGAAATCCAGGACTCAATAGACTTTAGGCCTAGTCTGCAGAATTAGGCAATAACTGTGTAGAGGGTTTGGTCATTGAAATCTGGAACGGAGTAAGAAGTCGGAAAGAGGTTCTGAAGTCCCAGCTGTGTCCCTTAAGCTCATTCTTGCTCAAGTTGAAATGTGGTAGAGGTGAGCTAGTCTGAGGACATGCCTCTCATGCTGGAATCCTTCTGAGCCTTTCTGGTGTGGCAGAGCAGGTAGAGTCCCTCTCTTCTTCCACTCATTCCACTCAGTTAGAATAGAGCCTGAAAATCAACATGTTGTCCTGTCCTTGAAGTGATTCTTTTCTTGGCACGCTTTCTACACGAGTGAGGTAGGCACAACCTCTTAACCCTTTGGTTATGACTCTGAATACTTATCTCTTTTCAGACCTAGAATTCACAGGAAGTCGATTTTCTAATTATAAAACAGTAGTTAATGCAGCCAAAAGCTTTTAAATGAGAACTGTGATTTATTTGGCTGGCATGTAGCTGTTCAACATTAGCATAATTAAAAGGTACAGAGTGAATGAGCTTTTTGCACAGCCTCAACTGGCTTGGTTCAAATTGCAGCTAGGAGATGTATTGCTCGTTAATGCCTATCAGTATAGCCATTAGTCAGCAAAACTCTGCTTTGTCTAATCCTACCAGAGGAAAACTTACACAGCAAATTCCTTCTTGTTTTCTTGTGTACTGGACCAAAGAAATTAGTTTCTACTCTAAAAATAGCAGTGGACTGATTCTTCTCTCATTCTGCTGTAAATCAGGAGTGATTTTATTAAAATCTTTGGACTGATATGGACAGAAGAACAGATGATGGAAAGAATACAGCTTAATATTTCTGAGGCTTGCTTATCAGTGTAAAACTGATTGCATTTATTAAAAATACATAGCAGTAAGTATGTTTAATGTTAATAAAACTTATTAACTGGCAACATGGATACTCAATGTGGTGATTTAATTTCAGATTTATTTTTAAGTGTCTGATCTTCATTCAGAATTGTTCAGTGATGGAGAATCCATGGCCCTTAAACAGGATTGTCCTATTTATCCCCTACCTTCAAAATTAAACACTTCTATCTTACTTTCTAACCTAAACTTGGCTACATTCACTCTCTCCCATTCTATCAGGCTGCTGAGTTAAGAAGGCTTTTATTATTCAGTCTCTGACAGCCCTAATGCTCATTTCCTTTGATTTTAGATTAATTCCAGAGATGACAATGGTGTGATTGCTGGATCCTGGAACAATTCATATGATTATGGTGTTGCACCTTCAGCCTGGACGGGAAGTGTGGACATTCTCTTGGAGTATTACAGTTCTAAGCAACCTGTCCGGTATGGCCAGTGCTGGGTCTTCGCTGGTGTTTTCAACACATGTAGGTATCAGTGAGAAAAGCTCCAAGCTGCTATGTGATTCCTTCTTAACAGAGTTTTTTCGGTAAACTTAATTAAAATACTTCCTAGCTCAGTGCTGTTCAGGAGTAAATAGTAGAGATACTTAAAAATACGTAGATAAATAGAGGGTTTTTAAATAAACCTCTGGTGTGTCCTTCAGGTCAGCTGCTCTTCCACACAAATCTGTTAACTATTTATTGGTTCAGTGAAATGTATTCAGTGACTCAGGAGAATAAGTTTGTGAGAGTGAAAGCTGAGTCCTTCAGTACAGTCCTATTGCTGTCGAGAATTCTTAGATGGACAGGATGCTTGTCATCTAGACATAAAATATTAAATTACCACCAAAAATGGAATATGTGATTGTGTTTCTGCTCCAGAAAGGCCAAATCTCACCTGCTGAAGATTGCTCCTAGGAAAATTGAGGTGCACTGTCCCTGTACCTGTTTACTGAGCACTGTTAACAGTTTATATGGAGTTTATGAGCCAGAAGAATAGAGGAAATGATGGCCTAGTTTGTGAATTATCTAGTGCTACAAAGTCTAAACACATTTGATAAAACAAGAGTTCCAAGGTTGCAGCAAACAGAGTGTTGCAGGTCATAAAAACCAGTGGGGAAAGCAGCACTGTGTTGGTCCCATATTTTGACTGTCTAGCACTTTCTAACATCATCTGCTAATACACAGGAACATACTTTGTGGCCTCCTCTGGACTTGCTCCAACAGGTCCATGTTCTTCCTGTGCTGGAACCCCAGAGCTGGATGCAGCAGTGCAGGTGGGGTGTCAGGAGAGAAGAACAGAGAGGAAGGATCCCCTCCCTTGACCTGCTGGCCATGCTGTTTTTGATGCAGCCCAGGATGCTGTTGGCTTTCTGGGCTGTGAGCACACATTGCCTGGTTATGTTGAGCCTCTTGTCAACCAACACAATGAAGTCTTTCTCCCCAGGGCTGCTCTCAATCACTTCTTCCCCAGCCTGTATTTGTGCTTTGCCTTGGACCTTCCACTTGGCTTTGTTGAACCTCATGAGGTTTGCACAGTCCTGCCTTCCCAGTCCCTCTGGATGCCATCCCTTCCCTCCATCCTGTCAACTGCAGCACACAGCTCAGTGTAGTCAGTGAACCTGCTGAGGGTGCCCTTGATCCACTGTCCACTGTGTCACTGACAAAGATATTGAACAGCACCAACACCCGAGGAGTGCCACTTGTTACTGGTCATTGACCATTCGACAGCAAGTCTTTGAGTGCAATCATCCAGCCAATTCTTTATCCACCAGTTGGTCTATCCATCAAATCCGTGTCTCTCCAATTTAGAGACAAGGATGTTGTATGGGATATTGTCAAATATTTTGTGCAAGCCCAGATTCTTTCATGTATCTGGAGAGGTTTCTTTTTTGATTTGGGGAGGTGCTGGCAAGTGCTATTTGCTTCAACACACGAAATGTTTCATTTTATTCCTAGTGCAGTGGGAAAACGAGCAATCACCCACATCCAAAGAACCTGGGTGACATCTACTTCCTTCGCTGCCTGAGGATGCATGGTCTCTACTTGATGCTCCTCAGCCTCTGCACAACACAATAGGTTCAAAGAAGTTCATACAAATGTTTCTTATGGATGCGATTCCTGGCACTGGATTCCATGGGCTGCTTTGTCTTCTCTGCCTTATCTGGATTTCTCTAGATCACAGACAGACACACACACACCAGTTCTCCCACCTTCCCCCTGCACTTGCCCTGAATCACCACTACGCAATACTTTGCCTGCAGGCCTCTGTGAAACTGGGGCGATGCAGCAGAGGCCCGGAGCCTGCTGTGTTAGAGGGAGAGGCGTATTTATCTGGGGCAAAACTAGACTTGGTTTGCTGACTAATTTAGTCAAGTCAGAGACCTGGCACTTAGCACTGCCGCAAAGATTGCCAAAGTATAAAGTTTGTTGAGCATTATGAAATGAGAATGTTGTCCAGTAGCTCACCTGATGATAGCCACTGACACATCCAGCTGCTGACCACTGCACAGCGAAGGTCCAAACAATCCTCTGCAACTATCAGGGGTGTTTTGAGGTGGTTTTGAGTCTTTCTCAGCTGTCAATGTTTTATCATTGTGACCAGTCCAGCTTTCCAAGGTTACTATATTGTTCACTCTAGATACTCATCTGTTAAAAATGCAAAAACATTCTGAAAAATGGTCATTAATCTTGAAATTGTCAGACAAATTATTTCCAATGAGCCCTGATGGCTCATGTGCTGGAAGCCTGGGAGGGCACTCGAATTAAGTTTAATCAATAGGTACATATGGTATTGGATGCATCCAGGTAATTTGTCATCCAGGAACTTGGAATGAATGTGCAGTGTTACACTTCATTGGGAGTCACAGTAGTGACAGTAATGAATATACAAAACGCAGCAGTAGCAGCAGGCCTGTTCAACTCTGCAGCATTGGAATTATTTTTGAGTAAGATTTTCAGTAAAAACATTTTCCCTTAAAAAACCCACAGAAAAACCCCACAAAAACCCCCACAAAAAATCCACCACAAACCAACAAAACAAATACCACCCCCCCAAAAGAAACAAACCAAAAAAAGCCCCCAAACCCCAAAACAAACAAAACAGAACAAACCCTACCAACCACCAAAAAAACCTCCCCTCTGTTTTCTGCCGTACCATGTTGGCTCCTAAATTGAAAGCCAGGAACTTTTTTTTGGCTGAGACAAAAAATGTCATCTGGAGTAGCTGAGATGATGTGTCACCCCACAGACCCACTCCCCAAACCCGAGGATGTGCTCCATGCCTATTTATCTGCCAGAGTACACAACAAACACAGAAGCCTATTGATGCACCCTTGCA
Organism: Lanius collurio; assembly: GCA_020086605.1. Lineage (NCBI taxonomy): Eukaryota > Metazoa > Chordata > Aves > Passeriformes > Laniidae > Lanius > Lanius collurio. Next base: position 18,299,092 of record JACBWW010000011.1, on the reverse strand, counting down.
GACTACAGACATAGCTGTAGCATTTCCATGGGTTTTCCACATTTCTTAAATTTACCACTTGTGAAACGGTAAGAAGGGTCATCAGTGCTTCATTGTGATGGTGTGAGAGTTAGGGCTAGGGGCTTTTTTTGGATCCTCCTTTTAAGGTCTTTTATTGGGAGGGACTATTGACTCCAAAACGTTATTACTTAGCAGGCAATATGAATTATGTAGTGCATTTTATTCAGATTGTCAGACCTTGTATTTCAGTTGCAAATAATGCAGCTTTTCCCCATTGTTAGCAATAATTTTCTGCTTTATTCTTTGTGTTCTTCATATCCCTTCTGACAGCAGACATCAAACAGGAAAACTCAGAATCAATCAAAAGGAGATACTTTTTTATTACTTTTCTTTTTAGTATAGTCTCAAAATTCTCCTGAGTTACTGATACTAGGAGACTTCATATGTTGTGTATTTCTTGCAAGCTCAAACTTCTTTTTCTTTGTATCACATTTGGTCATGCAGCTCACCCACTGCACCCAGATTTGGCCTGAAATTCTGCAGTGTGGTCACTATGAAAAATTGCTTTAAAACTATTGGTAATCAGATGCTTTGGTTATAACCATTGTAGCATTACATGTTTTTAATGCTCATCATTTTGGGACCAAATAAAATATTTGGCATGTGCAATACAAAAACAGATAGGAGAAATTATTTGGGTTGATTTGACTGAGCTTTCCCATTTTATTCTAGTTATTAATATTTCTGTCCTCTCATCCTGTCATCCATGAATGCAGTCTTCATATTTGTCCTTCTCAGCATACTTCTGTCTTTGCCACAGTTCTGAGGTGTTTGGGGATACCTGCAAGACTCATTACCAACTATTCTTCTGCCCATGATAACAATGCCAATTTACGGATGGATTTCTTTCTGGATGATGAAGGAAAGGTGGACACCAGACTTACAAAAGATTCTGTCTGGTGAGTCCTCATGGAAAATGCCTTTAATGTGTCAATGATAAAAATAGCAAAAACATGATGGCAATTCCTGTGTTGTATTTATTTCTCTATGCACTGAAGAACACTGCTGGCTAGTGTGAAACAAAATGAATGGATTTTTGGTAGGCTGACTAATATGAAGCTCTTGTTGTGTAAACAGGCAAACACTGGGGGATCCTGCTATTAATGTGTGCTGGTTTGGACAAATTTGGAGGAAAAATATCCTCTGATAGAAGGCAGGTTACAACCACCCCTCCCCCACCAGGTTTGGGGAAAAAAAAGAAATTTTCCTCGCAGGAAAGTGAAAGAGACAAAAACTATTTATTTGACAAACACACAGGAAAAGGATAATAATGCTAAATAATAAAACCTCTTGCTGTGGAGAGAAACCTGGGAAAAATTCAGAGTCCTTCTGTAGATGTGGTCTCTCTCTTCCTTCTTGGAGATGGGTTTGTATGGGCCCACCTTTGGAGCCTTGGTGGAAAATTCTCCTGATGTGTTCTGAAACACTCCAGAAGAGGAGAAGGGAAAAAAAACCCCTGAAGTCTTAGGAAAACAAAGTTCAACTCTCTGTCTCCCTCCGGAGAAGAGGAGCCAAAAGTTGGCTGAAAAGCAAGCAGGGTGCTTCCTCCATGCTTGCTGCTGCAGAAGCAGAGGAATGTGTATCTGTGTCCTTGAACAACTGCTTTCAAAAGTTCACTCTCCTCCCTCTCAGGCTCAGTTTAAAGGCACAGAAAGGCACAAAATTAATGTCTGGGCATAGAGTGGTAGGGGTTACACGTCATAAACTCACCCCAAAATACAGTGTTACCATGCATTGCACATTTAAGCATTCTGAGAGCTGGAACGGGCTTGTGCTCCTTAGGGAAAAGCTGTTTCTAAAAATGGAAGGGGGTAGAATGGGCACTTCCATTCTTCTGGAGCCAGGCTCCAAGGGGTACCTCAACATCTATGGAGAAACACCCTTCTTGATCTGCTTGTGCCCAGTTTCCACGTTTGTACACTGGCTTTACTGTGTGTGCACACAGTCATTGTTGCAAAGAGATGCTTTCCAAAATAAACCCAGTTCAGCTGAAAAAGAAACAAGTCAAGGTATCGTACAAGATACTGAAATGCTATCACCATATTTATAAAATGAAAACTCCCTAGGCCCAAGCGAAGGAGTTTACATATTCTTTTTGAGAATGCAGTCCTCTAACAGGCACTTCAAACCCTTACTGTCGTCTGTCTGACAGGAGAAGTATAGCATGTATTGATTATATGCTCTGTGTGGGATATTGGCCCTCAAGCCTCTCCTCGTCAGAGCAAAACAGTGAATGTGACCTCTACATTCCTATATTCAGGAGATGCTTGTCCTATTCAATGTTAATGTACCTGACTTGTGTCAATGACATCTTCAACTCATTAGCATAGCAGCTCATTGGCGTGTTTCATTAATAACTTAATCTGTGGAAGTCTTTGTATTAAAAACTGTAATAAACTCACTACGTGGTGGAGGAAATGACTGAACCTGTTGCTGTGACATCTTTTGTGTAATTTCCATAATCAAGAGAAAATCTAAGGAAAGCAGGTTCACTTACATGTGACGCTTGTGCCACAGCATGACAGAGCAGTGAGACTAAAATGGACCCCTGAAAGTCCTCCAACCCTCCTGCTCGAACCACAGTCAGCTAGAGCAGGTTGCTTAGGTCTGTGTCCAGTTGGCCTTTGAGTATCTCCGAGGATAGACACCCCACAACCTCTCTGGGAAACTTGTGCCTGTGATCAGCCATTTCCACAGTAAAAAAAGTGTTTCCTCATCCTCAGACTGATTTTTCCATGTTTCAGTATATACCCATTGCTTCTTTTCCCATCCTTGGGCTACTGAGAAGAGTCCGGCTCTGTCTTCTTTTCCTCAACTCCCTAATCAGGCATTCACACACGAGGATAAGATCCTACTGAGCCTTCCCATCTTCAGACTGGACAGTCTCAGCTGCCTTAGTTTCTCCTCATGTGCAGTCTGTGTTGTATCAGCCATTCCTTCCAGTTTTCTATATCAGCAGACTTGCTGAGGGTACAGAGGGTCTCATAATTGTGGTCATTAATGAAGCTCTTAAATGGTGTCAGACTCAGTATCGACCCCTGGGGTGCACAACCAATGACAAAGCTCCAGCTGGGGTGATCGCTACTGATCGCAGCCCTCTGATCCCAGTGGTTCAGCCAGTTTTCAATATATCTTGCTGTCCACTTGTCTAGTCTATACTTCAGTGGTTTGTCTATGAGGATCTTCTGGGAGATGGTGCTAAGGTCAAAAGAACCAGCCCTTATGCACTTGTCTCCTCTTTCAGTCCTTTCAGTCACTCATTTCATCAGAGAAGGCTCTCAGATTTGTCAGGCACAGCTGGCTGCTAGTAAATCCATGCTGACTATCTCCAATCACCTAGTTCTCAATATGTTTGGAAATGCTTTCCAGAAGAACTTGCTCTATGACTTTCCTAGAGATCAAAGTGAAGCTGACAAGTCTGTCTCTCCCTGGATACTCCTCTCTCTTGAAGAATAGAGCAATATTTAATTTCTTCCAGTCTGCAGGAACTTCTACAGTGACCATGATCTTTTGAAGATAGATATGAGTGGTTTTATGGTGACATTGGCAAGCTCCCTCAGCATTTTTTGTGAGATTACCTCAGATTTTCCATCAGATCCACAGACTTTTTTGTGTTCAGTTTGTTTAACTGTTCTCTATCTTGTTACTTGTCTAGTTTTCATTATTCCAAACCTCCACGCTGGTCCCAAGGGCTGTGATTCCTGAGGTTTTTTAGCAGCAAAAACCAAGGTAAAGAAGGCATTGAATGCCGTCTCCTAATCCTTTGTCACCAGGTTGCCTGCTCTGTTCAACAACAGAGCCACATTCTGAAGTCTTCCTTTTGTCACTGATGTGCTTGCATTACTTGCTGCTCTTCACATCCCTTGACATACTTTCTTTGCTCTGTTCTGGCTTTCCTGTACCTGTTCCTGCATGCTCAGAGAGTGATTCTGTATTCCTCCTGGTCACTTGTCCTCACTCCCGCCTCTTTTTTAAGCACCTTTCTTTTATGTTTGAGTTTTATTGGGACTCCTTTGTGGACTTGTGCCACTTTTGATTGTTTTCCTGCACACAAGGATGGACCATTCTTAACTTTGAAAGAGGCGACTCTTGAAAAATAACAAGCTCTTCTGCATCCATCTTTTATCCAGAACTGCTTCCCATGGGATTCTTCCAAGCAGGACCTTAAACATGTCAAAGCCTACTCTCCTGAAATCCAGAGCTGTGGTCCTGCTATTTGCATTGTTCCCTCCTGTTAGTATTCTTGGGCAGTTTTGCATGTGGTTTGTGAGACAGATACACCTCAACATGTCTCATGGGGCTGTTCCTTTTATGGCTCATAGAGTTGTAAAGGAGAAGCCTTCTATAACCTACTCTGTATGTAAAAGATGTGAAACAAGACCCAGTGACTGGGGTCCTCAATGCTATACACACCCAGTATTGGATCATTGCTATGCTTTAGAATTTTCACTGTCTCACCCCTTCTCTCCTTCTCCAACCAGATCTTTGAAATACATCTCACCAGCTTTTGAAACTTTCTTTTACTTCCCTACCTCTCTTTTTGCCAGCTGTTTACCAAGACTTCTTGATTTAATGTATTTTTTCTCCCTTATTCTTTTGAGAGAGGGTCAGATATCCAAAATTATCCTAGCCCCACTGAAATCCAAATGAAATTTTACACTAACATTTCATCCTTCCATCCTACATTTGCTGTTCTTTGGCTTGATAACTTTTCTAACTGCCTTGTTCATCCTTTTTTCCTCCTGGTGCATTTATTAGTACATGGTACACATAACCCTTTGGGCATGACTTAATATATACACCTCTTTTCATTTCTCCTCTGTGTCCTTTCTTTTCATTACTCTATAACACTCCATGGTAGCCCACATGCTGACTTCTGATGACTTGTGTCTTAGCCCTGATTTTATTTTTAATGTCTCTTTTATTTATTTTTTAAGAGGACAAGCTTAAGGTATTTATAATGATTTTTTTAAATGCATTTCTCACTTTTATTTATAATCTTTTGAAACCTGTAAGCAAAGCTCTTTTTCTTTATTAATATATCATTTCTATTGTACTTGTACTCTAGCCTTGTACTGCTGGAGCTGATCTGTCTTCAGGTCCTAAATACTCTCAGACTTAAGGGATACTTGGAGCCAGGATTTTTAGTCGAATCAATCTCCAAGTGTAGGGCTCCCTCTGAATGTTATCTGACATTTATTTATTTTTATTAAAGATTGTCTTCTCCCTCAGCATGGGAAACAACAACACCACCAACAAAACACATATACAAAATTACACAGACTTTGCAAAAGTTATTTTTATAAAGCTGGCCGGATTTGGGGCCATCAGTACTGTCTGTTCTCCTTGTCTTTCTTAATGATGATATAAAGACACTTAAAGAATATTTCTCTTGGATGGGATTCAAGACTCACTCCTGCTGTGAGGTCCAAGCAAATCAACGTCAGTGTTTCAGTGGAAACTTGCTAGGTGTCACCCATGGGAGTTCATCCACATCCAGACCTGTGGAGAAAGCCCTTCTGAGACCTCTGCTCTTCAATTTACTTCCAGGTCACTTTGCTCTAATTTCTCAACAATATTATCAGTGCTCCTCTTGACCTCAATGCCTGAACTTGTTAGCTCATAAAAGGGCAGCAGCTGCTTCTAGCATGTGCCCGTCCCCTAAGCAATACGAACTACCCTTCTTGAAATGTCTTCCAGGCATAAAACCCACCTGGCCATCTTTTATTTATGTCCCCATTGCTTTGTTTAGTCTATCTGTAATTATCTCTGTAAATATTTAATGATCACTACATTGATCTTTATTACCATTCTTGCTTTCTTTAATGTCTCAGGCTTGCTGTACAATACAAGAATTAAAGAATCAGTTTGACAAATTATGGTCGTGCAATCAGCTCCTCAGCTGTGCTCAGTTCTAGAGAGAAGTTTCTGCTACATTTGGAAAGGCAAATATTTCCCTCATTGTCCTTTCCTTAACGCTCACTGCTTTACAAGCAGTGTCTTTCTGTCCATTCAGATTTGATATCCTTACATGTATTTGATACTTGCATGGCAGCAGAACTAATGCAACTGCTGTCCTGGTGTGTCCAGCACTACACCAATAGAAACCAGAAAGAAAGGTCCTGTCCCTAAGACGAATACAGAAAAACATATGGAAAAACTGCATTACATAATTACAGAACTGAAGTAGATCTGCCATTTTACACGCTGTTACCCACCTCCCAGCCTTGTTTCTATCATCCTTTCCTTTTTCGTGCTCTTCAGGTTCTTCTTTCGCAGAATGCAAAGCCAGTGACACATCTGGATCTGATTCAAAGTGAACCAGTGAAGGCTTCAGGACAGGGATTGTCTTTCTCATATGTTGACATAGCAGTTTTCAAATACCCACCTTCCACAAAGTGTGTCCCCATTCTCAGGTAGCCCTCAGCAAAGTTCTGTGAGCATGATTCAGCACTGAATACTCTCAGCAGCATCAAAAATTCTCTGAGCGTGCGTCATTTTCCTTGAATAATTCCTTTTTCTGTAGTGCTGCTTCATTAACTCTCCTAACTGACAAGTTTTACCCTGATCCAAGATTTCATTTCCACTTTGAAATGTCTTGTTAGACAAGCTTCAGATCCTTCTGACTCTGCTCCATAGCTAGTTTTCACCTATTATTAATGAAATGGTCAGAGTTTAACAATCCCCATTTTGGTTGCTAATATCATTGCGTATAATAGAGGCTATATCACCAGCTACACAGATGTAATTTTATTCAGATCTGCTGTAGGATATCTATAATTTGCAAGCAAAATTGCCCCTTTCTCTACTCTTTCCTTCTTTTATTTTTTTTGCAGTAATGAATTCAAACACTTTGCAGGCTTTACTGCAAGATGCTCTTTCCAGATTATCTTCTCTTCTTGCTTGTGCTCTCCCTTGAGCATCAGTAGCATTGCAGGAAGTTACAACATCTGTCCATCTTTTCTGCTCATCTTTGAAACACCCAGGGCAGACTGTGATGGTGCTGCACCAGATTTTTAATTTTCTTGAGCATCCAGCCAGGTGAGAGCATTTTAACCCTGAGCACCTAGATGAACTACTCTCAGAATTTTACCTTTTGCATCACTGTCCTGGGCCCTAAAGACGTAAGGCGGCCCACAGTGGTTGTAGGTGGGTTTTATGAAAAGGCGTGTGTTTTAGGAGACCTGACATCATGCACTGGCATGACACACGGGGAAAAACTTATAAGGAATCCACAGTGAGGATAGTTTAAAAAAAGGCTATGCAGGATCTTTTTCTCAATCAACATGGAAGCCAGCTGAGCATGCTTGTTTTTCAGCCATGTAAACAAAAGTACACACTGTACATTGTGGAGTGGATTCCGAATCTCTTCATAAGAGATGCCAAAGCTTCAGTTTGAATAATTAAAAAGCAGACCATTTTTCATTGGCTTGAAGATTCAAAGTTTGCTTTAGCAGGCAGATTGAAGTGGAGGTGTCTGGCTGGAAAAGGATTCTAGTCTGTGTAGATTTTCATATACCCCAGCAATCTCCAAACAGTGGCATATTTTCTGAGATATTTACACTCAGAACACATTAGAAGAATCAAAAAAGCTTCTTCAATTTGCAGTCAGGAAACTACAATGAAGGATTTTGTCTTTCAGGTTTTATCAGATAGGTACTAAACTTATACACCTAAAAATCTATTCTCTTAAAAGAGCCAATTTTTTTACCCCTGAATTGTAAAAGGGTGTTATTGAAGCAATGCCAGGACATAAATACATAGGATTTGTTTTAGTCTGTGTGCTTCTTCCCAAGAATTTAATATACTGGTCCCATCTCTTGTCTAAGGAATTATCATTGCTGGAACGAAGCTTGGATGACCAGACCTGACCTTCCTGTTGGTTTTGGAGGATGGCAGGTTGTTGATGGGACACCTCAAGAAACCAGTGATGGTAATATTGATTGAAGTCCTCCTTAGCTCACTTTCTAATGTTTGGGACTCTATTTCAAACAATGAGCTGATGATAGCTGAGCCAGTGGCACCTGGCACCATATGGCCAGTGACAACTTCTGGAACCAAATAACCACACTTGCCTCAGGGCCCTCTCCTGCTTTGTTTTGAACTCTAAAATAAATCTGTCCTTATTATAACACTGCTCATGATGCCTGGGTACAAAACCCTGCATGAGAAAGGCCCTGTTTGGTACAGAAGAGATGTTGCCAAAGAGGGCTTCTAACATTTTAAAGTACCTATACAGGAGCCCGATCAAATTAATTCTCCTTTATATTATAAAGCCCTAACTAAAATTCATGAGCAGATAGTAGGCAGGAGAGAAAAAAATGAAAAGTCACTGTTGTTTCTTCCTAGTCCTTAGTTTTCCAGCCCTTAAAATATAAATTCTCAAATTTGTAGTGAGATCTTTTTCAGCCTGTGGTGTACCTGAGTCCTCCCAAAATTATCTGTTTTAACCAAACCCAGCTGTAACTGTATTTTGAGCACTTGAGACTTACAGTGGATGTTACAGTGCCATTCAAGGTAGCAAACCACCAGGTTGTTCCAGACTTGAGTCTGTGTTATCTACAGAGATGGTAACGAAATTAAACTTTTTGCTTCTTGGTCAGGAGTTTCTGTAAACTATTAAAAGAATTTGTCAAACACCAAGAATTCTTTTTCTTTGAGAAGATATAATATTTTGACATGTTTTTAATGAATTTAAGCTCTCACTTTTTCTCTCTTCTCCCCATAGGTATGTACAGGTGTGGTCCAGCTTCAGTTCAAGCCATTAAACATGGTCATGTTTGCTTCCAATTTGATGCTCCTTTTGTCTATGCTGAGGTACATACGAGAGAATTTTTACTGCAATGAGTGATACCAGTGAGACCATAGTGAGACAGAAGATAGGGCTCCACTGCAATTTATGGATTGAGAAGTTACTTCATGTATGCTTCATGTCATAGAACAGTCTCATCATTATATTTTGACATGCAGGCCAGTAGGTGTGATATGGGTCTAATGAATGACAGAGATTTCTCTAATCTCTTCCCCAATATAATAATAAGAAAAAGCTGCACTGATTTAATTGAAACTTCACTCTGCAGTCATTTTTCCTTCCAAGATTCAGCTATGCTGAATGGGTCACTAGCTCTAGCTGCTCATCCTCTTTGCTCACCACATTCCTTTTGGCTGCTGTGGGCAATGGAGACCTCACATGGGTGATTTGACTGACAGGTCTGAGAGGGAAATATCTCAGTAAGGAGAGAGAGGGCCTGGTCTGGGTATCACCAGAGGAGGCATGCCTAGAATTGCAACACTGCAGGACAAGTTTCTCTCTAATTGAATTGTAAATAGCTTAGGAGGGAAAAGAATAAAGGTATTTTATCTACTAAGCATTCCCCACTCTATTTTTAAAGCTTTCTTTTACAAGAAATGTGTAGTAATGGTCCCCAAATCTGAATGACCTCTCTGTAGCCTTGTAAAGTTTATACTCTCTGTCATTCTGGAGTTGTGAATAGTAAAATGTATTCTCAGCATATGACTAATTTTAAACATGAAATTTCAACGTGAGTAATTAGTGAGACTTCAGGTCAACATGTCATTATTTTGGGGGAGATAGGCTTCCTCTCTCTACTTCCATGTATCTCAATCTTCTTTCATTTAATTTCGTAGGTGAATAGTGACATTTTTTACACAAAAATAGAGAAAAATGGAACCCAATCTGTAGAAAGTGTTGACACAACCCATATTGGGCGGTTGATTGTCACCAAGGCAGTTGGAGGTGATGGAATGATGGACATTACTGAGGAGTACAAGTTCCGAGAAGGTAACCTGAAATGAGCTGGGACTATATGGATGTAGACTTATCTCAGTCAGATCTTGGATGATGACTTGGAAACCTCTGTCACCAAGGGAGCTTCATGAAAAGCTGCCAAAGTGCCCTCTGGAATTCTTTATTTGTAACTCCATCCCAGAAACACTGCAGATGCCTTGATCTTAAGGCACAAACAGAGCACAAACTTTGCCGCTCAGAAATGCTTTAGACTAAGTAAGATGTAGTGAAAATAAAGGCTAGTCATGGAGCAGCTCAAAGCATTCAGAACAATTCAAGGCATTCTGTACAGACGTTTAGACATTTCTTATTCAAGCCAGAGGTTCACACAGAGTAAATCAGTGTAGATGTATTAATAGGAATTCAGCTGCATCAATTTGTCTGATATGGCTTTAACACTAACTCCCTTGGTAGCTGTGAAGTTCTCCCACTGATAGTGTTACCCCAGGAGGGTTCACTGTCCTCATCCATTCCTTTCAGCTGCTACAAACCATGGAAGGCATAGCCTTCTGATCGGTAGGTGGGCTAACACTGCACTTCTGTTTCTTTTCTAAATCTGGTTTTCATTCATTCCTAGGCTCAGATGAGGAAAGATTGGCTCTAGAGACTGCTGTGATGTATGGTGTTAAAAAGCAAGGTATCCAAGATACCACGTACCAGCCACAGACGGATGTTGAAATGGACTTCCAAGCACAAAAAGCAGTCCTTGGCAACGACTTCAAAGTCACTGTAACTTTCAGGAATAAGAGTCGCAACTCCTACACTGCTACTACCTACCTTTCGGGCAACACAGTGTTTTATACAGGAGTCACAAAAAGTGAATTCAAGAAACACTCTTTCAGTGCAAAACTGAAACCCTCTTCATGTAAGACTTGCATAGCTGTTTTCTGTGTTATTAACTGCTAGGTTTTTCCTGTGTTATTAACTGTCACCAATTTTTCCACCCATGGGTAGAGCCAATTCTAGTAGCTAGGGGTAGGATATTCTATTGGGTATCAGAAGGATCCAGTCCCTATTTTGGGCAGGATATCAGGGTCATTTAAAGCTGAGGCTGTTTTCTTCAGGCTATTTCTTCCTGCATAATGCTCTTTTACACTAAGCTGCATGTCTGGGAATTGTTAATTTTTCTTATTTAGTACAAGAGAAAGCAAAGGAGCACAGGTATTAAGATGAAAGGTATTGTTTTTCCTTTGAATTCCTTTATTTTCCTGGCAGCATCTCAGCAAGTGAAGGGGAAGTTCTGGTTCCACAGGGTGTCCTGTACAGAGACAAAAAGGTGAATTGTTTGTCTTACCTGGCTGACAAGTTCTGAGTAGGTTTAAGTGAATATCTGGCTTTAGAGGACTGTGCGGTTCAGGATTTTGTATTTACAGTGATCTAAAAGGTTTATATGTAATGAGAATGTGCCATGAAAGAACAGGGACATTTTTCAGCTGGGCAGGAACCCCAAAGGTGAGTTATCTTTACAGTTGCAGCATTCACTTTTTCTAGTGCCCTCTAGAATGCACTAGGAAGATCATGCCTCCCACTTCTCATCTGAGAAGCAGTTCCTGGCAGACTTACTCAGGAGGCTGTGGGCAGGTTTTTGCATCGCTCAAAGTAGGGAAGAGGGATGTTCTCCTTTTTTAGCTTGGACATGATCTTTCTATTTCCTGTCAGCCATTGCAGCTCCAGTGTGTTTAGGGCCTGCTGTACTTCCAAGTGCTACCTAGCAGGCTCAAGCCACAGGTGACTGCCAATCACTTGTTCTCCTGACAGACCTGTGTCCTCGGTCTGTACTTCCAGCTCAGCAAAAGTAATGAGAACATTGTCTTACAGAGGTAGAGGATCCTCCACTTGACATCCCTGCTGAGAGAGTCAGCAGCCATGACTTTGCTTTCTATGCACTGCTACTGGGCAAATCAATCTTTCTGAGTGCAGTGGGAAGGGCAGGACTTTGGGACCCTGAAGGATGGGCCTCCTGAACTAGGTCTGCTGCTGCATCACAGCTACCCTGCCTGACCTCTGAGCTTTCTGTTTTGTCTACCTCATCCCAGCTCAAGAGATGCTCTGACCCCTCTTTCCTCAAAGAGGACGAGTTTTGTCTCAGTGAGATGCCTTCATGGAACTACTGTTCATATCAGGCCACAAAAAACCCACCTCTGCTTTCTTCCTAACTTTGAACCTCATCTGAAACTGCACATTTTATTTAGAGCTGATTATTCTGCAGAAAATAGAAGTCCGCTTATCAGGATCTACTGGTGAAGGTTAATAAAGCTTCTACCTCTGGTCTGTAACAAAGCCCTGAGAGTTGCTCATTGATTCTTTTTAACTCCCTGGATCATTTGCAGGGGGCCTGGAAATGGGCACTGAGTTGTTTCAACATATGCTATCAAAACACAATGTGAGGGTTTATAGTGACTTACATCAGTTACTAAATATTCGATCTGAAATACTGCAAAACTTTTGGAGACTTGAATAGGTACAGTAAAAAAAAATCAGTTTCAATAGCCTTGGTCTAAATTCTGTGCCACTTCTTTGATGAGGGAAAATTCAGTCATCTTGTAGGGAGAAGTGCAAATACCTGCTACATTTTCTGGCTGTGATTTGTGCTTGGTTCCAGGATTTATTTATGTCTGCTGTTGCATCAAAGTCTGTGTAGGGTATTACTACCTAAAATACAGCTTCTGCAGTGCTTTGAGGGTCACCTGGCTCCTCTCTGCAAGAAATGAAATGAATAGACGTTTAAACATCACTGAATATCATAATTCATTTTTTCTAATTCAAGTAAATGCTTTGAAAAAAGCTTCATGAAATTGTGCAATTGAAACTCTGGATTGAGTGATGCTGAGTGAATGAAGACTGGGAAGAGGCACCTGAAAGAACAGAATATGGATTTTTATGTATGCATACCAAGAGTATGTCCTCATCACTGCTTCTGGCCAATGAGACATTTCTAAAGTTATTCCCACTTTTCAAGGTGGAAACTTACTTATATCTGAGCTACAGTCATCAACTTGTGGGGCACTCTGTCCTGCAGCAGGACAAAAACTCCTCACAAATTACACCATTTCTGAAGGTGATACATGAAATTTGAGCATGAATTCTTTTCACCTTTTCAGGAATAGTGTCTGAGCAGGTGGGCAGTGTGAAGGGAGGCAGTGTGATTATCTGCAAGGGCATGAGAACACTCTGTCAGGGATGTAGTGGGAGAGTAACTTCTGAGGCACCCAAGCAGGATTTGTAAGCTTTGTTCAGGGCAAGAAATTTGTGTGTATATGTGCATATCTGTGTATATGTGTGCATATGCATGTGTGTGTGTGTGTGTGTGTGTGTGTGTATCTATATATGTATGTATATATGTAAATACATATATATGTGTGTGTATATATATAAGTATATATATATATACAGAAGTAGCAAAGAATTACAAAGAATTACAATGCAATAAAGATGCATTAAAGGTATTCTTCCAGCCTGTATGACTAAAAGAATGAAGAAAACTAAGTTTGCAAACAGGAAACGAATGAATGATTTTTAGAATAATGATTAAAGGAATTGTGTGGGTTGAAAACATCTTTGAGGATTTGAATAGCTTAAACTTCCCAGTGCCTTCAAAGGTGCTCTTGCATCTACTGAGTTATATTTAGTTTTCTCTATTTCTTAAAAGACTGTAAGGCCACTCAGTGTTGTGTCTCCCTTGTCTTTCCCAGATGCAGTAAGTGGTACTGGCAACTTACCAGCACAAGAAGTGCTAAGGCAATGGAAGTCCAGTCTTCTTTTTTTTCCTGCAGTGATTAAATTTAAACAGAAGAGTTTGTCTTTTTTTCCTTTGTAAAGTAAATTTCTCCTGGTTCGCAACAAATTTATTTACTTATCTAATTCTCAGATGAGAAATACCTTGCCTGATTTATAATTTACAGTTAAAGGTATTATGGGAAATTCTTTTACACAACATAAAAAGTGTAGGAGGGAGGAAGAAGGAGCACATCAAGTCAATTTAAGGCTGGCCTAGTAAATCCAGGTCAGATAGCCACCAAGGGAATAGCTTTGAAACCAAATCAAGGAACTGGTTTTGATGTGAGCAGATCAAAAGAGTGAAAAGGGGTGAATGTCATTTACCCAGCTGAGTTCAATTATCTCAGTGTTTACAGTGTATGTCACAAATACAATACAAATAATGGATAACAGTAATCATCATAGGTAGCAGATGGGAGATCTTGATGTGTTTACTACAGTTATAATGAACATTTATAGAGAGAAGAGCTCCAGGTCTACATATATTTTGCCTGGTCAGTTTGTTAGCTGGTCTGATTCTCTGCATCAAATTCTCACACCACTGTTGGCCTGGGAATTGCAGTTCAATAAAGTTAAAATTAATGATTCCCTGCTTCTCAACTGTCTAGCCTACTGGGACTTGTTCCTTCCGATAATTATTGTCAGGGAGCATGTGAAAGCTCTCTGGAGGGCATGCTGGTGACAGGAAGACTTTCTTGCTAAATTTTGCAGGCAAGTCCAGTGTAGAACAAAGGCAGATACCCAGCCATGTCCTGGAGAGCAGGTGATCTCCCAGACAGCCTACATGGGCTCACATACCTTAGTTGCTGCTCTGGTGGCATCCCAGTGCCAGGAAGAAAGGCAAAGAAAACACAGGAATAAAGTGAAGTAGCAAACATTTACAAGAATGACACTCAAAAGCTGGTTTGGACCTTTGTGCCCAGTAGATATGTATTTCCAGCCTTCCTTCTCACTTATTTTGTGGTGGCACCTAGAAGCCTTTGACAGTGACCTGGGCCCATGCTGAGGGTACTGGGCAAAGGCTGTGCATAAACCCAGCCCTTGGCCCCGGGAGCCCACAGGCTAAATGGAAAGAGGGAAACATTAGAGGGAATATGGTTAAGTAAAGAAATGAAGTTAGTTTAGAGGAAAAAGATCAAAGACATTCTTTGACTCGTAGCTCACCTTTTTTCCAAGGCACTCATGTAACTGGCACTGGCCATGATGGGAGGAGCAGTTAGTGATTAGATTGCTTCCGATGACTTTTTTCTTTCCTGTGTTTCCCCTCAGCCAGCTCTTTCGACATTGAGATCAAATCGAGCGAGTACATGAGTGACCTGCTGGAGCAAGCCTCCTTTCATTTCTTTGTGACTGCCCGGATCAATGAAACAGGGAAGATTCTGGCCGTGCAGAAGGCGACAGTCCTGGAAATTCCCACCCTGCGGATCAAGGTAGCTCAAGGGTGTGGTGGTAGGGATGCATGGGCTGTTCCCTACGAGGCTGTCACACTGAATTGTGGGGTGGAGGAGTGTATGTCTGTGTGTGCACACTGGAGTGTCTAACATAGACCCGATAAAGCAGTGGCTGGCTGGAGTGTGTGAGGGTGTATGGGTGTGTTATATAATGTACTGAGTGTCCCTACGCGCAAGAGACAAGCAGAGAGAAGCACTGGTAGTACGGAACTGCAATGATCCCAGTGGTGGAAAGAGGGGAAAAGATCTGAGAAAGCTGAAGACACTCAGAGGGTAAGAGAGATTACTCACCCAAGTTCTTTAACTACTTCAAAAGTCTATTATATTTAAAGCAGCACAGCACAGGGGCATCTTGCTGAAGAATGAAGAACGCTGCAGTTGAAGTGATTTTGCTGGGAGAGCTGCAGGTATTGTGGAAAGCTTCTCCAAACTTGAATGGGCAGCACTGATTTGGGACAATGTCTTAGTATTTCAGTGCTTTGCTGCCACTCTGAATGTACTGTCAGTTATGTACCCTGAAAACGAAAGCATTTCTGTAGACAGTAGTGTGGTACCTATGAAAATGGAGAAGAGTAATGCTCGAGATACTACAAGGAGCCTATGTTGTATGGTAAAGACAAACTGGTATGGCAAAGGATTTAAACTTCTCAATTCATAACTGAGCGTCCAAATAAATTTTATTGTTTTCAGAAGCACCAAGCCTTCATCTGCTTTGAACAATGGAATTTGGATCTGCTTTTTTCCTAACACTAGAAAAAAACATCTGAACACCTGTTCAGGAAGCTTTACATAAGCATGAATACAGCTTCACAAAATGCAGGACCTCGGAAAAAAACCTAAGTTTATCCAACTTTTCCCCTCCATATATTTATTTGAACCAGTGCTCAGGTTTCCATATAATAATTTATGTAGCAACTGCAGTCTTATGCAAAAAAATCTTTTTTAAAAACATGGTTCAAAACTATGGCAAAGTTTGCCAAAAAATCTTCTCTGTTTCGTGGTCTTCAGAAATATCATGGTGTTCTGATCAGATAATTGCATTTTTAAACAAAATTATTTTGGTTTACTGAGCATTCTAGAGAGGAGGTAGACAAGACAAATAAACTCTACTTCAAATACCTATCTTCAATAACCAGATTTTAAAAGCAAAGAATTCTTTCAATTCAATACTTAAACAGAGCATCTTATACATCATCTCAGATGTTCAACTTCAAAATAATTTATCCTCCCTGCTGTTCTGAAGAACAGATTTTTAGCATATAGGACAGGCTGTTGTCCAAAACAACTACTAAGTTTTTCTCTTTTCTGTTTCTTTTTTGATGTATGAAATTTTAAAAGCTGGACTTTTTAAGGGGTGTGTGTGTGTGTGTGTGTGTGTGTGTGTGTGTGCACATGTGTGAGCATGTATTGATAGAGGAAATTTTGATTTATTGCTTTTTAAAGAAATTTGAGAAAGTTTTTCTGTTTCGTTTTCTTGTCAAGTTCATTCATGAATGTGACTGGCAGAGCAAATTTCTTAATGTGAGAGTGAGAGAGAAGAATGAAAAATGTATCTCCCTCATGTCTTCGGATATACCTTTGATCTTTCTCTGTTGGTCTAAGCAGTTTGTCAGACTCAACAACTGAGGAAATTACACCATAATTCTAACCTTGAGACCAGGTCACAAAAATAAGATCAGCAAATACATATCATGGTCTCAGCTGCATGTGTGAGACTTCAGGATGATTTTGAATCACATCCAGTGATCTTAAATGGTCAATTGAAATAAGGAGGATGTAAGATCTCAAATTGGACCAAGACTTCCAAAAATGCCACTGATGTCCTTTCACACATTCAGATGGCCAAAGGCTGTTGAGAGCTTAGCTGTATCTCCTCCTTTACTCCAGTTATTTTATTGTTTTTTGGCACAGAGTAATCCCTTAGACCAGAGTCTATGCAGCTTTTTGCAAATGTCGTACTTCCTTAAAACACCACTTTAAATTTATTGACAAGATACTTGTTCTTAGTTACCATTCTCAAGGCCCTTTAAATCAGTTGGTGGACCATGAACTGGGCTGGCAGATTTGCCAGCCATAAATTGAAAACCCTTGCCTGAGCAAAACCAGTATACATATTTGGTGAGAAATGCTGGATTTCCAGGGGGGTAAAGGACCCCAAATCCCCATATATGTAGCCTTTGTTTAAAAACACATTTGTTTGGAGGTTTACTATTTTCCAGTGCAAAATGTACTGCTCTTTTGCTTACATAGAGTTTGGAGGAAAACTGGCCTTCAGGCCTCCATACAGCACACGTGCAAAGTTAGAAAGCCTTCAGAACATGAGAAGAGAATGCAAAAGCAAGGGCATGACATTTTTGTGGGTTCAGCCACTGTAGCCTGCTGTTTCTAATTTAAGGTAGTAAGACCTGCCCTTCTCTTCTGGAGCTTATGTCCTGAGCATTTCACTTCAGTGCTGGTGAAGAGCCTGAGGAGGGGGGCAGAGTCTGGGAGAGAGGCCCCCTCAGCTGGACTCACCCCCAGTTGGGCTCTCAGCTCCAGAGCTGTACATGCAGATTTCAGGTTTTCTATGGAAATTAGGGCCTGCCTCTTGATCTGCCATGTGGTTTGAGGGAAAACTACGAGTCGAAAAATGTGCAGTGGTACCTATAAGCCCATCCAACAATTTTCTTCTCACTAGGCTTCCTTTGCCTCCTGCTGTTTTTCTGTGTGCTCCATTCTTCCGTTCTGACAGTGCTGTGTATCTGTTATTAGGAGTTTCTGGTGCATTGTCCTTTCCTTCTCTTGCAGACCAAAGGTGAACTGGTAGTTGGTAAAGCAATGTCCGTGATTGTGGAATTCACCAATCCTCTGAAACAAACCCTGGAGAACGTCACACTCCGCCTCGAGGGACCTGGCATACTGAGAACAATAAAAAAGCAGTTCGGGTAGGGAAGAAAGCACAACCAGCTGGGAGTTTGTCCCCTGCCTGCTCACAGTAGGAAGCTCACAGGAGACACTTAACTGATGCTGTGCTGAGTAATTTAATTCAAACACTCTCTCTGTACTTTAAAATCCAATACACAGGGGAGCTATAGGTCTCAATAGTCAGTAGAAGTCAGGATATCCAGAGAGATTGTGAGAGCATTTCATCTATTCAGTACCAGAGTTGGAGGAATGGGTAGTGTTTGTGCGTATCTGCTAGTGCAGCCCAAGTTTACTTTTTCACTGTATTGCATTTTCATTAGCACTTGACAATAGCACCTACAAACTGCTATCACAGAGAGGAAAATTTTTCCTACGCTTGAAGTGTTTACTGCCACTCACTCAGCATGTGCAAATCAAGTCCTGTGCTGTTTTTCAGAAAGGGCTTTTCTCTACTCGTGTTAATCATGATTATACAAGAGGTTCAGGTACCTCAGATGATCTTTCAAGCTCATGTCAAGACACAAAATGTGTGTTGTTTGCAGAGCCTGCTGGCATAACTGTGGCATGTGTGAACACAGAGATCCCCTCAGTAGCTCCACTGCACAGGGCTGCCCTGGCACACTGGTGTGTTCCCAGCACAGGGCACTTCCAGACATGAGGAAAAGGAAAGCCACCTTCAATATTCTCAGAGTCACACCTCACACTGACACCATGATACCCCTACGCTAAGCAAGCTGTAAATCCTCTTTCCATTTGAGTTCAGTGTTATGAGCTTAGCATTAGCCAAGGGTATATAATGGAGAAACTTGGAAAATTTTGAGGCCATTGCTTAGTCCTGGGCATCTATCTGTCTGGGCTTAGTATCTATCATTACCTGAGCTGATGGTCCCCAGGTGTGTGCAAAAGGAGTTTGAAAAATTGCCAGCGCTCCAGCAGCTGCATAAATTGTCAGCATCCTCTGCAGCCAGCAGGGGAGGCCTGAGCCTGACCACACCTGGGACAAGGATAAAAAGATAAAACCAATCTCCAGAGTGGAGCTGATAGAAAAGTAATTGTGAAAGGGCAACATACTGTGTTTGCTTTGTGCACAAGGTATGTCACAGGTGCCGCTGAGCATGACTCAGCATGATCCACAAGAGTTACACAAGTTGTAGCAATAGCCCTCATTGCTGCCCAGCCGTGCCAGCCTCCCCTGTTGTTCTGCATCCTTTTTGATCCAAAAGCTGATGTGGACTGCCCTCACCTTCAAGGATGCAGAAATTATCAGGTGCATCAAAGGCACAAGAGTTAGGGGAGAAAAATGACTCATGGAACACACGTCATTTTCCTTAGAGTCACCATGTTTTCTCCTTTTCAGTAATGCCCTTGGCAACATTTAAAATGGAAATGGATCAGCTTAGTCATTTTAAGATTTAACTTCTCTGAGGTGAATGTAGGATGCAGGTGATACACACAGAGGACAGAACAAGGGGCAGTTGCAGTTTATTTAAATAATAATCACATTTGTCCCCATGCATTCAAAGTGATAAATGGCTCCAGTGTGGTGATGGCTCAGCAAATTATGCAGAATCATTAATCACTGAGTTCTCTCCCAGGAAAATTAGATCAGGGTGGCTTTACCCCATTTGCAAAGAGAATTAAACACATTCTAGGCTTTCCCCACCCTTCCAGCATTTCCCTATTTACGAGGGACTGTTACATATGGGGTGGAGCTATTACAGTTCTTTGTGGGGAAAAGGTTTTTGACCTCTGAGTACTTTTAAGGTAGCTTTTCTGTATCACTTGAGTGGCTCCACAAAACTGGTCATGTGTGATGCAGCTGATCCAACATTACTCTGGCAATGTAAGGGCTTCAGTCTTGACCATTCAAAAAGTCTCTATATAGATATTGATATTTAGCTATTAGCCTCTGACAGATGAGGAGCATGAGTTATGGAAAAGCCTGTGGCAGCAGCAATTCCTTCATGGGGCATAGTCTTTGCATGACAAATGAGAATTAACCAGGCAGTGATGGATAGCGCTAAAGGGATTATAGCACTAGCAGGTAAGCCATTTTGGGTGTTTCTGTATGTCAAAGCTAAGCTAGTATTAGCATTTGTAGTGAGAAGCAACTTGGTTTAGAATTAGAACCGTAGAGAGGCAGGAAAAGGTAGGTTTGTTTTCCCAGCACAGCTGTTGTCTTCCTGCATGCACACACACACACACACACACACACACACATATATATATTAGTATATATATATGTGCTGAGATGATAGCACTAGAAAACAAGGTTGGGAGTGCTACCCTCTCTCACTGGAGCACTGCAAAGTTGTGGCCCAAAAACCTTCATCCTTAGAGAATCTGACCCCCCAACTGCTCAGGAAATGTAGTCAGCACAGCAAACTTGTATAATAACTTCCATTCAGATAATCCCTTGCAGATAATTCCCATAAACTCTAAAAGATATTTTACCTTCTTCAGCAATTGAAGTCATTGCTGAAGAAGGATGGAAATGGAATCATGATTCCATTTTAGTGGGCATCTGGTGGATGCAACTCAGCCAGCTGAGGGGAACAGAATTTCTCTCATTGATAACAAAGATAAAAAGAGGGAAAACACTCGCTGGAAGCAGTCAGCACGTGCTCACATCAAAAATATGACCTTCCTCTGTTTGTTTTTTCCTAAAACTGGGTACATGCCCCAAGGTACCTCTCTCTGTATATGCAAAATGCAATGTAGTACCATGTAGAGATACCTAAGGTAACCTCTAAGGAGCTGGAATACCTCTCATTTTACCAGGCCCAGGCTTGCACTGAAGCAAATACTCAGGTGAGAGGATTCCAGGCTAGCTCATTTAGAGCTAATTAAGGTTTCTTGTCTTGTGGCAGCTTGCGCTAAGCCTGGGCAGACATTTCTGTCCTGACCCTGGCATAGGACATGGCACCTGAGAGCCAAATCCTACCAGATGAGAATTTGAAACAGTGACTGACTTACAGACTTGCTTTTCTCTCACTTTGTGCAGTGGTTTTCTGGACACTGTAGCCACATGAGATAAGATCACTGCTTGAACTCATAACCCTCTTATTTAATGCTGAGAAAAAAATCATTCATTGTCATAAATAGCACCCCACTACACTACTTTGTCCATTGATTCCTTTGGAGCAGTTGTATCCCAACATCCCCAAAAAACAATCAATCAATCAATCAATCAATCAATCTCAGCCTTCAAAATCTGCACACGGAACCTTGTGAAAGCACTGAGAGAAAACACAAAAACCCAGTAACTGAGGCTGTCCATGCATCTTAATTGTAGCAAAAAAAAATTGAAAATCAAGAGCAGTGGAGAGTACCATTGTTTTATATATGAGTTATCAGGAGTCATAAATAATGTAAAAAGAGTAACAACCACCAGCAGGACTCCCAAGAATACTTTGTCTCGTTTGTATGGACATGGAGAAGTCATCTGAAGTGGCTGCTGAAGAGATCTGATGATGTTACCCCTGTGTCAGGGTGGTTCAGGGTAGGAATGGCAGAGGGGTTCAGCATCTCATGCATAGGGTTTGCAGGGGAATGGCCTGGACACTTCATAGTAAGGACTTATTTAACCATTTAAGGAATCAGCATCCGGCTATAGGCTATAGTAAATAGGAAAAATGGAATGATAAATTAGAAAATATATATGTTAGATATAAAGAAGGTCATTCTGAAAGTGATTGTGAGAGGAAGTTGCAGAAGGCAGCAGAAAATGGATTCTTTTCTGAAATTTAAAATTAGCCTGGAGGAAAGGCTAGACAAGGCTTTAGCAGGGTCAGTTCTGGGAGGAATAGAAGATGGAGAGAGTAATTTATATGACATTTATGTGGATGAGATAAAAGATTTAAGACATGTTACACTATCCACCTTCAGTTTCTTCAGTTGTACGTTAGGTTGAGAGCACTGGCTGACTGACCACAATATTGATACTTTTCTTTTTTTTATTCAGGAGAATCCCAATGAACTCTACATTGACCTGGGAAGTGAAATGCAACCCAATGCAACCAGGTTTACGAAAGCTGATTGCAAGCCTGAGTTGTGATGCTTTGAGGCATGTGTATGGTGAGCTGAATGTCCAGATTCAGAAACCATGAACCAAGACGCTGCCTACTTCTCTCATTTAGCTATATTTCAAACTGTCATGGTATGGGGTGGCTGAGGGAGAGGTATAAATCTGCTTATTGTTATTTTCGTCATCCTTGTGCTGAAAAAAAATTGATAAAGTAAACTAATATATATAAATGGGAAGAGCATAAAAAAAGCACCTGGATGCCAAATGATTTAAAATTAGATACATGTAATTAAAGGCAATTCTAGGTCATATTATTCCTATAGTTCACTTGCATTTATGGTTTTTGACAATAGTGCTGCAAGGGAATTTAAAAAGCTCAATTCGCCAGAGTAATCTGAACTTTAGTTTTAATTAAGGCCTGGTATGTCACTGAAAAGGGAAGAAAGAGAATTACCCAGTGTTATAAATTCTTAGACTGAATTACACCACGGTATGGTAGATCATTCAGGCTGCAACAGAAACAGGTATTTCTTGCTAAAGGGTCTCTTTATCTTACAAATTAATAATGCTCTGGTTCATGGAGAGCTCACTTTGCCGGAAGCATCTCTCAGGATGTTTTATCTCCAGAGTATTCTCAGCCTCTTGTTTCGTCTTGCAGCTTCCCTATGCTTTTTCTCCTCCTCTTTGATGCGTGCAGGCACCCACACATACTCGCTTCATACCCTCATCACACCCCGTATGCTGTTGATAAGCTATTCCTCTACTTTTCTGGATGAAAATCCAGAGTTTTTCTGCCCCTGCTCTGAGTTTGTCATGCAAAACCTGCATTTTCTGGTCATATCTCTTGTGTATGATATGTTCTCTGCCTTTTTTTCTCTCCTGAGCCTACCCTGTAGACTCATTTCCCACGAGTATGTCAGGGGTGTTTTGCTGTCCCACAGCAGTCCAGGCTGGCAAATGGGGTGAAGGAAAGAGGAGTGGAGCAGGGAGCGTGAGGGTCTTCTCCTGCCAGTCCCACAAGCCTAGACAATACCCTGCACTGGAGCTAGGTGAGACTACAAATATGGGTATGAGTTTAGATTAAAACATGAAAGTTTCCAGGAATTATGGCTAAAGCAGAATGAAGGTCGGTTACATGAGTAACCCCAGGAATACAGAAGGACAGAAACTCATCTGGGAAGGGAATAAAAATGTGTCCTGAGAGTTAGAAACTTCAACAAGCTGCAGCAACTCCTCCCCTCTGGCCACAGTGTCTGTTAGAGCATTTAACAGCACAGGGGAGCCAGCTGAGCTTCTAAAGTTAAAAGGAACTTCTTGCTCTTTAAACGCTGGGGCTTTACTGTATGGCCGTATCACTTGGTGGTCTCAGTGAAAAGCAAGGGACATGCCTTCCCTCCTGCTCCTCTTGTTGCTACACATTGCCCATGGTACCTCCTGCAAAACCTACAACCAGCTGTTAAAGTCCTGGGAGAGGAGAAATGTGGCTGCTCTTTTTACTGAAGTGTGGGGAACAAAGCAAAAATTCATACCAACTCATATACTCTGGGAGTATCCCAGGATCCAGGAAACCAGGCTTTTGGGAGCTTTCACTTCAGACATGGACACACCTTCATTTTATACAGCTTATGTGACCACATGAGAAACTTTCCAATGTCAAAGTCTCCCATATAAGTCGTGTGGGGTAGAAGAGATTGACAGTG
The DNA here is from genome assembly GCA_020086605.1 of Lanius collurio. Lineage (NCBI taxonomy): Eukaryota > Metazoa > Chordata > Aves > Passeriformes > Laniidae > Lanius > Lanius collurio. The sequence goes on along the minus strand of JACBWW010000011.1, from coordinate 18,275,365 downwards.
TGTTGTCAGTGCCAGGTGACAATCTCTGTTAGGTAATTAAGCAGTCTTACCAAGGTCTACATCTTCTAGTAAAATTATCCATTTTGTGCTCTTGCATTTAAACCTGCTTTCTATTCCAGACATTTTATAAATATAATGTAATAACAATTTAAAATAAAGTGTGTCTGATTGCATTTGTGTGTTGTGTTCTGTATTTTGATTATTTCTACATAGTAGACACCAGTTGCTGCATCTTCGTTGTAAAAAATTTAAAATTCACTTCTGAGCCATGCTAACAACAGTGTCTTTTTTGGTGCTAAGGAGAAAAACTTACATTTATTTAAATTGAAAAAAAAATTTACAGGCTCAGTTTAACTCTTTTCCTTCGGCTTTCCTTCTGTTTCAATACCTGACTACCTAATGAATTGGAGAGGGTGATGATTTCCAGAGCACATCACTAGTGCCCGGAAAAAGAATCCCTAGAATTTGCTTCAACTTGTCAGAGACCATTAAGGCACCAATTTGCCCCTAATGAAACCTTACCTACATCCCATTATTAAGAAGTGCTTCTCTCAGCTAAGTATTTCAGGACTTTTACTAAGAGACATTAAGCTGAATGACCTTTGCCAAGAGACAGGAAGAAGTATTTTTATATATAGTTTATAGATGGGTATATTGAAGTGAAGTGATGGCTGGGAACAGAGACCAAGGATGTCACAGCCCTTGGCACCACCAGCCTGCTCACTGTGTACCGAGGTGCTCACAAAAACCTAAGGACAAAATGAGGATGGCCTCTAGGTTTTCAGCCACTCGTCACTGAACGGGATGTCACATGCAACACTGGTAAAACACGACTGGAGAAGCAGGGAGTGCTGTGTTTGCACTTTATGTACACACAGGGTGTGATCAATCAATAATGAGGACAGATTGGCAACCTCAGATCTGAAGGAGCTCTGAACCTTCTGAAAAGAGTTACAGAGTTCAAATTCTTCAGCTGAGTGTCTTTTTTAAATGGGATGAACTTGGGTCCTCAATGCAACCATAACAGCTCAGAGGTGCACTGGGGAGGAAACAGTCCCAACCCAAACCTCTTCTTCCACAAATCTCACAGTCCAGCAGCTCAGAGGTGCCAAATACAAATAAAAGTCACTCCTGAAAGCACACCTCATTTGTTACCAATTTGTTACATCCAAGCCGTGAGGCAGGTTGCTCCAATAGCCATCAATTTGTCACATTACAAATCTTGCTATGATCAAAAGGAAACACACCTTACAGGCAGACTGGGAAGAATATATTTTTAGTCTTGTTAAAGATAACCTAATCAGAGAATTATTAGTAGCTGAAATAATTAGGATGGAATTATATTCTTGTATTTTTATTATAACGATAGTAACATTTATAGTCCAAATTATATTAGGTAAAACTGGTACACAAACTTTATAGCATGTTCCACTTTCTCTGCTTTTTTATGTACCTCTACACTGCCCCTGTGGTGTCTTTAGTCTGTATGGGGGTGTGTGTAACAACAAGTCACCAGTGTCCCAAGTTCTCCACCAAGCAGAGTTTGATAGCAGTGGGGAGAGTTTACCTTCCTCTTCACTGGTATAAGCACAACAGAAAATTTCTTCCTTGTCACCCTATGATACATCAGAGATCATTTTTACACACTTCCTAGTACAATCCACATCTTGGTCTCTTTTTATTGGTTCAGCTCCACAGTAGATCCTAATTTGCTACAAGTGATGCATTTTATGTATGTTGGGTACTCATTGTTTGGTCTCCTCTTTTTACAACTAGAATTTGTCTTACCTACCTCCTAATGTTGCACCCTTTGACAACCATTTACTAACTACCGCTGAGCTGTTTGTAGCCTGAGACCTCCCATATCATCCTACACCTGCACAGAGAAGGCCCCTGTTACCATCCCATCCTAATGGACCTTTATACTGAATTACATTTCAGGGTCATAAATAGTTCATTCTGCACAGAATAACTACCTGCTCTTACTGTCTACTAGTTCCAAAAGGACATACAACAACAAGCATTTCACCATTCAATTGGATAAAGCACAGCAAAAACTGAAAGAAAGCCAGTAGTAGATACCAGGTCATTAGAAAATTGCTTTTACAGGTAAAAAGCTTGACAAGCCCCAATGCCTGTGCTGCTAGGTTATCATCACCAAGCTGTGACCTTTCACAAGCAATGACAGCATCTTATTTGTGCACCAAAATGAGAGACTGTGACTGAGCATTGACTTTTCTAGCGACTGCTACTACCAGTGATCATTGGTTTGAACTGAAACTAATGAATAAACACTCTGTCACATCGGTGACAAACCTGCCCCCACACACACACACCCTTTTCCACAGCTGGGCACTGTCCTTCCTGCTATGCCTTTTTCTCAACATATTGCTTTCATGTTTGTCCTTGTTTTTCCCAAGGAGAGGTTGTGGCCGCTGGTGCTAGCTTCTGAATTTGAGTGATGGCACAACAGACGGAGATGACCAGATCAGAGGAGGCGGGAAAACCAGAATTAATATCCCTGTTATGAAAGAGAAAAGTCTAAAGTGTACTGTAAGTGTTAAAGGAAGGAGAGGGATTGTTTTGTATATTGGAGCTGGCATGATAGCTGGATGAGTAAGAGAGAGATGAGTGTGTGCTGTGAGGTGATCCAGGCTGGGCTCAGCCTTTTCCATAAGTCACCTACTGCTGAACTCAAACATGGTTGTGCCTATCTGGTCTCCGCAGGATTAGTCTGGGAATAAAAGGGATCCCTCACAAACACTCAGGCAGCTCCTGCTCAGGTTTTGGCTACCACAGAGCAGACACAAGGCCCTGGTGTATGCTGAATGCAGCACCACACAAAGCACAAGAGGCAGGACATGATGGATGGGTGTTGTAATGGGGAATCTTTACAAAAAGTATAAGACAGCAATGAATGCTGGAAGGAAAAATGAAGCAATATTTTTATAGATGTCCAGAGATGTTTTATTCCTCCAGCTGCATGTCTGGAGTTCCCAGGCAGACTCTCCAGTCATGGGACCTTCCCTCTTCCTGGGCCCAGGCACCCAAACCAACCAATCAGGAACAGGTATGGGGCACACGTGACATGGGGACAGGGACAGGGACAGACCCGTACCCTGCAGGGTCCCTCCCCCGGGACCCCAGGGAGAGGTACCTCCACAATTCACCCTTTCTATTTAAATAAAAGAACATTGGATACATTTGGATAAACATAACAAAATGATTTCAAAAGAAAAGAAGCCACTATCTTGAGTCCCCAAATGTCCAAACAGATTTTCTTTGGAGTATCAGAAGGAAGACAGGACTTGAGCACACTTCAGATGGAAACTGAGTCAGGACAGGGTTTTTCCTTTCTGTGCCTGTTGGAATCTTAGAAAATTACAGTTAATTTCTTCCCTCCCTCCTTTTCATCCCCCCATCAGCATTGCAAAGGGGTTCATGGCAAATGGAAAAGTCTGGTTTTGTGAGGGGAACCAGAAAGGGAAATTTGGGAAATAAAGGGGCTTGGGATAAAAGGAGAAGGTGGGATAGGGGAAAGGATTGGGATTATGGGGGTATTGTCTAGCATATCTACTACCTTTCACAGGAACACCCCCAGGGACTGTAACACATGCTGCCTGTGGGCCCTTTCTTCCTTGCACAATTTTAAATTCTACTCTCTGCTTTTTCCAAGCTTGGAACAATACTTTTGGGGATATTTTTCACAACAGCAGATTTATGGACAAAAATACTTTCTCCTGTATCAATTCTCAGTAAGAAAACATAATTTTTCTTTACATTTTACCATTTTACAATTCCAAAAACCTTAGCTGCAAAAACCTTCTTCTTTTTCTGCATTGCTTTGTTCTTGCTTTCACTTTTGCTTTTGCTCGCTCTTGCACCACGGCTGCCGCAGCCGGGGTCTAAGCGCTCCCGCTGCGTAGTTCTGGCTTCCCAAGGCAGCCTTCAGGGCTGCGTGGGCCAGGCCGTGCTGCACTGCTTCGCTCTGCCAGCTCCTCCTCTGCTGCCTCTGGCCACAGCCCACCTGTCGCTGCCTCTGCCGGGCTCCCACATGGCTGCCCGGGCTCGGCGCGGCGCCGTGCCGCACCGTCCTGTTAACCAGGCTGCCCTGGCGGCCCCGCACAGCTTCCTCTCGCCGGTGCCACCGCGCCACTTGTGTGTCTCAGGGCAAACGCTGCCGGGCCCGAGCTGCTGCGCTGCTCCGGGCTCCACTCCCACCGCCGCTCTCGCCACTGACCCCAATCCCACCGTGCCTGGCCTCACTGGCTCTCCCACACCAGGGAGCTCCCTCGCTGCTGCCCGCAATGCACTCAGCACCCGTGGCCGGGGCCGTGCGGTCTCTGGGGCAACAGTGGAGCCCGCTGCAACACGCAGGCTGTTCGACCACGTGTTTGCCGCTAGAACAGAAGCGGGACACAGCTCAACAGTCTCTGTAATTAGGTAATATTCACGGAAATAGTCTTGCATAGGCATATTTTTTGATTCAGAAATTAACTGTGTCCAAACATTCTCCCAGAAGTCCTTGGTAAGAATCAAATGCCAAGAAATATAGAGGAAGTTTCTAAACAACCATGCTAGGAAGTGTCTTAGTTTTTTCTGAGATTGAATTAAGCTAAAATCTACATATCGCTGTTCAAGAACCTTTTTAAGTTTAAGGTAAATGTCTCTTTGTGGTCCGGACAGCCATGAGTCTTTCCATGAGTCCCCCATCGTTCAGAGATGGGACGGAAAAACGAAACCAAGAAGAGATATCCAGAGTTTACTCACGAATCACCGAATTACCTTCTCCAGGGATCATTTGCCAGCATTTCTCCACCATTTGTTGTAATGGGGAAGCTTTACAACAAGTATAAGACAGCGATGAACATTGGAAGGAAATACGAAGCGATATGTTTTCAGATGTTCAGAGATAATTTATTCCTCCAGCCCACATGGCTGGAATTCCCAGGCAGACTCTCCAGTCATGGGACCCTCTCTTTTTCCGGGCCCCGTGCACCCAACCCAACCAGTCAGGAACAGGTATGGGGCACACGTGATGTTATAAATAAGGGACCAGATTATCAATTTAACAATTATCCATTTATTTTGTACTACATTGTAGCTTTGTTTGAATGTAATTTTGTGCTTTGTTGTAGCTTTGTAAGTTAGGATTTCTCTTGCAGTTTAAGAAAGAAACCCACACTTAGTTGTGAAGAAACCGGTCTCTTATCAGGGCTTGCATTTACAACCCCCTCCTTACTGCTTTCGAAGCTGGCCTGCTGAAGGGTAGTAGATAAAGGAAAAAAGAAAAAAAAAGAAAAAAGAAGAGAAGAAAAGGGGCTGAATATGCAAACTAGAGCCGAAAAGACCCTTGGGAGTAAAAAATCCCTAGAAAATAATAATTTAAAACGAGCCAACAAACTTTTAAGAAAAATGAACCAGGTTGCTCTATCGGCAACTACTACCTGGCCAGCTTTTGAGTTTCTTCAAGTAGTCACCCTAATGAAAAAGTCTACTGGAGCCACTGCCCTGAGCACCATCGCCTTCGTATACACCATCGTATACAGCCACGCCTCGTGAGGAACACTTGAAGGCCCGGCTCTATCACAGGGAGTGATAGAGCCGATTTTCCTCCTCCTCCAAGTTGAAGCTGGGGGCAACGAAGCTGGCCAGAGCCCCCACCCAAGCTGATCACTTTTAATAAAGGCTTAAAAAGGACCATCAGTCCTGCCCTTTTTATTTCACGTGACATGGGGACAGGGACAGGGACAGACGCGTACACTCCAGGGTCCCTTCCCCCGGGATTTCAGGGGAGAGGCACCTCCACAGATGGGGATGGGGAGGAGATCATTATGCAGCTACCATCACCTGCAACTTGCTGTCTCCTGTAGCCATAATCCTGGCATATCGATAGTGTGAGAGTTTCCTCAGAATCCCCTAACTTATGGAAATGGTGTAGACCAAGTTTCCAAGCTGGAAGTTATAAATACATCAACTTACCCAAAAATCTTTTGAAGTGGATCCAACAGCAGCCAGACTGCTGAGAATTTTGTACTTCCAGGTGTGAAATGGGGACACCCACAAGGTGATGGGGGAGGAAGAAGAAGCACTCTCACTGTCTACTAGCTAACTATTTTGTTCATTGCTGCCTGAGTTGTGAGTTATGAATCAGAGAACTGTGAGTTGGAAACATCGTGAATTAAGTGATGAATCAGCAAACTGGCATGTTAGACTAATTTGTGCAAGGTTGGAAGTGTCTGTTTTCTTTCCTAGTGTGTTCATAGAATAGAGTTTAATTTACTGAGTGTGTTTTTCAAGCAATCCAAATGCATCATGACAACCCTAATTGAAGGAGTGGGAAACATCTGGTCTAGAGAAAACTGTAGTAGCAATGAGTGCTATTGCAGACGTAAATATTTTGCTTATGCAATGGAAATATCCTGGTTGGGTACAAATGCAACATAGAATCTCTATTTAGTAGTTTTGGGGGCTCTTTTTTTGTGTTCTTTGAGACCTTTGTTAGATTTTGGCTTCTACCAAGGTGCAATTCCCAGGTATGCTACCAACAGATACAATCAAACATCTCGTGTTTACTTTGAACCTCATTCTCCCACTGACCTTCTTTGACATCATGTATCCCTTGCACTGGGAGAATAAGAGAGACCTTCTTCCCTCTCGAACAGGTGACCTATAGATTCATAGACTTCTGAGCTGCATTTCACCCACATCGCATCTTCTCCAGATTTAGGAGTCATCTTGTGCCTGGAAGTTCTTCCATGTTTGTGATTTGTCTTGTTTCTCTCCTCTGAACTTCTCCCAACATTATGTCACTTTAAGCCCCATTAAAACACAACAGTTTTAAGCATCTTCATTTTGAAAGGAGCTGCTAATGAGTGACTGGCCTACCTGTGCAGGGAGAATGTGAGTCTCTTGGGACCCACATTCATTAGGTTAAATCTGGACTGAACTGTGGCTGAAACAGATTGAAAACCTGCTCTTGTTGCAAGATCTGTACCATAAAGGTCAAACACATTTTGTGCTTTTGCATACATTGTTTCATTAAATACAAGTGTGACTGCCCTTGAAAAGACCGTGGATCATCCTTCTACAGCAGTTTACTGACAATAAGAAGGGCATTAACATTTGAAAACTGACTGATCTTTTTCCTCACTGTGTAGATTCATAGGATTCTGAGATGCTCTTAAATGCTGTCTGCATGCTGCTCTTCTTCAAAGTAAATATCTCTCAGAATCTCAGTGGTTGTATGGTGCTCTTCAGGTTGTTTTATCCGATTACAAAATTCCTCTGCTTGGAAATAAGGGGCAGAATAATAGTGAAATGCAGCTGTGAACTTCAGAGAGCTGCACAGAAAAATCTCACAGAGTAAGGGGTAAATCTAGTGAGCTGTAGCTCAATTTTAATATTCTTCAGCTGTATTTGCATTAGTAAGATTTACAGAAACAGATATTTAGAGTGAAGCCACTGGCACTGAGTTCCCAACAGCTACAGTGTATTTTGGAAGGTTATATTAGACTTGCCATCTCTGGTCTGAATGGCTGTGAGCCCTTGGAGAGCCTTTAACATACTCTTCAATTCCCTCACTCTTCGCTCTTCAATCATCTCAGACAAAACTGAGCTGATCTGATGTGTGCTCTTAGATCACCATGATATGAACTAAAACACTGTAAGCCATTGTTTCAAAAACGTGTTCCTGGTCAGAAGATGTGAGGGAGGGTCAAGAGCTCCACATCTCTGACAGCTGCATGGCAATGATCTGAGCAATGAGATCTGAGAGCACTGAAGCATTCAGTATTTTTCTGTGTAGGTGTATTGGTCCAAAAGTTCTCACACTACCACTGCTAACTCCAACAGGAGGTAGAAAAAGTGCACCTTCAGAAGTAATGGTAGGATGTGGAGGTGCCTTCCCCGCACTACAACAGTAGAAATGCTTGGTAGTCCAGCTTTAAGGAAAAAATTCTCTAGTGTCCCACAGGTCTGGTTTTGTATCAGCAGGAATTGGTGGTGCTCTCTCCAGAGTAGAACACTAACCCCGTGTGATACCTGGAATTACCTTTATGCTTATCTAGCTGTATCTGTGCTTGTACTGAGATGCATGCTTTGGGAACTGGTCTCCTTTTAACCAAATGCTGTGTACTTCACTAGTGATGCACACTGCCTCCAAATCCCCTTTGCAGCTGGAAAAGTTTGCCCTGCCGCCTTTCTGTTTCCTTAAAAGTTTGTTGGGTTTGTTGTCCTTGAGCTAATTTAGGGACTGTTATAATGATGATGTTTCAAAGCCTCTGCTGCTTAAACAATTTAGTCTGTAGGAAGACATTTTCCTTTACTAAGATAAGCTTTGCACAGGGCCATTATAAACCCCACTGCAACATGCTGATGAATTATTTTCTGCCTTTCAACTGGTTTAAGTTAGGTAGCCACAGTTTTTGCAATATAAAACAATACTTTGTGCTCCAATCAGCTAGTTCTGGAAGAGCTTTTAAGTAATAAAACCTATTCCCAAAGCTCTGTTGACCTCATCAGCATTACTAGTGCCCAAGAAAAAAAAACCACCTTTGCGTTCAGAGACTCGGCATTGGGGAAGTGTCATCATCAAACTGCAAATTAACTTTCATCCAGCTGTGGTTACAGTTGAAAGTGTGAGGTCAAGTGAATGGGAAAAGCCACAGTTTTGAGGAAAAGAGGAAAAAAGGGAGGCTTCAGATGGGGGCTTGTAGGAATTTTAAAAAGTAAAAGAATCTCTACATGTGATTTTTATATATTTAGAAATTTAGTGGCAGGAAAAAAATACGATGAGGGACAGTGTTGAGGGAGAGAGGCAGAAGAGGCTGTATCTAGAACAACACAGACATGACAACAGGCAAACTGATTATGCCACTTTCTGAATCTGTAATTTCTGTCACCAAGTGGATCTTGGTTTCTTTATATCACTGCTCAAACAAACAGTGGTCAAATATCTCTTTTCCTGCAGCAGGAAAGTGACTTTACGGCTCACATCCCTTTTGGGTGCTTTTCATCCACAAAAATTTGTTCAGCCTATGGGTCTCTTTTGCACAAAACCTGAACCTAGAAAACAGGTGCTTAGAAACAAAGCATGGACTAAACTAATGATGATGGTGGGCTACAGCTGCAGGCTAAAGCTGTCCAAGATTTTAGCATCGCATTGCCCTCAGTTCTGTCTCTTTTGTCCACAGCTGGTAGCTCTGACCAGACAGGTCCGAGCATGTCAACGCACTCTGAGAATTCTTCCTTTCTAGGCATGTGCCTTACCCTGCTCATGCTGGGTCTGTGTAGAAGACATTAGCAGGTGACAAAGCCAGGTGCTCAGAAACAGGGGTACATTACTGGTACTAAGTCAGCCCCTTTGCAGGGTGGTCATGGCCACTGTATAGACCAATTAATTACACCCTATTTTCCACAGGAATAGTCTCTCCCTTGGCCAGGATGGATGGTGAAGTTGGGCAGGAAGGACTATGATCTGAGGGCAGCCCCTGCCTATTGGATCCCAGTGTCATTCCTGCAGGAGTGGGGGAAAATTTAATGGATAAGGGAAGGGATCAACAGAAGAGCAAGATGAAGGCTGTCACTATTTAGGCTGTGTGTGCCTTCACTGGCAGTGCACACTGACAGTGCACTCTGGTGATGGGCTGGTGGATCTTTTTGGGATGAGCAATCAACTGTTTGTGGTTCTGGAAGATGGATTGCTGGCACAGCTCTCCTGGGTGCAGGAGTAGCCAACTCATTGCTGCAGGAGAGGGTAATGAGGGTCACACACTGAATCCATTAAACGTGGCAGGGAGTGTAACTCCTCTCAAAAATCAGCTGTTAATTGAGCATCTCAGTTTTCCAGGTAACTTTGAGTTTCTCACCGCCCCATATGTAACAGGGCTTACTGGAAAAATGCAGTCATGGTGTACAAGAGAATGCCTATGAAGAAAGAGTAACTCTGCTTTCTGAGCAGGGCTTGAAGTGGGTGGGAAGAGGAGGAAAAGCTTGGGCCAAGGTGCTCCTTGACCCCTTACCCCAGCCCTTTGTTTCCTTGGCCTTGCTGAATTTAGGGCAGAAACTTCAGACACACTGCAGATCCCACAAAAGAACAAAAACAGGGGATGTCATGGAGCTGAAGGGGAGAAGGCAAAACTCCCAGCCAAGGTTCAGGATATCTGTGATCATCGTACTGGTGGTGGGATCCCCTCCTTTTGAAACAACTGTGGCAACACACGCTTGGGGCAGGCTGTCTGTGCGAGCACCTTGAGAGTGGGAGTATCCCATGCTGCTTTCAGTGGGACTAAAGTGGCTGAAGTGATGGGCCGCTGCAGTAACTAAATTTACAAAGACTTAATTGTCCAGTTCTTACAATTTTTTATTTTACTGATTTATTTTATTAATTGATATTGTGTATCTCTGCAGTTTAACATTTTTATCTTCCAGTAGGATCAGGGCTTTCAGGCAAAACCTGTCGAGCCTCCTTGGGGAAAGTTGCCACCACTGAGGCTGGTGGACTTACAGTGTGGGACACTCCAGAAGCTCTCAGTCCTTCAGTGCCACACTGAGCCTACCAGCTCAGAGCTTTGGTGTACCATAAAGCCAGCGTGATGGAGTTGTAGACTTAAAGGTAGATGTGGCTGGGAGGTAGCTGAGGTTAGTTTGGTAACTGCTTATACCAGCAGATACCAGAAATCCATTCTGCTCCACTTTGCTTGGCCCATCACAGTCATTGGTGAGGGGAGAGAGTTTTGACTTGGCTCTTCACCTCTTCATCCCTTGAAAATAAAATAATATACCTGGAGAAACACCAAATAATAAAAGATAATGATGTTTCTACTCTTTTTTATTTTTTGTGCTTCACTAATTTTGAGCTGTACTGTTGCTGTCTGTCTGGGTTACAGTAGATCCATTTACTATTGCAATCCACCTTATTAGGTTCCTGGTAAAGGACACGGGCAATGAAGCCAGCTCTTCCTATAGTACACCAAAGAAGATAAAAAATAACATAAAAAGAACAGGTGAATCTTCTTCAGAAGTCTGGTTGTTGCTTCTCTTATTGTCACATATATTGACTTCAGGAGATTTCCAAAACTTGGCTGAAGAATCAAGGGTAATAATGGGAATAAAATCAGAGAACCTGGACAAGGACCATAGCTTCATACTGTAGGAATTAAACCCATTCCTGATGTCAGAGAAAGGGGAAAACATTTCTGAGGATCAGTCATTTGCCAAGGGAGGCAACAATGTCAACAAGATAGAACCTGGAAGGTGATTCAGGATAAAGAAGCTCTGCAGCTGATTTTTGGGCATCTTTGTGCAAGTCTGTTCTCTGCTTTGTGTCCTGTTTTACAACTGGGATGAGTTCATACTGCTCGCAAGCAATGCTGAGCCATAGACTCCAGAAAGTCTTCCTCAGAACAATCAATGCTGTCTTAAAAAAAAAAAAAACAAAATCAAAACAAAAAACAATAACAACAACAACAACAACAAAAAAAACCAAACCAAAACAAACAAACCAAAAAAAAAAAAAAAAACCCCAAACCTTCAGGGAAACAAAAAAGGGGGGGAAATACTAGTAAAGCACTTTCAAAGCATGAGCTAATTCTTACGCGGCTTCAAATTAAAAACTGTGTGATAATCAAATAGTCATATGCTATTTTTTTTCCCCCTAAGACTTGATATGGGCTATGGATTTAAAAAAATATAAATCAGAAACAAGGTATCATTTCTCTAGGTTATTATAAATCCTGTATATAACGTAGAAGTAGACAGAGGAATTTAAGTCATTCCATATGTGACATCTCCAGCAACAAGCACCCCAGATGGTTGCTTTCCATGAGGGTTGATACGCAGTGAGATACGGGGCTGCTTTTCAAAGGTACAGAGTAAAAAGTGCTTGGCTCCTGATGACTTCAGTGAAAGCACATGGTCCCTCCCAGGAAGAGGCATGTCTTACCACAACACATACAAGAGCATTGTTAATGTGTCAGCTTTTAGAAGAATCAATATTAACTATGTTTTGCTGTGTTGTAAAGGCAGGTAAAAGCAATACACAGCTGCTGCGTCAGGGTTGGACTGGCTTACATCAGGTCTTGGTTTGGCTTTGTGCTCCTTATTGACTAAAACATAGTATTTGATAGCAACAGTGAGATCTATTTTTAATTAGCCCAAGTTGGATGCTTGTATCTTTGATAAATTTACTTTGATACTAGTGCAAACACTGAACACACCATTGCTGTGTCATCTTTGACTCAGAAATTTCTCTTGAGAAATACATCAATTGAGCATTTCTGTGTGACAAGCACAGTAAATCAACATCTCCATACCCCAGCCAGGTTTTCTCATTTCATCAGAGACCAACATTTTTACTACTTCATCAGCCTTGAAAATACTTTTCACTTGTTTCCTCTCTCAACACTTTTGTAAGTCATCTTGAGTGTCTCACTACACTGGAGGCTGATCCAGAATGGCTCACAGTGATGTGGAACAACACAGTAATACAATTTTCGGCACCCTAGAAGTACATATAGTGATGTTTTGTTGCCTCTCACTCAAAAGTAGCGACAGCTCTACCTTCTGAAAAGCTTGTTTCTTTTTCTTGCTACAGTCTTGATGGCTTCTTACTACCTTTGAGTCAGTCATTTCAGTTGATATTCATTCTAAAGTATTGCCAACCGTTTTCCCTTTAAATTGATGCACTGATTTTTGAAATACTAGCCCATATACAGGTTGTTGATGTGAAAATGAATCAACTTTGTGGTAAAGTACATTACATATCCTGTAGCCTGAATGTTAAACTGGTCCTCTGGAGGTTTGATGGGAAGATCTGTAATACTTTGGAGGTCTGCTTGATTCGGTTGCCTTGAGTACATTATTGAGATCCCAAACAACTCAGAAAACAGGCACTGAGGTGTAAAGGCAAGAGCACTAGAAGCCCAAAGGCCAGTGCTCCTCTCTTGCCATCTCTTCAATGCAAAAACTTTCCCTTCATTCATTTTATCTTAGAAGGACTTCCAAGTAATTCCAGTTAAATGCTTGGGCACCATCAGCCAGAATGTCCTCAAGGTCTCCACACACATGCATTGCACACACACACATGCATGCCCATCTTCAGGTGTCTTCAAAGCACTCATATATCCAAGGATGTTGAGCCCTGACCCTTTGGAATGTATCAAGTCAGTAAGAAAGCAGCTTACCCTTTTTTTTTTTTTTAATGTCTATTCATGAATGTATAAAGGGCTTTACAAGAGCTACTGTGAAGAAATAATCTAATGTACCACATGGCAATAACCAGGCTAAGGGTTCATAGAAGCAATAACAGGATCTGACCACTTTCTACAGGGTTAATATTTTTCTGATAACTCCAGTCTATACCATGGCCTTTGCAGATCATTCTTCCTCTTTGCAGTGCACTTGCCGCAGAAGTCCCTGCCCAATCTCTCCATGTGGGCCCAGGGGTACACTTAAATACCCTTTGCATGAGAATTATCATCTGGGAGGGGGTCCTTTGGGTTTGGTGCTCATTTGCTGAATTCCCTGTGCTAGCAAACATAATATGCAAAATTATTGCCTGTGCTTTAAAGACCTGCTTACATCTTAAAAATAACTTTTTAGAAAACAGTTCTCCTTTACCTTTTCCCCTAAGCCAGACAACTCACTCATGTCCTGAGTTATATATATCTTTTTTTCTCAGGCTTTCTTAATAATGGCAGTTGTATTTTTCTGGGAAAAGCTTCTTGCTTGTCAACAATTCCTCCTCTTCTGCAGCTTATTTCCTCTTTGGGATCACAATTCTCTGCAATACCTTCATTGATTTCTTCTGCAACTGTTAATAAAACTTAGTTCTTTATACATAATGATCTGTAAATGTAAACTGGCAGAATTTTAGAAAGTGACTAGTAATTTCTGCAAGTTCATGCTGCAAGAAAGCTTATTTTCCTGGAGAATGTTCCTCTGCTTTCTGAAAATAAGTTTTGCCCTCTAAAGTGATTCAGGCTGCATGCCCATAATGAAGCTACCAAGAACCTACTACTCACTGGCCTGTGATCCTAAGTGTGGAGCTTTGTGTCCAATTCAGTACACTGGAAACACCTGCAGAATCCCTACCAAGGCTGTGCCCCCAGTCACCTCCGCTGCTTTCATTACTGCTGCAAGAACCTTTGCAAGGCTACCACTCCATCCAGCCCCCTCCACACACATACACCTTCTCATCCTCCCATACAAAGCCTTCAACACTTAACTTTCAGCTGGTGAACCTGCTAGCAAGGTTCCCAAACAGATGGCAAGTCTCGCGCATGAGACAAATTTCTATTTCTAGCCCCATTTTGCAGAACACAAGAGCTCTGGAAGAGGCTTGCTCACAGCCTCGCAGTGAAATCATGGAGTTGCGAGGAGCAGACGCATGTTTAGACCTCCCCAAGTGCCATCCTCCAGCCCTGAGGCCAGGGTGGGATCTCCCCTCTCAACAAGAGCTCTGCTGCCCTTTCAACTACTGCTGGCCAGCCACCCCAGGAGCTCGTGTGCTCAAGCAAACCAGCAGTCATGCCTTTAAAAACTGAGTGGACACAGGCCACAGGCCACAACAGATTAATTTTCAGGCTCTGTCTGACCTTCAGCCATGGGATTCAAACCCCTGCATTAGACCACAAATATGCAGCATGAAAGGAACAAAAAGTGACTGGATGGCAAAAATGCACTTTGTTCAAAGTGGAGAGCTGGTCTCTCCTCCAATTTTTCGGATGTTCTTTTGTTTTAATCTGGCTACCTGACATACTGAGAGGGTGTCATGAGGGAAAGTGGTCTCCTTCCCTCTCAGAAAGGAAAAGTTTGCAGACAGTGCACACAGTGACAGCTTCATACTACCTCCAGTGCCTAGAAAGTTGTTTTGCTTGTGAAGTTGGGCAGGTGATAGCCAACTTTGGCAGCCAGGTTGGAGAACAGTGAGAGGAGGTCCTTGATCCAAGGTATCACTGAGACCCTAAAAGGAAAGGTGGATGTACTTCCCCTCTCTGTACAGTGTAAGTGGAGTGATAGAAAGGGAATTGCCACACCAGGGCTGGGAGAGACCATCTGAGACAACTTCCAATCCTTCAGGCAGAGAGAACAGCAATATAGATCGGGAATGGAGGGCGTATTTAGAGTTGCAGGTGCAAGAAGCTGTTGGGAGAGCTTACAACTGAGCTGTCAAAAATCTGCTGGGTAGGCAAGAAGTGCAGGCTGTCGGTTACTTTAGCCACCACAGGTGAATGGTTCTACTGGTTGGAAACTCTGGGTGTGGTGACCATTCCTCTGTGTGCAAAGCAAAACACCTGTATTACGGTGGCTTTGAAGCAGGTGTCTCGTGGGAGTGGATTCTTCACAAACTAGTTTTTTGTAGGCTGTTTTAATAAATCAAGAAAGAAAGCATATTCTGACCAGCAATTCCTTGTTATTATTTCAGCTAACTGCGAACTCTGCTACTATTTTGGCTCAGCCACCTGCTCACAAAGCTTAGTTTGTTGCTAAGTGTCAAAATACCCTAAATCAGAACTGGTGTCTCAGCTAGCAACCAAGCAGCAGTAACACTAATGAGTCTGCAACATGATTTACATACAGGATCTCAGTGCCTGCTACTATAAGAAGAGCAACTATAGAGACTAGGAGGTCTGCATGAGCTTAAACAGAAAAAAATATCACAATTATCATCATTTTTGGAAAAAAACCACAAGTTCAGGGGGTTTAAAACATTTTAGTATCCTATATCTTCCTCCTGAATTACTGAAACTTTATATTCATGCTGACTTAAGAAGTCTTAAGTCGGTATTTTCCAGACATGACCCAGAAATAGCTTTGGGGCATTGTAGGGCTTTTTGTTTTTCTGTTTTTGACTAGAAATAAGTATTTTTATGCAGGAGAAAGCAAAGGTACATGTAATTTTGAAGTATTTTACTCTAGAAGCATTACGGTTGGCAGGTCAGAATTTGGCTATCAGGATGTTTGGATTACAAATTTGCATGCCAATTTGCTTCTTCTTTGTTTGCTCTGCTTGGCTCTGGCTATGCTCTAGCCAACATGGATTGGTTGCAAATCTCATTAACATTGCTGGAAAGTGTTCATATGTGTGCAAGGGATGAGGCTTCAAACACCCGAATATTCATCAGCAATGACTCAGAGACCAGAAGACATTAACTCATAACAACACAAACTCGAGGCTGATGCTCCCAAACACAATTTGAAGTCTGGGATGGCTGGGGGGAATTCATTACACAAACTGGCTGCTGTGGGCCAGCACCACTGAGAGCTGAGCTGTGGGACCAGCAGGGAGCACGGAACATCCACATACTCTCACCTGGGGCTCCTTTCCCTGGTGACACTTGATAAATGCACAGGAAATGCTGGCATTCAATTTTGACCTTCATTCTTTGAAAGCATAGAGGGAAAACTTAGAAAAAAAAAGTGGATAATAATCTATTTCCCTTTCTTTTCCTTGTTAAACCAGCAGGCTTTACCCAGCAGGCTGCCAAACAGTACAGGCCTGTTTTCCTCCTCCCTCCCTGTCCCAGCAGGAATCACCAATACCTCAAACTGTGCCATAGTGGGAGACCTGTCTGGCAAATGCACTGCTCAGCAGCGGGGAGGTTGCAGGCATTTGCAACCAATGGGGCCAATTCAGAGAGGCCGTCAGAGCTGCCAGAAAACTGGCAGGATCAGGGCAGAAGGGTCAGAGGGTCTCAGCTTGGGAAGGAAGAATAACAGGTCAGAGCAGGTACGAGTGATTTGCAGCACCCAGAGCCAGCTTACTCGTACTCTAACAGAGGTAAAATGAGATCTCGTAGGGACACTTGATGCTTTGGTTGTAAAACTCCACCTGGCTCAGCAAAGCACAAGAGCACTTGATGATGTCTACATATGAAGCAATCGCATGCTTGGCAAGAGGATGAAGCACATTCATCCTCACGGGGGTATGTTGAAAAAACAAGGCCTCCTAGGAGGAAAACTTGGCATTTCCAATAAAGAGCAGCAGGGAGGTTGTAGGCATTTGCAACCAATGGGGCCAATTCAGAGAGGCCGTCAGAGCTGCCAGAAAACTGGCAGGATCAGGGCAGAAGGGTCAGAGGGTCTCAGCTTGGGAAGGAAGAATAACAGGTCAGAGCAGGTACAAGTGATTTGCAGCACCCAGAGCCAGCTTACTCGTACTCTAACAGAGGTAAAATGAGATCTCGTAGGGACACTTGATGCTTTGGTTGTAAAACTCCACCTGGCTCAGCAAAGCACAAGAGCACTTGATGATGTCTACATATGAAGCAATCACATGCTTGGCAAGAGGATGAAGCACATTCATCCTCACGGGGGTATGTTGAAAAAACAAGGCCTCCTAGGAGGAAAACTTGGCATTTCCAATAAAGAAAGGAGAGGAGAGGAGAGGAGAGGAGAGGAG
>JACBWW010000011.1:18228568-18257592 GCA_020086605.1 Lanius collurio | reverse complement strand
CAGTAGGAGCACAAATTCCGGGTGGCAGGCGAGATGTATCGAGCTGCCCAGCGGTGGTAGGGATCCCCGGCAGGCAAGACAGGCAGGGCTACAGAGTAGCAAGGCTTGAAGCAGCAGGGTCTGCAGCTCAGCTCCCAGCGAGGCAGGGAAGGACAGGTTTTAGATCCCAGGGTTTCTCCAGCAGAGAGGAAAAACAGCAGGAAACCTGCAGTGCTGACGAGAGTCGTCTCTCCCCGTCTCCACACCAACTCCCAAGTCCCGGGCACACACCCAGGTGAGGACAGTAGCCCCAGATGGGCTTCTCCCCTCCGTGGCCAGTTCTTTTGTTTCTCCCAAGTACCCAGCCATTTGTTGTCTCGGTAACATATATGGGAGAAAATTCCTCAAGAGAAAAAAGGAACTCCCAAAACCCCAACACAATTACATGTAAAATCACCTGGGTTTCCAGAAAATTCTGTATTAATACATATAGAGGAATTAATGCAATCATCTAATCAGCTACCCACCAGTGATGGAGGCTGCACAAATTAGGCAAATTGCTCAGTTTCCTGCTCACCCTTATGCTGGAGTATCTACATGAAGAGGATGAAACCTACATTTGGAAATGTTAGCTGGGGAGAGAGATCTTTGGATGTCTCAGTCAGTCAGCTGTTCCTCACAGGTTGGAGCTATACCTCTTGCTTCAGGTAATGAAGAGTTCAAAAGATAATTAGCATTTTTTTTCTCATAAAGAGAAGATTTCCATGAGAAGGGCTGATAAATCCAGCCATGTTGTTGGAGAAGGGGCAGAAGAGTCTGCCATGTGAAAAGAGAGGGGACAGAGAAAGGAAAACTATTAGAAGGGATAGAGTTGGAAGTGATGGAAAGAGAAAGAGGAATCTCAAGGATAGGCGGTAACATAGGTGTTACTAGTCACAGTGCAGAGTGATCTAGAAGCTTATAGAGACAGAAGACTTTGCTGATGTATGCACAGAGATCAGGTTCTTCTTGTCCCTTGTGAGGATCACAGTGAGCTGTCAGAGTCCCTAATGCCTTGGCACAGTTTGGATGAAGGAACTGGATGGCCTCAGATGGACTACTGGTTTCCTCCAACCTAGTGGCAAGTTTATCATCAAGGAAGGCAGGGCTAAGATACACCAAGGATACCTTGCGCATGACCAGTATGGTCAGGGTGTGTGAATAAATTTCCTGCACACATCAGTGGTGTCTCACTGGGTGATGGGGTGGTCAGGATACCACTGGAGAGGTTAGTGTGTCCCAGTGGTGGTCCCAGCACAACTGAGGTATGTCATATCTCTTGAATCCTTTAGTGGTCACTCAAGATACCTTAAACAGCCACAACATGCAGCTTGAGCAGCAGGGCATGGCTTTGCATCTTTCTGCAAAGTTCACCTGCCCTTACACCTGGAGGACGGTATGAATACACATATTCATTTCCCAAAGTGGAGACCACAAGTACCTCTGAAGGCAACCTTTTACCTCCAGACCTCAGTGGGCCACTGTCAGGACAGATGCCTGCACAAATGCAAGGTGCTCTGGGTGCTAGAGGGATCTTGTATCTCTGTTACTTCCATTTGGTCAAAGGAGGGGATTGTCCCTTTCTACTTCATACTGGTGCAGCCTCACCTCAAGTCCTGTGTGCAGTTTTGAGCAACACAATATAACAAAGATACAGAGCTATTAGAGAGCATCCAAAGGAGGGCTATATAAGGATGATGGAGGGCCTTGCGGTGAAGCCGTATGAGGAGCGGCTGAGGCCACTTGGTCTGTTCAGCCTGGAGGAGACTGAGGGGGGACCTCATTGCAACTTCCTTG
Source organism: Lanius collurio (assembly GCA_020086605.1). Taxonomy (NCBI): domain Eukaryota; kingdom Metazoa; phylum Chordata; class Aves; order Passeriformes; family Laniidae; genus Lanius; species Lanius collurio. The sequence goes on along the minus strand of JACBWW010000011.1, from coordinate 18,255,777 downwards.
TGAGGGGGAAAGGAGGGGCAGGCACTGAGCTCTTCTTCCCTGTGGTGACCAGTGACAGGCCCCCAGGGAATGGCCTGAATTTGTGTTAGGGGTGGTTTAGGTTGGATATCAGGAAAAGGTTCCTCCCCCAGAGGGTGGTTGGGCGCTGAACAGGTTCCCCAGGGCAGTGGTCACACCACCAAGCCTGACAGAGTTCAAGAAACACTTGCACAATGTTCTCAAGCACAAGGTGTGACTCTTGGGGCTGTCCTGAGCAGGGACAAGAGTTGGACTTTGATGATTTTTGTGGTCTCTGCCTCCTTAGGGTATTTTAGAATTCTGATTCTCTGATCTTCCCAGAGGTGGTGCAGCACAGGACAGGTGCCTCCTCAGCCGGTGTATCCTGTAATGTGCAGTGTGGGTGCCCTTGGCACAGACAGCTCATGAGAGGTGAGGACTCAGCAGAGCAGTGTCCATGGGCAGCCCTGTGTAGAGCAAGGATCTTACATTGAGCCTAAAGTAATTTAGTTCACTATTCCCTGCCTGCCTTATCTTCCATCAGCGATGCAGCCAGATATAATCTTCCATCTTCTATTGAAACAGCTGATTCCTGGGGCTGGAGCCACCTTCCATGAAGCATATTTTTTTCAATATCCAGAACAGCCATATTGTGGTCCGTGACTTCTTGCTGGGAGTTGCAAGGCTCCATCACTGAACAGTAACTCAGCATATATTAAGGAGCAGGGGGCAATGGAGAAGCATTTGAAAATATTGATGTCACAGCCCTCCCCTCTACCGCATGTTCTCTTTTCACTCCAGCTCTCTAAAAAAACCTTAATCTAAAAATAGTATTGTAGATAAGCCTTCTGCATTGACATGTGAAACAATCTTTGCCCAAATTCTGCAAGATATCATCAGCTTGTAGAGTCTGTCAGCAGGTCAGCTCTGTGACTGAAGTTTATTAGCAGGGCTGACAAGGTTGTGCCCGTCTGTCTGTGCCAGCAGCAAATCACAAGGTTTCTAAATCAGAGCCTCTTATTAACAGCAGTCCCTGTTTCTTGCTTTTGTTTGTAGGACTGATTGAGGGCACTGTAAACCTGTAAGTGAGCAGTCCAAGGACGTGAGTTAGAGTCTGGGGGTCAGTATCAGTGGGGAACAGCTTTGTAAGTGTATGCACTGTCCGTGATTCCCCTGGTTTGCTGTGATAGCAGCTCTGAAAAAAAGGAGCATGTGAGGTAATACACAAGAAAAGTAGGCTACCCTTGACTTACTGGTATTCTTTAGCTCTCTTGCCTCTAGAGAATGGCACTCTTGGAAACACATAGCTGTCATGAAGACCTTATCAGATAAAAGGCTGTTTGCCTTAAAAAAAAATACTTTATTTACTGAATTCTGATGCTTTGTACCAGATGACTCATTGTCACACTTCTTTTCCCTCTTCTCACTGAACTAGAATCGTGTAGCAAGTTACTTTCATCCATTATGGCTTGTTGATAAGATGAAAAGACAAATTTTAAACTTTAAGATTTTTCTTATCCTATCAGAGATGAGCATCATTAAATTTTTCTTTCTGGTCAGCTGGTTGGCATTTGGAGCTGAGGAGTGCCATTTAGTATGAGTGATCTCAGACCTGAAATTTAAATATTTTATAGAGTTCTTTGCATTGGTGTATCTGGGACCCACAAGTTGGGGGGATGAAGGTTATTTGAATCCAGCTCTGCTTGCTGGATTTTAGCCAAGGACATTTGCATAAATGTAATTCCTTGGGTATGATATTAAAAAATCACACAAATTACAGTTTTCCCCATTGTTTCCCACTGTCTGATCTAGCTGTCCAGGAAGGTGGCCAGAGAATTATTTGGTTTTAATTAGAATTGGATAAAGACTTTGAATACGATGGGCCAACTATTTATTTTGCATGGAGTCGATGGAGTACAACTGGCTTCAATAAAGATGTGCCAGCTTACAGCATGTGACTAACTGACAGCATATAGTTCCTTAACAGCTAAAAAATGCACTAACTTTACAATCAAAGGTTGATGTCAGGATATGAGTGCCAAAGCATTTGGATTTGAGCCATTTGAGGAAACAGATTGGGTGGATAATGAAATCCAAGTGAATATTTTTTCTTAATAGTAGTTCCACCTCTGTTATTCCTTCATGCTAAATATCAAAATCCCAAATTTTTGCAGATGAGACATTTTGGTGTGTGCTAGGCTGAAAGAAACTCATTCTAATACAGACCTTCTGGTAGAGCATATCCCCCAGCTTTTAGATCAGAAGCAGTAATATTTGGTATATTATGAAAGCTAGGCAGACAAATAGACCAAGCCTTTAATTACATATCCTGGAGAATTTCTAGATCTTCTTAAATTGTTTTATTCTAATTTTATTAAATGAGAAAAAGGTCCACATGTGGGTGTCTCCATTTGTATAGGAATAAGATGGAAGATTAAGACAAAAGTACTACTTTATTACATATATCTGTTTTCCTTACAGAAAAAGAAAAGGTAATTAGTTAAATTAATTACTTTAATTATAGAGAACTATTATAATAGCTTTTGATCATATTAAATAATGACACAACTCTTATGAGGTAGAGTTCACCTAAGAAAAGTCATCACAGTAGGCATTTAGGCTCAAAGTGGTGGATGCAGTTAGCACACAGTGGGATTTTATGTAGATAGAATTAGGGTAAAGAAAATTGATTTTTAACCAACCATGAGGACCACAAAAAGAAAAATTATCATGCTCCTTAAGGGAACAGAAATGCAGTCACCCCCATGGGAAGAGAATTAAACTTCATTTCTCAATGAAGCTGAATTTCAGCAAGATTCAGTAATTAAACTGCTTGCTTTAGCAGTCAGGATATTTGCAGCCAAATTATTGTTTCTTCCTGCTTAATTTATAGGTAGGCATATTTGCATTCAGTGCTTGTGTAAGTCACAGCCTCATCACAGCATTTTCTGCTCACAGGCCAAAGGCTGGAGAGCAATCTGAGCACTTGACAGAAGCTGGAGGTCAAGCCCCACCACCTCCACTCGTGTTGGACTGCAGAGCCTGTCCCTCCAAGAACCACAGCCAGCCCTGCTTGTCACTAGCTATTCTCGTCAAATTAAGGGAAATTTTGAGACAGAAACGGCAACCCCTTTGAGGTTATATGTTTCACAGGCAGCTTATCTGTATTAAGTTGTGCCAGTATATATTGAACAAAACATTTGCCTCGGGCTCTGAGACAGTTTGATCGCTGTTATTAGTGTCTGGAAAAGCTTTCACGGGGAGTGGACCACTGTCGTACGACAGCTGTCTGTCATCAGGGTGTTCTGAAGAGTTACAAGGAATGAGATGTTGGAGGCATGTGAGATTGCTTGAGACTTGCCCTGAATTTACAGCTTTTTCCTAGTGCTTCAAAGGCAATTTCTGTGATGCTCCATTCCTCCAAGCCTTAGGAATTAAAAATAGAGAAGGTCTTTTGCACTGGCCTGAGCCCCACCACCACCATCATCACACCTGTGAGCTGTCACCAGTTGGTTTCTTCTGGAATACAAAGAAGCTGGTCCCAAAGGGGAAGCGGGGTGCAATGCCCTGGGGCTGGCTGGCACCCCAGGTTCCTAGTGCCAAGCAGAGCTACTGCTTCAAGCCTTCCTTGCACCACACAAGAGAGCTGATCATCCCACTGCTGACCACAGAGCAGGAGCAACAAGTCTGAAGGAGAAGAGGGAGGAGAGGTGAAAGATCAAAGGCTGGGAAAAGAAGTGGATCTGAGCAGACAGAAAGAGAAGAGGAAGGAAAGGAATAAGGTAGGATGGCATTTGAGTGGGCTGGTAAGGAGGAGAATAAATGTATCTGGGAAGAATTACATTTGCTCACTCCTTTCTAAATTAAGACTTGCAAACTAAAGTAAGGAAGATAATTGTGAAAACAAGAAGCAGGTGCAAAGCAGGATGCAATGCGTGGCTGGTAATGAGGATGAGAATTTTCCTTTGTCATGCAGAGGAAATGCCAGGATAACAAGGGAAGCAGATACTGCTTCCTGGCAGCTTGAGTGAAAGGTAATGTCAGGAAAGTCAGGAGGGGACATGGCTTGTCCCTTTTTATGATTTTTCAGTCCCTATAATGGCCTTTTTTATCAGATTACAAGATTATCTGAGCTGGAGAAATGAGTGAAAATGGATGTCTTGCTGCATATGCATGAAGGACAGCAGGGCAACAGGGAAGTGGAGGGACTCAGGTGGGTCCCAGCTGGAGACAGAAGTGTGAAGAGAAGAGAACAGTAGTTCTCTTCACCAGTGTGCAGAGAAATGCCAAAAGTTCTCCCACAGCTTGTGTACAAGCAAAATTCCTCCTCACCTTATCAAAATCCCTTGAAAATTTGAAGCACTGGAAAACTATTTTCAGTAAGATAAACAAGAAGGCTAGTCCCCAGATGAAAGCCTATACAGACAGAATATAGAGACTCGTTTAGGGAATTGTTTCCTTTAAAAATTCAAATCTGTTGTAAGATTATTTGAAGGAATTTTTAGTTTTGTCATTACTTTAGAAATTCCCTGAGCTGTATGACTGGACTTGCAGCTCCCCTAGGTCTTCCTGCCCCAAGTTTGTACTTAATACAGCAGTGGATGATGGATGTTACCATAAGAGGGCTGCTCTTCAGCTGCTGAAGGAACAGAGAATTAGGTATCAGCCAAGCTGCTGTTGCAAAACACCACCATGACACCTATGGACCCATGACACCATGGACCCATTGCCATCAACTGGTCTTGCCAGTGAGGGCTAATTTGTAGCTGCAAATTCAGACTCTGAAGATGTCTTGCTGATCCAGCTGCATGAGCTTCTACACAGGCTCAAGCTAGCTGCACATACGGATGTGGAAATTACTTTTGTATGCAAGTTGTCCAAACCTCTTTTTGTGGCAAAACTTACATTTAAAAGCTTGCCATGGATCTGCCTGTGTTCTCTCTCTGGGTTACTTTGTGATATTGCCAACCACAGATCAGAAAATACACTCCTGGCCTTGCCAACTTCAGGGTTTGACATGAGTCAGAAACTTTGAATGTATGGATTGATTCTATCCAAAAGATGAAGCCACAATACCTCTTGGAGGAGCGTAATTTATTTCAAGGCCACTGGAAGGTACAGTGGCCTTCTCCAAGAAGCTCCTGGCTGCATCTTCCGGCAGTCATCAAGCCACTACTACTTCAGCTTGGCAACACCACCTGCAGCAGTGGCTAGAATATGACTATGCTTCCTGAAGTCCCTCTCTCCCTCCTACATAATTTTCATTCACTGCCTTATTTCTGTTCTTTTTGTTCTTGTTAGCTAATAACTAACTAAGTCAAAGTCACCTTTTATCATGTGTGATCCAAAAAATATCCTAGAAGTAATGCTCGGAACAGTGAAACATAATTAGAAGCTTGCCAGTTCCTGAAGCAGCTGTGATGAATCTGTGTTCCTCCAGACAGTTTGCTCAAAATAAAAAATCAGTGTGGAAGATGGTAACCTTTCTGATAGGATTTGGTCTGTTTTTCTCTCACTTCGTATGTGGTTTGCATGTTGTCTCTCTAAGAGTAACCAGAATGAATAGCCACTGCCATAGGTCAGGAAAGATTCCCAACTCTTCCTCTCCCACAATGCAGGACACTGCAAGACCAATACTAAATTCACCAACAATATAAGAAAATGTAAAATTTTCCCTCTAATTGGTAAAGGAGCAGAAAAAAAGATGTTCATACAATAAAATTTACTACCTTATATTTCAAGTGCTTTAACCACTTGCCCCTCCCTTTTTGAGTCTTCAAAAACAAATTGAAAAATTCTTTAATGGTGGCTGTTACTACAAAAACAAGCCAACAATCACTTGCTATAAAGCCCTGATTTAAAGCTGATTGTTTAATATTGCAGCAGTAAACCCAAGACTTTACATGAGACATGAACCTGATTCCTTCTTTAGCCCAAGACACTCCTTTATCATCAACTCAAATGCATCAAAAGGCAAAATTTATCCTGAAGTACTTCTTCTTTCATGATCTTACATGTAAATATTATTTTTGTATTCCCTGAGGCCATCTAGATATTCTGAAGAAATTAGAGACAAAGATGGAGCAATTCTCAGCTCAAGTGATTAAATCAGCTTAACAGAAACCCAGGATCAAGGAAGAGCATTTCCTTCCTAACTCTCTGAGCTGCTGGTGGGCGCAGGTCTGGGGCAGGAATGAGCTACTAACCAAATCCTTAATCACAGCTCCTGAGAAGATAGCTTGTGTGTTGTCTGCTGCACTGTATAGGGTACAGCTCCCAGTTACAAAACTCCAGACTAGTTTTACTCTAAGTTTATCAGACTAATTCAGACCTCACTAATTTAGGTCTCACTTCAAAGAAAAAAAAAGAAAGCACCCCATGTGTGCCGTGACTTTACATGATTTTCTTCCCTTTAAGAAAAAAAAGCATGCTAACAATTCAGCTGGTGCAAATTTCACTTAGTGTCTGAAACAACCAGAATGTATTTCAAAATAAATTCTTTATTTGTGTTGTAATTTTCCTCAGACTGAAGAATAATGAACGGTTTTATGTCCCCACCAGCTCTGTGGTTCCTCAGTGGAATTCTTTTCTCCAGCTTTCCAAGTTCAGTCACTTTCTCAAGATGCAATTTCAAGCTAATAATACTAATAGCTCTGTGCCTAGCAGTCCTCTACAGTCAAGGACCTGGAACAGGATCCACAGGGGACATGTTTGTTTTGGGTTTGTTGAGGGGTTTTTTGCCTCTTGTGACAAGTGCCATCATAGACTCAGAATTTTCTTAAGTTAGTGAAACTGCTTCTGGAGTTTGCTACAGTGCTACATTTTAAGTCTATGCATTGATGATCTTTATACATTTATACCCTTATCCACTTTGTGGAGCTCATTACATTAACTATTTGACCTTTCCTATAATGAAGCGAACATTCTGCTACTCTCACTACTTTCTCTTTCACATGACCCTGCCAGACCTATAGCAGGATTCTTTTGGGCAAAAAACTGGCCAAGAGGTTGGCAAGAAGGGATATAGAGAATGGAGTGACATCAGGCTGGCAACCAGTCACTAGTGGGGTTCTGCACAGCTCTATTCATGACCAGTGTTCTTCAACATCTTCATAAATGACATGGATATAGAATCAAAGGTATACTAAGCAAGTTTGCTGACAATACTAAGTTGAGAGGAGCTGTTCACTCCCTTGAAGGCAGAGTGGGCCCTCAGAGAGACCTTGAAAAATCAGAGAGATGGGCAACCACCTACTCTATGAAATTGAACAACGGAAGGTGCCGGATTCTGCACCTGGGACAGGACGAACCTGGATGTACGGACAGACTGGGGAATGAGAGGCTGGAGAGCAGCACTGCAGAAAGGAGCATGGGGTCGTGGCTGATAGCAAGTTGAACATGGGTCAGCAGTGCCCTGGCAGCCAGGAGGGGCAGCTGTGTCCTGGGGGGCATCAGGCACAGCATCGCCAGCTGGGAAAGGGAGGGGATTGTCCCGCTCTGCTCTGCAGTGGGGCAGCTTCACCTCCAGTGCTGGGGGCAGCTTTGGGTGCCACAATATGAGAATGGTATAAAGCTATTAGAGAACCTCTCAAGAAGGACCACGAGGATGGTGAAGGACCTTGAGGGAAAGCTCTATAAGAAGCAGCTGAGGTCGTTTGGCTTATTCAGCCTGGAGAAGAGGAGATGAGACTTCATTGCACTCTACAGCTTCCATGTGACAGGAAGAGGAGGGGCAGGCACTGAGCTCTTCTCTCAGGTGACCAGTGACAGAACCCAAGGGAATGTCCTTGTTTGTCCTTGATGCAAGGGAAGTTGTACAGGGAAAGTTTAGGTTGGGATATTAGAACCCCTAATAGGTTTGGGTGGTTGGGCATTGGAACAGGCTTCCCAGGGAAGTGGTCACAGCACCAGCCTGATGGAGTTCAAAAAGTGTTTGGACAACACTTTCAGGCACATGGTATGACTCTTGAAGTGTCTTGATCAGGGCCAGAAGTTGGACTTCCATGATCTTTGTGGGTTTCTTCTAACTCAGGATCATAGAATCATTTCATATTATGGATTGCACAGTAAGGGACCTTCCAGCCCCCCGTCATGGGCAGGGACACCTTCCACTAAGTAGGTAAGGAAGGCTGCTCAATGCCCCACCCAGCCTGGGCTTGAGCACTTAGTGGGTATGAGGCAGCCCTAACTGCGCTGGGCAACCTGTTCCAGTGCCCCACCCACCCTCTCAGTAAGGAATTTCTTCCTAATACCTCATGTAATCCTACCCCCTTTCAGTTTGAAGTCTTTCCCTCTTGTACTATCACTACATGACCTTGGATAAAGTCTCCTCTCCAGCTCTCCTGCAGACCCACTTGAGGTACTGCAAGGTGCTGTAAAGTCTTCACTGGGCCTTCTCTTCTCCAGGCTGAACAACCCCAGCTCTCTCATCCTGTCTTCACAAGAGAGGTGCTCCAATGCTCTGGGTACCTTCCCAGCCCTCCTCTGGTCTCACTCCAACAGGTCCATATATTTATGGTGAGGGCCTCAGAGCTGAATGCAGCGCTCCAGGTGGGGTTTCACCAGAGCAGAGCAGAGGTGCAGAATTCCCTCTCAGGATATGGTTGGCTTTCTGGATTGCAAGTGTGCGTTTTCAGGTCATGTCAAGCTTCTTATTCACCAACGCTTCCAAGTCCTTCTCTTATTAAGAGCTGCTCTGGATACATTCTGGTAGTGCTTGGAATTGCCCTGACCCCAGTGCAGGACCTTGCACCTGGGATATTCTATGATTAAATAATTCTATGAGCTATCATGGGAGGTCTTCATCAAATGTAGTCCAAGATGGAGAGAGATACAACATGGATCCCTGGTAATGGTAGCAGACACCCTGCTCTGTTCCATTCAACTCACATGTGAAAGGACATGAGGGACCTCTGACAGGTAGCAGCTGCCACCATAAAGAAACATAACACAGTGAGTGAAGCTGAAGATAGCTTCTCAAAAACCTGTAAATGTTAAAACCCAATTAATAAATCATTAATGGAATCACAATTTTCAACCCTACCAGTTTAAATAACATTGCTATGATTGATGTTTGATTGGAATCTCTTGGCCTGAAAGTCACACTGGGTTTAACCGAGCAGAGTTTAAGCTCTGTCTTCTAGAGAGAGAGCTGAAACAACCTGGACCATCACCCAAAATACAGACAGCACACTGTGGCCAATGAAAAGTCTCACAATGTGGCTGGCAATGATTTACAAAGTGAGTTTGGATGAAGCACCTGTCTGTGAAAATAAGCAGTAAGAAAACAGGAAGAGGAAAGGAAGAGAACATTATAAAAGTTGGAAGTAAAGCAAAGGGGCATAAGTAAGAAAAAACTTGAAAGAAAATTTTCGAGTGGAAATAAACAAACAAACAAACAACCTAGAACAATAAAACAGAAACATTATTTCCTGTTGGTGGATTCCTACCATATAAGGGAAAACAAGATGTATTTCCACAATGGGCGGATCTGTTATATCACATGAAAGAAACAGCCAGCTCCATCAACCATTCTTCTAACAATCAGAAATTGGGGATGAAGAAAGGGACAGAAAGAACCAGGATTATACCCAGGCAGATCTGTTTTTTAAAGCCCAGGAGCTGCAAGGGCAAGAAATACAAGGTTAAATGGAGGTCAGCTGCAGAGCTGCAGGAGTCCCCAGTGAGCAGAGCATGGGCTAGGATTTGAGAAATCAGATAGCAATTCAGATTTGTCTTCCACTTCACTGTGCTGCATTTTAGTCACACTGATGTGAAAGAGAAATCTTTCCTACCTACCAAAGTAAGCTGTGAGGAATAAAGTAATTTAGCACTCTGGAGATTCACTGGTGTGATTTGCTGCCAGTTAGACAACTGAACACCTAGAGGAAAAGCCAGCTAGGTTTTCTAATCATCTGGGCCTCCTTTGCTTGGACAGAGCCTGAAAACCTCCTACAATTTACAGCTTTTGAGCCCAAATATACTTGCAGTGCCAGAGCTGAGTCTCACCAGAGCTGGTAGGAGTGTGGTCACCTGGGCAGGCACTGAGGTAAAACAAGCCATAAGGTAATGCTGGTGCTAGTAGTGCCCAGCACTGCACCTGCATCAAAGGCTTCTATCAACAGGCATGCTAATCAATAGAATTTACAACTAAATTATTGGGATAAGTAATAGAGAAAATATACAACTTATTACGTAAAATATGTAATTAAATGTTTACATAAAATATGTAATTAAATGTTATTTGTGAACTAGGAAGTCCAGCATGAAGATTAAGCTGACTGTCCAAAGCAGCAGTGAAGGTCAACTCCCCTTCTCAGCCATGTCCCAGAAGCACCAAGACGCATCTAATGTTCCTCACAAGATTGATGGGAGGGAGAGTTTCCTTAGTCATCCACAGAGAGCAGACAATGACATTTCCTCTGTTGTCTCTTCACAGGGTGGGAGGGAGGAGGCAGGCTGCAGCTGCTACAGGACCTCACAGCAAGATGATGATGATGATGATGATGATGATAAGAGCCCAAGCAGCCCTTGCTGGCTGATACCATCCCATCATCAGCAACCCTGAAACCATCAGCATCTCTCCTGTGCCTCTCATCTGAGACAGCTCCTCACTGGACTCACACTAGCCATCAGAGCCTACCTGTACCACCACATTTAGCAGCAGCAGCCACAGGAGCACATCTCACAACCTGTTTAACTAGCAATGAACTGCAGAAATCAGTAAGAAACATGAACAAATATGGATCTTCTAGGAGGTTTTAAGCTGCTTATACAGGTTTTTTTTCTAGTTTTCCTAAGGTGGTCTTCTCATTCAAAAAATTCTGGTATAGACAGAAGAGGGTTTCCCAGTCTGCTTTGCTTGTAAAAGCACAGCACCTTAGGCCGGCAGGTAGGTAGACTTTTTCTCTAAATAAGTGCATAGGTTGTTGGCAGCATGAAGCAGATTAAAGTCAGAGGCATGTGTTAAAACAATTGCACTGCAGAATTCTTCAAATTAAACATTGTCCTTGTTAAAATATTTATAGGAGAATAATTTTTTCCGATAAAAAACCTAAATAGTCACAATAAATGCTTCCATGCTTTGAGTTTTGAAATAGGGTGTTAAAAAATAAAATTTAAAAATCCCCCAAGCTGAAAATCCTGTACAAACAAGAAAGCCCAGTCTCAATGCAGAGGCTTATCTCTCTAAGAATCCTTGTCAGATTGACCTCAAAAATCCTTCTCTGGCTAGAGAAAGTAATTGAAAACTTGCAAGTAGAAAGCAGGTTTTTTTCAGAAAGCTAGGAAAAGGAGGCTTAGCTAGGTATAAAGCTAGGTGTGATCCTCACACTGGAATCACTGGAATATTCTTAATATATGAAATATTTTATGTTTTTAACTCTATACCTTGTAGTCTCACTGTATTGCATCTACACACTATCAGAATCCTAGGCTTCCTATCATTTGTCCTGATACTTTTTTTCTGTTGGAAAACGTTAGAGTGCAAACCCAATACAGCTGTAGTAGCTGAACAGCTGCCTCACTTTTGAGATGAATGGTGCAGCTTTATCCTCAAATGCACTCACTGCTGACTGATATAAGACACTCCCCAGGTATTCACATCCAACCTCCTATTTCTCAGCAGCTTCATCAGGGGGTGATGAAGGCATTAGCTGTGGGGATGGGCTGTAGGGTCTGCAATAGCCTTTACCTGCTGGACAAAGATATGCTCAGCCACAACCACTGCTATGAGCTGTGGAAAGTGACTCTGCTTTTGTTTTCACAGAGGGAAGCCCAGTCCCACCCAGTTCTTCCCAACACTTTGTATTGCCTTGGTGCTTCTTCAGCCTATGCAGCCAGTTAGAGACTTCCCTTCACCAGGAGAGCAGAAATACCACCTGTTCCCTTACAATGGCAAAACCAGCCTCTTGTGACTTTGGTGAAGGCTTGGAGGAGTTGAAATCCATGGCCTTCTCTGCCAAGCTTGGAGGTGAGTCTGCAAAGCATGAATGCTTAGCAGGAACAGCCGAGGTCTGTTAAAGGCTTCCGTAAGCAGTTCACAGGCATGCAAACACAAAATATTGGCATTTCCTTCAGTTTCATTTCTTAGGCTGCTCAGTGTAGTCCCTGCTTTTGGTAACAGCAATTCTTGGTAGTGTTTTTCCCCATTAGAGTTGTTGGATGCCAGTAACTTCGTTATATGTATCTCATTGCAATATAGCACACTGCTTCAGTTCCAGTACAATGGAATTATATCAGCTCTACAAGAGTCTGAACCTGCTCTTATGGCAGGCAATGACAGGACTTCTTCATGAAACCCGTACATGCTCACTATCCATTTGATCACTCCTCAGAAGGCAATGAAAATAACAAGTGGCAGGAGGCAGGCGGGAGAGGGGTGTTGCACTGACTCTGCAGCAGCCAGCTCTTGAGAGCAGCCCCAGCATTTAGACTGATCACAGCCCCAAAACACTGTCGTGGCAGCCAGGATCGACAGCGTGGTGAGGTTTGTCCTGCCCTCCCATTTCCAACATAAGGTCAAATTGGTCTGCTGTCCAGTACCTGGGGATATCTGTTTATAAGTGGTAGAAGCTGATCTCTCTGATACATGGCATCCACTGCTCTACCTAACACCTAAATTTCCTTTAGCATTCTTCCTTTCCCTGCTCAGCCTGGCAATTTCAACTGAAGAATTCCCCTCAAAAAAAAACACAAGCTGTGCATTGGAGGGAACCCAATTATGTACCAAAGCTGGAATCTGGACACTAAGGATGCTTGTGTGAGTTTACTAGTGAATTTCCCAAATACTTTTTTTTTTTCTTTTTTCATTTTAGGAAAATTAGCAGGAGAGACACTGGAAAATTCACAAGCACCTCATACACCTCTAAGTAAGTGTAAGCACCTGGGTATGTTCAGTGATTAAGTTTAACAGCTTCTGTAGGAAGTCACTAGCTGTTCAAACATGTTAACTAGGCGTTAACAAACTTAACAGGGCAAAAATAACAATTATTCAATAATTGGAGTATGGAATGCTTTTCTTCCTTGTTTCCCTGCAGATTGGAGGCAGCTTATGCACCTTTACCAGTCCAAGTTTAAAAAATAGTATTAAATGACCTTTTAGGAGCCCTTCAGCACCTTGGCAATTGTGTGTTCTGGTTCTTTCAACAATCAGATAGACTCAAGAGCAACGTTATTTCCTGGCCAGGGGAATGTGGACCAAACTATGGCTTCTCAAATAACCTGCTGCCTTGGACTCCTGAAATTCATACTGCACCAGCAGTGCTTTTCCCTGATGACAGTTCAAAGCCTAGGGAGCTTTGGTTTTTACCCTGTTTAAAAATAAATACATGCTAATTAAAGGACAAAAATAATTTAAAAAAAATCTCCATTCTACTGTGCTGTGCAATTCTCTCCTGCTTGGCATGGGCAGAGAGTTCAATGCACCTTTGCTGTGAGCAATGGGGAGGGCTGAAAAGGAAAAATCAATGCCATTTCTTGTTCAATTAAGTTCATTGTGATTCAGAACCACCTCCTCACACTGCAGAGCCTGCAAGAGATCAGTGCTGCAATCACTACCTTTTAACAGCTTGCTTTCTCCGTCTGGACTGCACAAGTCACTCACTGGCAGGGCATCACACTCTGAGGAAGAGAAAAAAAAGGGGGAAAGAAAAAAAAACGTCCTTACAGGCCCCTCTGAAACGCACTGTCGTGAATCACGGGTCTTGAGGTGGGCATTTCACAGAAGGGGAGAGAGGGCAGTTTCCTCAATGACTCATTTTATTTAGATGTCAGAACTACTGCTGTCTTTTTACCCTTCAGTAAAAAGTTTGCTCTTCTGGCTGCCTCGACGAGAAATATCTGCAGTACCTATCGTGCTGCTGGGTCTTGCTCAGGCTGAGCAGTGTCATGGTCTGGCTCAAAGACTTTTGGAAGTCAATAGAAAGATTCTGAGGACTCAGTTGGATTACAGCTCAGATCATCCCAGGAATCAGGGGCTATCAAGAAGTCATGACAAAGGATTTTTAGGGGCCCTCCCACCCTCTCCTTCACTTTCTCTATTCTGAGGCAACGGAAAAAAAAAAAAAAAAAGTGTGCAGTAGAATTGGGTAACCTGGTAACCTGGAGAATTTCCACACCCGAGCCCCAGGCTGCTGAGGATGCCAAGGTCTACCTCGGTGCCGGGTGCCCCCTCAATGCCAGCACCCCACAGGCCTGCTCAGCACCTCCTGAAAGAGGAGACCAGGATGCTTGTGAGCATGTCTCACTCTAGTGACAGGACAGACAAACTACAGCAGCCTGCCTCTTCCCAGCCTGCCTTTACTGGCTGCTGCCTTCTCCCCAGCTGGAAGGGGCTTGTCCAAGGCCCTTGGGGTTCAGTCCCCAAATTACTAGGGTCTAGCAGAGCAAAGAGTTCATTACAAAACCCAAAGATGAGAATTATCAGGGATGGCACAGGCAAAGAACAGCATGAGAAAGAGAAGTAACTCCTTATTGTTACTAGGCAAAGGTCTTTGGTGCTCACAAAGATTTTAGGTCCTGGATGCATTTAAGCTAATGGCAGTGGTTAAGTGATGCATGAAACACCTTAGTTCACAGCCATCCACATCCCTTTCCAGCTTCCTTATTGCGCTGCTAGATCACGCTCAGGCGCAAGACAAGTCCTCGAGGAGGCTGCTGGCTGTCTGGTGCTCTTACACACTTACAAACAGCAGTGTGGAACTGCCCTTGCCTTTTCCAGCTGCAATCACCTGCATGGCAGCTGACACATGACAGTGACATTTGAGCTAATTGTGCCAACTGGGGCATGCAGAGAACAAACACGGCCCAAATGCAGGTTCTGAAGAAGGATGATTTTTAATTAATGTATACTTCTCTGCTCGAGTCATGCCTTTGTGAAGCCAGTTCACAGTACACACCAGGAAGAAGCTTTCTGCTCAGATTCACAGAACTTATCTCTGACCTTTCCCAGTTTCCAGTGTCATAAATAGGTTCCTGAAGCTAACAGTAGAGAAGGGGGATGAAGAAGTTGCCTGTTCTCTGTTGCCTGTCTTTGCAAATCAGACTGCAGATGCATGTACAGACCCATCCTGTGTTTCCTTGTCACAGAGCCCTTTTCACCTTTGTACACGTTCTTCCTCCCAGATTTCATCCTTCCCAGGAAAGTGAGATCTCGCTTGAAGTTCTTGCAATGCCCGTGTGAGTGGCTGAACATCTGTCCTAGCAATGTTCTCATCAGCCCACAATTAATTAACACATTGGTTTCCTGCTCCCTAAAGCCCCGAGTTCCCCTGCAATTTTGGTTTTCGTGACTAAGGACTGATGAAGAAAAATGTTGAAGCAGTATCTTCATATGAGCTGGAAATCTGATGAGGTTGGTTCTTTAAATACATATTTATGGGTTTTTTCTAGAACAAATCATATTGACTGTTACAAAGAAAACTCAGAGAGGTATTTCAGTTATTGAAGTCCTGCTGTAACTGAAGGTTAATAGCTGCTGTGGCAGTAGATACTCTATAAATCAATGGCAGAAACACGTGAATCAGAATATCACCCCACTGAGGTACATCCCATCTCACTGTGGTCAATAGAAGTTGTGCTGCCAACATCCATGGAAGCAGGAAATGTTCATGTGTCAGCAAATTTTAATACTTGTTATTGACACATATTGAGGATATAGGTTTTATAGACCCATAAATGACCATTTATGACAATGCCACTGTTTACTTGAGAATTGAAGTTTGGTTCTGAACCAAGATCCAGAATTTGGTTATTGCCATTTGCAACCAGAGAACCTGAAATTATCTTAATGCCATGGGAGTGCATTCAAGGTTATTATCAGGAACTCAGGATGACAAGTATCTGGGCCAAGGTGGCTATTAAGGACGTCAGAGAGTGAGAAACAGCTCTGGCATTATATATACAGCTCATCACAAATCTTCTGAGTCCTTAGGTGGTGTGGATTTCACCATAATGAAGCAGTCACTGGAACAACCTCCAAAAGGGTGTGGTGGACTCCCCAGCATTGGAGGTTTCCAAGACACTACTGGACAGGATGCTAGATAATCTCATCTAGATTCCCTTTTCCATCTAAGGTTGGACCAGATGATCTCTGGAGGTCCCTTCCAACCCGACTTGTCATATAGTTCTGTGTTCTATGACAATAGTAATTCTGCATGCCAGGAAATCCACCAGTGCAGGCCTTTACACAGCCATTATCCAAGTCTTTATACTTCCCTCCAGTCTATAATGAAAAGTTCATTACACTTTCCATTAAGATGAAAAAAAAAAAAACAAAAAACAAACAAACAAAAAAAAAACCCAACAAAGATTGGCTTTAGGCTTCTGCTTCTTGAAGGAAAATTTCAGTGGTAAAGAATCCAAGGGCTAATATTGCTTTTCCTCTGAGACTGCTTTACTGAAACCACCCCACTCTTTTGAAACATCCACAGGCACCTTAAGCAAATCATGTGTTGCAAACATAATTGTAGTGGGTGTGAACTCCATCTGGCTAGAGAAGCACAGGCTTGCATGCCTCCCCTCAGCTTGCCTGGGCTCAGCAGCAGAGCCAGTGCCACAATCCAACATAAAGGGGTCACGCTCTTAAGCTGCATTTTGAGTGCATGCACAAGCACCCTCCTAAAAATATATCCCAGAGGAGTGCAGTTAAATGCAAACACTGCTCTTTCTGTAACAGATAGTGCTTTCCTTACTGAATTGGCTGGCACAAGCTGATCATGGTCAAGTGATGCCTTGGAATTTGAAGACTGCTTTTTAAAAGGAAGAAAATTGTGGAGAATGAACATAGAGACCAAGCTTTTCAAATGAACGTAGAGGAGTCTGGCATCCCAGTATTCCCCTTTGAAAATCACAGAAGCTGGGCCTGAAGTTTCCATTATTCTAATCACTTTCTAAGTTTGTATCAGATAATTTTTTAATGTCTCAAATAAATTACAAATACCTTAACCAGCATTTTTCTTTTTTTTTTTAAGATTTGTTATCAAATCTTAAATGTCCCTTTTACATCCACTCAGCCATATATCTTCTTTCTTTCTTTCTCAATTTTGTGTTTGAAACCAGAGCAACAGTTTACATTTCAGAAATATATTTTCACAAGCATGAAATGACAATGATTTTCATGGTGAATGATAAGCGCCATTTTAGTTCTAATTTCTAGAGAGATGTGGGACAAATTCTAGTGCATAACTTTAATTTTTTATGCTTAGCTAAAGTAAGACACATCCAGCCAGTGTTGAAGCCAAGTATGCAATGAACAAGACCACCTCAAGAAAACCCTTTAGAAGTCTGGCTGTTAGTGAAAGGTATTCCTTTAATCCTACCTGTGACATTTTCAGTGTGTTCTCATCATTTTTCTGCTTAAATATAATCTTGGAGGATCATACTTCGAACAGCTATTCATTTATCAGCTAGATATCATATTTGCATGTATTTTTCTGGCTGGCCACCTTCCTCTGGGGAAGATAGCAGCTGAGGACTGGGAGCCATGGCACGAACAAGGACAGCCACCTCTGCAGGATTGTAAAGCTGTCACTCAGTCCATCCCTCCTTCTCAGGAGACCCGCGAGTCAAGGGGGTGCGGAGGCACAAGCCACTGGCTCCTGTTTCCATCAGCTTCTCCAGGGCCAGGTCTCTGGCTGACGGTGAGGGAGAGAAAAAGCAAGCGGTCACCTCCTGGTAGAGGCGGTGTTACTGCAGGATGAGCTAACAGCGAATGCATTGCTCAACACCCATGGGAGGGACTTCTTAAATCACCGTGATCACTGGACCCTCCCCTTCCACCTGAGACGATGCTTAGAATAAATCACTCTCTGACTGACAGCACCAAAGATTTAGTTTTTATCCCTATTACTAGCCTGAAAACATGAAATAAAAAGCCCATGGCGTGAGATCTTTGAAGAGAATTTTGCATTTTAAAAAAAGGATGAAGGGAAAAAGAATTTTTGGGGATACAGACAGCTTTGCTGGGGAAAGCATCTCTCTGTTACCTTGAGCTGGCTGCCTCTTTTGAGTTTCAGCCATGACAGTCAGCAAGCCAAAATCTAAATGAGAAAACACATCCTCTAAATACGGTGGGTCCCCTTGTGGTAGATGATTTCGGTGGAGCTAAGCTGGAATTAAATCAGCTGCCCAGCACACTGCTCTGTGCCCGGCAGCAACAGCCCAGGCTGCCCACCCAAATATCCCCACAGCCCCGTGGGCACACGGAGCAGCCCACACTGTGCCTGTCGCTATCTCTGGCAGAGCTATATCTGGCCGGCAGTCGTGGGCTCTGTCCGTCTGCCTCCGCCACGGCAGCAAGCACACACCACCACGGGATGACACAACAGCCAACCCTAACAAGTGGAGCATGAGGCTGCTGCTGCCAGGATGGAGAGCTTTTTCTTAAAAAACAAGGGCAAAATCATGCTGATGAGCAAATTGTCCTAACAGGAACTGAGCAGGGCACCATCAGACGTTCCTCTCCTTAATCACAGACTGATGTCTCTTAGAGACAGCTGATATTCAAGCACCTTCTAAAACATGACACCTCCTAATACCATGTTGGGAAAAAAATAAAGAAAAAAAAGGACAGCTTGATAAACGACTGTCCCCACTTCATCCTGCTCCCCGGCTCCAGTAGAGCTGAGAGTGCTGCTATTTGAGATGGGCAGAAACCGCTGGCTTTTGTTCAGAATCTATAGTGCAGTGGGCCCCTTCCTGGGGCAGGGAAGGTGGTAAGGCTGGAGCCAGGCTTGAATTTCAGACAGATCTGGACTGCCCCAAAAGTCAAGAACAGTCAGAGGAATTTGGCCAGACCCTTTTCTCCTCTGTAATTGATGCTTCTAGCTGTGAGATGTCTTTGTTGTTGCTTGGCCAGAAATCCCCTAGAAATGCCTGTTCTTATGAGATTTGTGGCCAGATTGCCAGAGGCTACAGTCATTTCAGCAGAGATGGACATATCAAAAGCCAGATATTAAACTCTTCCTGATTGTGCATTGGAAACTGCCCCAAAGTTCATTCCAAAGCAGATTTGCAGAGTGTTATGTTCAACCCAAGCCTCTTGGAGCCAGCCAAACCCTTAACCTGAAGCTGTAGCTTCTCTGCCCTCAGAAAAAAAGGAGCAGACAAAACCATAGCAGATAAGAATACGAATCAATAAGAAAAAATAAACCAATAAACCAATACAGTTATCAGCAGGGCAGAGGAGTAAAATGAAGAATTCCTCTTGCTGCAGTCTCCACAATCTGGTGCTCCTGCAAAGGTGTCTTATCCTTCTTAACAGCAAACACAGCCACAAATGGCCAAGCTGCCAAGAACTGCTAAGTCCAATTTTTATACCCATGCACCTCAACCCACAGTCCTTTCATCCTCTTCCTTTTTTATGCTGATAATGCACCAACTGTGAGATATAAAGGATCTTTTGGGCTATCCAACCCACACCTCCTGGGAAAAGGACAGGGCTTCACATTTTGATAACTGCTTCAATCTCTGCTATGTGTTACAAAATCACTCATCACCTCAGCAGCAAGGAGCTGGGTAAAAGTGTTTTGCCTTAGCTTCATCTTAAACTCAAAACTTTTGCTACTTTGAAGGAGAACTTTGTGCACCGTGCAAAGCTTAGCCTTAACCTCCTTGCCACTGCCAGTGTCTTCAGGAGTGTGTAAAAGACAACCCTACTCTGGGCTGCAGCTTTATGGTGGAGTGAATGGAAGGGCAAGCTGCCAGGGGACACAGCCCCACGGCCTATGCCTTGTACTTCCTTCACTACCATGTGCCCACGTGCTGAGCTGGCTCTGGGAGATGGCTGAAAATGAACCTTTTTTTTTTTTTTAATTTCTCAGATTAGTTTTCAGCCAGCTCTGTCCTCTGGTTCTTCTCTCTGTCCATAGTGGAAATCTATAAATAGGAAGAAAAGGTGGAACAAAAAGAAATTATGGGAAGGCACAGAGGTGGCAAGCCAGCGTTTTTCATCTGCAGGGTCCGGGTGATGGCTGGCATAGTTACCCAAAATTACCCTTGCCTTTGAGCTGGAGAAACAGAGGTTGGGGGTTCATTATGGCTTTGAGAGGATGCATATGCAGGCTGACACTGCACATATTAGGTAGACCTAAAGAGGCAGTTGCATTCACCAGCTCTATTTTGTGAATGGAGCTCTCAGCAAGGAAGCTTTCCCTCTTGCCCTCCAGTTTCTTTACTCCTAGTTGCATGGTCATTTAACCCCCTGCAATCCCTCTCCTTGCCAGGGGGGCTTCAGGCATTTGCAGGCCATGGGAGTCATGGGTACCGAGCCGGGCAGCTGCCGTCTGTCTGTCATTCAGGTCTGAATACTCACACAAGTGGTTTGTAAGAGAGGGACCGGTATCTGGTCCAGGATGCTGCAACACAGCCAGCACAGTAGGACTGGAGATGGGGGGGAACTGGGAGAAGTGGAAGCCAAAAGGAATATTCACTCCGACCAGCCCCTCTTTGGCTCCTGGAGATGCTACAGATGAGCAAGTGGTGAAGGTCAGAGCAGAGCTGTGGGGTAAACTGGGCAGTGAAAGAGCCACGGGAGAAGGCTGCAGGGGTTTCGTCTGATTACTCAGCACTGCGAGAAGCCCACACATGCACCTTGAGGTCCCTATCGTGCTGCTGGAGGGCATGGCCTTGAGAGTACCGGGAGAGTGCCGGGGTGACGGAGTACCCCAGAACAAGCCTCATCCCCGGCAGGGCTCATGGGAGCCTACGACGGCCCCATGCCCTCCACGCAGCCCCATCACACCTGTACCCTGCCCCCAGAGGATGGAGTGCCATGGCCGGGTGCCCTGGTCCCAGCCGCAGGGCAGCCCCACCGCGACTCCCAGGGCTGTCCCACGTGTGACCCCTTTCGCCACGCCACCCTCAGCGGTGTCACCGCCGGGCTGCCGCCGCCGGGATTGAGCACCGGCAGAAAGGCCGGGAGAGACCGGCCCCTCTCCTTCCCCGCTCCCCCCAAACCTCAGCCCAAGGGTGACGTCATGGTGGGGGAGGGGCGGGCAGGGGGAGGGGACCCCCGCACGTCCCTGTCCCCCTGCACGCTGCGCAGCGCGGGGGCCGGGCCGGCCAGCCCCGACGGGGCGGCCCCGGGGGCGGAGGGGGGGGTTCTGCCGTGCTATCCCCACCCCCGGGGGGCGGCTCCTCCGTGTGCGTGTCTGTGTGTGTGCGTGTGTGTCTGTGTGTCTGTGTCTGTGTGTCTGTGTGTCCCCTCCCGCCCCCGCAGCGCTCCCGCCCCGGGGGGACGGTCCCAGCTGCCGCCCCCATCGCCACCATACGGGGCAGGAGGAACGCAGGAGCGGGGGGGAGTTTCTCGGCGATTTATGGGGTAGGGGGACACGGGGAGAGCGGGTAAATCCAGCCTGTGATGCCTATAAATGGCGCTCCTCTTCCAAGGTGCACATTTATTAAAAAAAAAAAAAAAAAAAAAAAAGGGGGGAAAAAAACCCGGTCGGTGTCATCCCCCCACGTCAGGGCCGGTGGTGGGCGTGAGGCTGTACTTCCTCCGCCCCCTCCTAATGGAGCGAACCATTCCCAGCCAGCCTTCCTCGCCCTCTCCCGCTGCCTCCCTCTTCCTCTCCTTCTCCTCTTGTCTCCCCCCCTTGTCTGCAAAGTCCTCCGCTGCTCGGAACTTGTTGGCAATGTCTATTTTTCAGCTTTCCCCCACGTTCTCCAAAGTAACTATTTAAAGATCTGCAGCCGCAAATGGTTTTACTAAATGTAGGATGGGACTTAAGTTGAACGGCAGTTATATTTCTCTGATCCTTGCTGTACAGATAGGTAAGTGGACTGCCAAATTCCGTGTCAAGTTGTACGCACCCCAGCCCGGCTGGTGCATGCAGGAGCGGAACGTCGGGATAACCTGCGCGGGGGGCCGCGGTGCGGGGCGGCGGCGGCGGGACCCCACTCCCCGCGTTCCCTTCGCGGTGGCAGCTTCGCGTTCCGACACGCTGTCAAAGGCAGGGGAGTCCGCCGGAAAGGGAACCGGTTTCTGATTTCTCGTAAACCACTTTTGTTTTTCCTTTTCCTAAAGCGGTGCATGCTCACTCATACTTCGTTTTTATTTCCCCTCCGTCTCTTCTTCCTTTTTTTTCCCTCCTTTTTTCTCCGTCCCCAAGAACGACTGCGTTTGTATCTGGTTTTCGGATATTCCCTGCATTCCCTTCTACGTAAAATTTGGTGACTCCAGTGCTAAGAAATTCTCCCCCTTTCCCCGAGGGACAGAGAAATAAGAACGGGTACAAAATGGCTTGTGAGAGATCTAGCTAGAAAGTTTTTTTGCAGAAAATCAGGGGGACAAGTGAAGGGCTCCCTTTGGGAACTAGAAGGTTTTCCCATTTGTAGAGCATCCTAAAACCAAAGAAAACGCATCACTAAATTAAAAGAAATATTCCACTCGAATGCAGCGATTAAAGAAATAAAAATTACTTTCAAAAATCGCGGAGTCCCACCGCCCAATCGTTAATTTTGCGCTTGGAGAAGACCTGTCAAAAATCGAGCAGGTCCAAAAAATTTCTATATATGCTGTTACTTAAAATAGATCAGGTTTCCTTCCATGCCGGTGTGTGTTTTGTGTGCTCGTTGCTGGTTTTGTTTAATATCTTGAGGTTTTCGCTGGTTGCTTTTATTGGTTTGCTCTCGGGTTCATTTTATACATTTCTTTGCTGAATTTTTTTTTAGTTACGGACATTATACAATCTCCAAGTTAATGACCACTTTGGTCCTATACAAGCAAATTTTAAAAATTATCTGCTGGATAGGTAGATTCCTGAGCATGATCCAAAACTGGGTTTTAAGAAGAGGGGGATTAAAGCATGTCTTTTGTTATCTAGACTATCAGGTGTGAGGAGCCCTTTGAAAATATTTGCCTGCAAGGGAATCCTGATACAATAAAAAAAAAAAAAAAAAAAATCGGCATTGCTGTTTAGAGATCCTTTTGCTCGGTCACACTCCTCTCCAGAAAACCTCTGCAGCATTTTGTGGGTACCAAAGGACAGGAGAAAAAAAAAAAAAGAAAAAGAAAAAAGAAAAAAAAAAAAAAAAGGAGGGGGACAATTAGAAAGGGAGGCAAAATGCCTTCAACATTTCCTCCTCTAAAAAGGGGAGGAAAAAAAATAGGAAATATTGCAATGAAACGTTGACCTCTGGGAAATGTGGTTAAATGATGCAAACCCCTACATTCGTATTACCATTCCTTTTTAAAAAGGGCTGAGCTTTCAGATGGCCAGTTTTTTGTACTGTCAGAGAAAGAAGAGAGAAGGCTTTATTTGGATGTTATCCTTAATTTCAATCTTTTAATCCTTGCAATTTTTTTTTGTGTGTTCGTTCCTTCGTTTGGAGGAAGAGGAGGAGGAGGATTTTCTTTCTTTTGTGTTTATTTGGTTCAGCCGAGGACGGATTTTATTGAAATTTCAGAAGGCAGCTAGAGTCTCTGGGAAATGCTGTTCCCGGGCTAGTGTGAGCATGAGCAGTCATTTGGAAAGTTACCCCCAAATACTGCTGCACACCGCGGGGATGGTGGCGGTGCGGTGGCTTTGCGGTGCCCTGGAAGGGGACCGGTTTGAAGCTCGTGGAGAGCTTTTCTCCTCTCTGCTCCTCCTTCAGTATTTCGGGTAACCTTCCTCCCACCTCCTCCACACCTTCCCACCCACGGAATCAGCTTCTGGCTGTCGGTGTGGGGTTTGCAAAGGGTCGGTGGCTCTGCCCCGTCCTCAGTAAAGGCTCGTGTGAAATGGATGCTCGGCTCGTTCCCAAAATGTCTATACATTGGGACTTAGAAAAAAAAAGGGGGGGATGTGTGTTATTTATTTATTTATCTATTTAGGCATAGGAGATTGGAGCTGTCCGAAATCCCTGACATTTTGGGAGGTGACCGATGTGGGGTGTGGGGTGGGCTAAGTCTCCGAGGAAGGGACAGGAGGGATAGACCAGTCGCAAGGCTGGGAGAACCGCGAATGGGTTTCGGGAGGGGGCCCGGCCCGTCACGGAGGGCTGCTGCGGTCCTGCTGCATTGCACATTGCTGCACACTCTTATCTTTGAATGGGGGGTGTGGAAGGTCGTGCAACAGCAAGGCACAAGCGACCTAGTTCATGAGAAATCCCGTTGTCTTTGAACCAGGCAGGAGCCTTGTCTATCCGCTTTTCGTTTCCCCCCCCCCTTTTTTTTTCCCCCTTTTTAAAAAAAAAAAAAATTGGCGGGCTTTAGGGCAGCTTTGGACTGGGGATACCCTGTGTGGAGGCAGCGGCGCGGGCAGACAGGGCCAGGCTGTCCCTCTGGGACGAGGGATGCTCGGCTCACCACTGGTCCCAAACGTGACCCCCTCCCACACCCCAGCCCCGGCCTAGGGTTAGGGTTCCTCTTCGAACCCCGGAATTTCAGCACAGCCCGACACTTTTTTGCAGAAATTCGTGGCAACTCCCACTTCGTTGAAGCTGCTGGAGCGGGATGGCGCGGGTTTTATAGGACATGGTTTTACCCTCGGGATGGTCTTCGGTTCTTCTCTGTTTGATTGCCTGCCTTTTTTTCCTATCGTAGCCAATGTCTGGAGCCTACTGGGGGTTTGATGTGACGGCTGGTGCTGGTGTGTGTGTGTGTGTGTATGTCTGTGTGTGTATAGAGGGGAGTGGCCACCAAGTCATGTCAGCGTTGAATCAAACGGCAAGAGGAGGATTTGGGTTGAAACAGAGTCTCTTTTGCAGTCAGCCATTTAGCTTGTAACGGGTACCTGGCATGGAGACACACACACACACACCGTCACAGCCATTCCCTGGACATGGCGCGGGAGGGGACCCCCACCCAACGCTCGACGGTGTGGGCGGCAAGGGGCTCCTCCTCAAGGGAGGGGGAAGACCCTTCCCGCCCCCGCTGGCCGCAGCGACATCCCCTGGACCTAGGGACACCACGGCGTTCCCAGCTCCCGTCACGGGCAGAGAGCGTCTGGCAGCCAGCCTCTCGCCGTGCCCGGGTACCCCTGCCCGCCGGCCGGCTGCGGTCATGTGCGGAATGCTGTGCGGTGGAACAGGCCCTGCCGCGGATCCCCCGTCCCGTCCCGTTCCGTCCCGTCCCGGGCCCTCTCGGGGCAGGCAGGAGGATCGCAGCAACTCATTTTCTTCACCCGTTTGCAGGCAGTTGCCCTTGTGTTGGTTCCTGTTATACTGAGCCGAGTGCCATTTGCTAGAGCCATCCCGAGGGATGCCGGGGCAGCGGGTTTGGGGGAGCGGGGCTCACCCCGGCCCGGTCCCGCCCCGCCGCCCCGAGCACAAGCACAGCCGGGCCGGCGCCCCCGCAACTGTCTGCGTGACTTCGCGGTCCCTTCTTTGCGTGTCTCTATCGCAGCTCTTTCTAGCGATTTTTTTATTTTTATTTTTAATTTAATTTTTTTTCCCGCTGCGCCTTGCACGGTGTTTGCCCAGCGACCTGGGCGGTAGGGAGCGTGTGCGTGTGCGTGCGCCTGCGTTTGTACGGAGAAACGCTCCTGCTGCTTCGAGGCGGAATTTTCTAACAAAGGATCAAGCCCGGGGAGAAGCAGGCAGAGCATCTTCACCTCCCCTCTTCCTCTCCCCTCGAAGAAAAAAAGGAGAAAAAAGGGGAAAAAAAAAAAAAAAAGAAACCAACGCCACTAGTCCACAGGCACCGAACCCTGCGGTACTAAAAAAGCACAGGGCGAAAAACCCCTGGCTCACCTCCTCGAGCGGCCGATGGCGAACCTGGCTCGGTCCCACCGTCCCCTCCTGCCCCAGGTCGCGCCTTTAGCAAGGGCTGGGGGCGGGCGGGGGGAGGAGGAGGGGAGAGGCGAGTCGGGGGCGGCGGGGCGGAGGGCCGGGGAGGCGGGGGCCGGCGGTGCTGACCTGTGCCCCTGCCCCCCCAGCGTACCTGGTGCAGGCGGTGAGAGCGGCGGGGCGGTGCGATGCGGTCTTTAGGGGCTTCTCGGACTGTTTGCTGCGGCTGGGCGATAACATGGCCAACTACCCGCAGGACCTGGACGACAAGAGAAATCTCCAAACGATCTGCGCGTAGGTCTTTCCTCTCTCCTTCGGGGCTGCGGGGGGACAATGGGACTAGGGGGTCACCCAGGGCTGGGCAAAGGGGGGGTGTGAGGCTGGATGGTGGCGGGAAGGAAGGAAGAAGCAGAAGTAGCGCGGGGGTTACGCTTTGGGGTTGGATTCTCCGCTCCAGGGTCCCTCCAAGCACACTGCCACAGGGACAGGCCGGGCTTGGGGAACAGTGAAGTCTAGAGGGAATTTTTACAGTGTCTTCTAATTTTTTTTTTTTTCCTCCGTGAATCTGAGGTGGTTTTTCTGCTGGTTTGGTTTGTTTGTTGTTGGTTTTGTTTTTTTTTTTTCCTTCCCTTCCCTGCTTAGCTACTCTTCCGTATTCTTTCCCTCCCCCCGATCTGTACTGTGGTGCTGCTGTCATTAGCTGCACGAGCATCGTTATCCCTTTCCTTATTGCTGCCCTCGGGACATAGCGACAGGCTCCGGGCTTCCCCCGAGCGCCGCAGGCAGAGGCCAGTGGAAGGCTGCGCACCCGGGCCGGGGACGGCCGGCGCTGGGGAGACGACTTCCCGCAAAACAAAACGTAATTAAAAAGGAAAGAGCCCAGTCATGATATTAATCGCCCAGCGGCAGAGGCGGCTGTCCCACCGCCAGCTCTCCTCTGCCTCCTCCATGGCCCCGGGAAAGCCCATTTGCCCCCAGTTTCGCCCCACTCCTGCCGCAGAGGGGATAAGAAGGAAAGGGCAACGATAAAGGGGAATAATAATAATGTTAATAATATTAATAGTAATACTAATAATAGTAACAACTACAACAACACCAACAAAAATATTAGAGGGAGAAAAAGAGCTTGCCTTGCAAAATCGTGTCCCGGACAGGGAGGAAGAGATGGTCATTTTCTATATATCTGGGAGGAAAAAAAATTCCGCAACAAAACATAAAACCCCAAAACCAACCCCCCCCCCCAAAAAAAAAAAAAAAAAAGAAAAAATAAAAAGGAGCAAAAGAGCGACTGTAGCATACTTGTTTTTCGGCGCAAAAAAATACCAAAACAAAACCTCAAACAAACAAACAAAAATCTTATTTAGAAACGAGATAATGTCTTTAGACATAAACGAGTTTAGAATAGTTTTGGTTTTTTTTATTTTGCTCCGCAAAATTCAGAAAACAAAAGACACATGGGATGGAGGAGAGGAGAGGAGAGGAGAGGAGAGGAGAGGAGAGGA
>JACBWW010000011.1:18107148-18228180 GCA_020086605.1 Lanius collurio | reverse complement strand
AGGAAAGGAAAGGAAAGGAAAGGAAAGGAAAGGAAAGGAAAGGAAAGGAAAGGAAAGGAGAAAGGCAAAAGGAAAGGAAAGAAGAAAGGCAAAAGGAAAATAAAGGAAAAGTGAGAAGAGACTGTAACACCTAACACTCTTCCTACCTAGACATTTTTGAGTCAAACACCCAGTAAGGCTGGCACCTCGCTATAAATACTGGGCTGCAGTTTACTTTGTATCCTGCAGCAGAAATAAATACCCAGATGCAGCAGCGTCCTGATATGGATGTCTTTTGCCCTCGAGTGCCAGACCAGATGTGATCCTGATCTGAAAAAGTAACTCTTTTCCAAGAAAGACCCTTTTCCCGACCACCGCCGACCATCCGATTGCCTTCGCCCTGTGCCGGGATGTGTATTGAAAGAAGATGGTGAAAGATTTAATTTTCCTTTGGGACATGCAATTACAGCAGAAATACTGCAGGAGAGGCACACTCTCACACTCTGGCTTCTCAGTATCTCGTTATTTATTACAAATGTAGCAAACATTGGGAGTCTACAACCATCTTAGAGTGCTCATAAATTAGAAGCTGTAGGACTACTTCGGAAAAAAAAAAAAAAGAAATAAAATCAAGACCCGGTTTTGCAGATATCTGCCTTGAGGCGTGGAGGAAATAGAAGGCAGAGGGCAGATTCGGGGTGATTTTCGATAACCCAGACATGGAGAGGAAAGATCTTTCCGTACCCTCCCTATGTGGTCCATGGGACGACGAGTCCTGCCCCGGCGACAAGCGCCGGTCCCGTCCCCGTGAAGAAAGGAATTGAAAGAAAAAAGGAAAAATTGTGCAAATAGCTGGAAATTATCCTAGGAAGGAGAATCCCTTCGCTGCCTATAGACCCCCTGGCTATGGATCAGGCAGGAGTCCCTCCCGCCACCCTGCTGCGGGTCGGTGAGAGGCACCCAGACAGGAAAGATGCTCTTTCCTCCTTCTCCAACTCTTCCTGCTTCTCCTACTCTTCCTCCTTGTAATTTTCCTGCAGTAAGGGCCCATCCTGCCCCGGGGGATTCCCCCCCGAGGGTTTCTATGCGCCGCACCCGAACGGTGCCTTTCCCACCGTCTGTCCTCTCCCAGAGGTGACGAGAAACCCTCAGGACGCCCGTGGGCTCCTGGGCTGGCTTCTGACAGACGAGGGGTGCATGTCTCCCACCCCGTCAGGCAAAGACCCCTCCGCCACAGACCCAGCAAAGCAATTTTTGCAGCACCCCGCCAGGGCTGGTGCCGAAGGCGGGGCTGGGGATGGGGGGACCCCCGAACCCACAGCCAGCGGCTCCTCCCCGCCGGCCCAGCCTCCCTTTTAGGCATGCCCGGCTCGGCTCCGCCAGCGGGAGGAGGGGGCGGCGGGCCCGAGGGGAGGGCCCCCTCCCCGGGAAGGTGGACGCGTGCCTGTTTTGACGCCGGCTGCTCTCCCCTCCTGCAGGTACTGGGATGATTTCCACGCCTGCACCCTCACAGCGCTCACCGATTGCCAGGAAGGAGCGACAGACCTCTGGGAGAAATTGAGACGGGAATCCAAAAACCTCGATTTCCAAGGCAGCTTATTTGAACTGTGCGGAGGCGGCAGCGGCGCAGCACCGTCCCTCCTCCCGCCGGCCTTGCCCCTGCTCCTGGCGGCTCTGTGGGCCGCCCTAGTGACCTGGCTGCCTTTCTAGGGGGGCGAGCACACTCACACCCACACCCTCTCCATGTGCTGGATCTATAGAGGAAGTGTCCATCCGTTGCTTTGGGGACGTTGTGCTTTTCTGTGGTTGATGATGATGATGATGGTGGTGGTGGTGGCTGATGATGGTGAAACACCCATGTAGGACTGTGGAAGCGTTCTCCTTTTTTTTTTTTTTTTTTTCTTTTCTTTTTTTCTTTTCTTATTTTTTTCTTTTTTCTTTTTCTTTTTTTTTTTTTTGTGTTTTATTTGCCAAATCTTACCAAACAGGCAGCGCCGCGCAGCCCAAATCGGACCTCAGCTTTACTATCGCTTCGAATCAAAAATAGAAAAAAATATAAAGAAACAAACTCGAGCCCTCGTTGTGCAAACGCAATCTCAGGAACGGCTCTGGGCCACCTACTGCTAAGGCTGTAACCGGCCGGGTACCTCCCGGCGAGCCACGGGCTCCGCTAAAAATGTGGCAGTGTGCAAGGCGAGAACAAAAACCGCAGACAGGAAAAGGCACTGGCGAGAAATCCAAGGTAGATGTCCACGTGTGAAGCATATGGTGAATAATTCACAATCTCTCATCTTTCCTCCACAGTCGCTTGTTTCTTTTTGGTCATTCCACTGAAAAAAAATTAAAAATAAATAAAAAAGAGCATTTTTTCCTCAAGGGGAAAAGAGAGCGAGAGAGGGAGAGAAAGAGAGGGAAACGAACAGCTAAGGAAGGAAGGAGCAAGAGAAAGAAAGACGTATCTAAATGCCCGGAGGAAGGAAGGAATGCTGCTAACATCTCTGAGAGTTTACCTTTACTTGCTGTTCGAAGGCATCTTTCCGAATTCACTGCCTTTAATTTTTTCCTCCTCTTTGTTTTAGATGTTACACATACCAGTGAAATACCTGAATATCCAACCGTAGAGATCACAAAAGGGGGCTTAAATGTAAACCTAAAGGAAAAAAACAAACAAACAAACAAACAACAACAGCAAAATGATTTTGAAAAAAAAAAAAAAGCTTTGATTTTAAAAGAGAAGAAAAATGTAATTTAAACAAAAGTTTATTATAAAGTCAATTCAGCAAAAAATAACAAAAAAAGGTTTGCTACAAAGTATAGACAGAAGTATAAAATAAAAACTATTGTTTGAAATGAGGGTGTCGTCCTTTTTATAAAATATACCTAGAGTATCTTGGAAAGGACAGGGCTTTTAAAGCAAGGAAGTCTAAATCTTGAACCCATCCCTTGACGTACACGGCAATTTCAGTTCAAACAAGGACAGGGTGGCTGAATAGCTCAGTCAAAGCCTTTCTCGCTCTCTCTTTTTTCTTTTTTTTTTTTTGTTCTTCTTTCTTTTTCCCCTTAAAAATAAGCTGTAAAACCTCCCACCCTCCTCCTCCTCCTCCGGAAGCCGCGAACCGCAGCACCCCCGTTTCCCGGCCGCCCGGCACTGGCGCAGGGAGCCCCGCGCAGCGGCGGGGGCGGGCGGAGCGGCTCTCCCGCGGGCGCGGAGCGGTGCCGAGCCCTGGTGGAGGGAAGGCAGCAACCACCATTAAGGAGGAGGCTGCGGAGCCGGAGCCGGGGCGCAGAGCAGCCCTTTCATAATTAATAAGGCAGCTCAGCCGGAGGAGCAAGGGGAAGGGGAGACGGGGGTATTGATTTCGCAGCAGAAGCTGCTCTAACCTCGGCTATTTATAGACGCCTGATGCCTTTATAAAGAAATACACATCAAAGAGTAAACACGTCCTTTTTACTTATAAGACCAGAGCCCAGCTGGCGATCGGGGGTGGGTGGGTAGGTGAGTGGGTGGGTGATGGGTAGGTAGGGACCACGAATTGGTGCGAGGTGATTTATTCCGCTGGGGAGCCGTTGCCTGTGCAATAGCTCTCTTTTGCCAATGTGTAGGGTGGCAGGGTCTCTCATTCGCCCCCTCTCCCTGCTCCCTCCCTTCCCAAAGTCCGCAATGTAATGTGTAAGCAATAGCAAATGTAACAGTTCATAAATCAAACAGTGGGTCGCAAGCCAATCTGCATTTCCCAAACGGATTGAATCCCAGCAACGAATGTTCTCAGGAACTGGAGCCAGGCGCCTTTACCACTGGAAGCAATGTTGATTTTTTAATGATAAAATACATTATGCGTGTGTTGGGGGGTGGCCTTTGCAGAGCTCAGCCTCGCTTCGGCAGACACAGGTCTGCTTGATTTTCGTTTTACTTTGGCCTCCCTCTAGACTCAATCCCCACCACCACCACCACAAAAAAAAAAAAAGAAAAAAAAAAAAAAAGACCCTAGAGAGCAGAGCTTTGTTTAAATGGTTTGGGTTATTTTCCCTCCCCACAGAGGATCTAGACCTAAATTGATTTTTCTGTGCACATCTCTGTATTCATGAGGTCAGGCGCTGCTGTTACGGTTTCCTGTAGCACAAAATGCCAGAGGCCGAGGACGGAGGGGAGAGGGAGCCCTTGCTGGGGTGCGAGGGGCTCCGCAGCCCGCTGTCTGCACCGGCTGTGCCCCGGGGACCCCCGCCGGCGGCCGGCGACGCGCCCCGCTCCGCCCCGGGGTGCCCGGGCGCCGGTCCCGCCCGCTGCCGGCATCTCCTGGCTCCGCGTCGGGCGTGTTCCCGCTGCCACCCCCGCCTTCCTGGCTGCTGGACGGTGCCCGTCCGTCGGAGGACGATGGAAGGGAGCCTACCAGCTTTCCCTCACCCCACAGAAGAAAGCTGAAACGCCCTAATAGGGGGCCATTTCCAGCTCATTAGCGGACTCGAGTTATCTTCGTGTGAAGTTCAATTACTAATGAATAATCTCTCCGTAATTAGCACGTCCCCCAATTAACCCTCCATTGAGGAGAATAATAAACGGTGGCAAACCACTGAAAAACAGCCGAGCTGGTGGGGAGGGTGCCTGGTGATAGTTCCCGGGCCCCTTTCCTCCCCGCCATTTCTCCCTGGACTCTCCTGTTTGGGGCTCCCAATAGTCGGGCACTCATCCCCGGGGCACAGACCGGCCATCGGGCCTGCCGAGCTAGCCGGGGTGCACTAACCTGCATTGCACCCCGGGATTTCCTGCGCAGGCGGCAGAGACGGCAGCAAACACCGGTCCCGCCGGTTCAGCTCCCTCCGGACAAACTGACAAGCGAGGGTCTCCCCGCCGGCAGCTCCGTGTTTTTTTCGGGGAACACGAGCAATCAACAAACTCCCCCTTCCCTTCCGCCCTTTCATTTTATAAGAGCCCCTCAATGCGCAAGGCATTGGTTATTCGCTTTTCTGCCCTTTTCAGGAGTCGTTTCTGAAGCCTGAGTGCAATGGTCGATTTTATGTATTTACTTTCTTCGACCACAGAGATGGAGGGTTGCTCTGCCTTGCCTTGTTGTGAGGCCAAGGAAACATGAGCCATCCGCCAAGTCCCAGAAAGGCACTGAGTGTACTGGACTTGCCTCCTGCCGCCTTGCACCTGTAGGGTTTGTAAAGGCTGCGGGAAAGGCTGGGCTATCGCTTGCCAGGCTGGTCCCACTGCCCCAGGCAGTGGCTGCTGTAGCAAGAGCTGGAAGAGGTTCAAGCCTGTAACATCCCTTCTTAACTCCTGGGCAAACGTGAGCTGGTGAACTAGAGAGGGGGGAACGCAACAGAAAAGCGTTTAAACCTTGACAGTGACCACAGTAAAATTATCCCCTGCTTAAAAGAAAATGCACACACATGCACATATAGTGGAGGAAGGAAAAAAGCATAAATGCAGATCAACTGGGAAAAAAACATTTCTAGCTGGCTGGATAATCAGGAAGGGTTGCAGCCATTGCGGCTCTGCCTGCCCTAATTCCTATCCCCAGCTCCGACTGAGCAACCGCAGCCCCGCAGTCCCCTGAGGGCCGCAGAGCGCTGGCTCCTTCTTCCCCGGCAGCGCTGGATGCACCCGTGCTTGGCAGGCGGCTGCTCTCCTGCTGCCTCGCTCCCCCTTTTAGCAGCCTGGCTGAGCCTTGGCTGTGCCTTGCCCCTGCTCGGGCTGCCCTCTGACACGGTGAGACCCTGCCAGCACTGGGCTGAGGTGGCAGCGGTCAATTATTTTTGCTTTAAGGGAAAAAAAAAAAAAAAAAGACCTTTTCCCATCTGTTCAAAGGCTGTAACAAGGAGATGGAGTGAACCTGCGCTGGGAGCAAAACCTTGAGCCAGGACACACAAAACTGAGGAAAAAACTATCTGAGTGGTAGTGAAGTCAAACTGGTTGGTGCTTATGGAGGGAGCAGGGAGGCATGGTATGAAAGTACGGTGCAGAATCCATTTCTCACAGGACTTTCTGGTAGCTATGTCCACTTCTCCGAGGCTGCAGCCAGATACTGCTGGTCCTTGGCTCATTTGCACAGCATAGGGATGAATGGATTGGTGACTCTTCCAGCCCCCTTCCTCTCCAGGGTCCTTTTAAAATCTGTGCAGTTGCTGTTCTGCCCAGTGAAACCCAGTAAGTTCTGTGAAGGGCTGACAACCTAAGGAGAGAGAGAGAACAGTTCAGCCTTTCTATTCATCAGGGCTGATTCATTAATGGTTAGTGCCATTAGGTGCACTACAGTAGTGCCTGAGGGCCCCAATTAAAGGAAAAGTGAGCTTGTTAAATCCAGAAAGCCAGATTCTGCCTCTGATACTCCTGCCTGATGCAGAGGTGGTGCCTCCAGGGTGGGCAGCAGGAACAGCCCTGGCTTTCTATGTGAGCCGCCTCTGTGCCTTCCCCCCTCCCTCCTCCAGCTTTCCCCTCTCCCTTGCCTTAGCTGCAGATCCTGCTTATAGGGTGCTGCAGAACAAGGCTGTGGCAGGAGTTGGCTGGCAGGACTTGCCGGAGGAGGTGGCAAATCAGCTTATTTTTCTGAGCAACTTCATTCTTCATCACAAGTGGGTTTGGGTGGGCTTTTTTTGGTTTAGGTTTTGGGTTTTTTTGGGCAGGGTTGAGAGCAGGCAAAGTGGTGGGGATTGCAGAGGAGTCCGTTATGAAATCAGATGCAATTTTAGATGTCTGAGAGTTTCTTTAGGCTAAAGGCAGCTGAATATCAATTGCACTGTTGGCAAATGTGCTTCCAGCTGGCTGGTGCCTCTCTTGAGGGACAATTTCAACCCAAGGTCCATTGATAGTACAGGAAAGGGCTTTCATTTGCTATGGGCTAAGGATCTTCTGCTGCCCAGTTCCACCAGTGAGAAGAGAAGCTGGAGATGATGTGGGAGAGTGACAACAGCATTGTTATTGGTGAGTTACTGGCTGTTCGTTTCCCCTCAAATCCCCATGGTGGGTCTGTGTTAGAAGATTTTGCTCAAAGGCCCATACTCCTTAACTATGAGTTTGCTAACAAATGGGCAGCCTGTGCTGGCACAGGCTTTGCCTTTCAGGAGGTACTGAAGAAATAGGTTTAAATGGATCAAATTCTCAGAAACCCATCCTATGGCTTGTGACCTAGATTTTTAGGCTTTATTGTTTGTTTTATTTTGTTTCTTTGTTTGCTTATCTCCAAAGCTGATATGAAGAAAAGACTGAAACAGCCTCCTGAAGGTCAAGGTGAGACTGACCAACACCTGAGTGCTGGCATTCACCAGCAGTAATAAATCCCTGCTCACAGGTGCTGGAAGTCTCTTCAGCCAGAGAAACAACATTGCTGCAGGGGACAAGCAACTAGTCCTGAGCTTCTTTGCACAGCCATTCTCTGGGAAAAAGTATCCCCTGAAGTCAATGTGCATTCTGCCTAGGTAAGGATTTTGAATGCTCAGTTTTACCTCAGACAGGAATGTTGTCCCAATATGAACTCCAGGTTCATGCCACTGAAATACAAAGAGCTTAGTGCGTGCATCGTGCATTGCACCTCCAGATTTCTTGCCAATGATACCAACTTATTAAGGACTTTGGAAAAATGTACTAAATCTCTCAAGCATCAAAGATTAAATCTGTAGGGCACTGTTTGTTTTTGTTTTTTTTTTTTTACCAGGAAGCAGCCTCAAGAGTGGATGGGCAATACATCCTTCAATACCACTTTAATACCACCAATTTCTTTGACACTTTGGAAACTACTGGATAATCAAACTGTTCCTCCCCAAGGCAGCAAAAAACCCCCAAAACCTCAAAACCTCAATCAACCCAAATAAAAAACCAAGTAACCAACCAAAAAACCATTAGTAACCATAACAAAGAAACAGTCACTGATACTGGTAGGAGTCATTTTAATCAGATTTATCCCACCTTAAACCTATTTTGCTGCAGACACTATCAGTAAACTTCTTTCAGATACAGCTATGTACATGGTCTAATTCTGCCAAATGCACCCCTTCAAGAGTCAAACCGTGGGTCTAGTACAGTCTCTCTTTGTCACAACTGCTAATAGTAGTACTTCTGACAATAGTAGTACCTTAAGTACAAGAAGTTTTGCAGCAAATTGTCAGTTTGGTATTTGTACTTCTTTTAATGTGTTTTATTTTGACTGGGTAGTGTAGGAGATCTTTTCCATTCCTGTGGTCCTCTGGGGCACTTTCAATTTTCCGGTCCTCTAGCACAAGCTGCCTTTTACAAAGGAATGATTCCTGTAAAGCCACTGCCTCATTTTGTTTCCCATATTCCAAGAAATCCTTAAATTATGTTGTCAGATGAAAAATCCAGAACATATTTTGTTAGCATGGAACATTGGTCACATTAGTTTTGCAACGCCTCATTGAAGGATCCAATATGTCAGAAAATTGTCCTAAGCTTTGCTTTTTATTGAGACTTAATATGTGCCCTTGTCCCTTTTACTAGACCCATGATGCAAGACTTGGTATTGTTCTGTTGCCAAGACATTTCATTTGATCTCCTTCACCCTTACTCCTAGTGCCCATTAAATGGGAGTAGCACTTTGAGACCTTTGAGATTTGTGAAAAATGCCACATGAGGATTTATTTCTAATTTGTTAATTGGAAAAATATTATTTTATTTTTTAGCTTTCATCAGAAGAAAAACTCCCAGATTGAAATGACAACAAGAAATTATAGGTAAAGGATGCTCCCCTGTTGCTTCATAGATCTGTTATGTAACAGAAAACATTCTTCCCTGGGTGCAGGATGAATCCTTGGGTTGTGTTTCATGTCCCTCTCTGAAGAACCTTCATCTTAAAGAGGGTTGTAGCAGCCCAGGCTCATGCAGATGCTGCGGTGCAGGCATTTCAGGCTGTGAATTTCAGCCCATGCCCTTGGCTAGACTGTCAAGGGCAGGTTGCAATACCTGTCCTTCTTGCAGAGATTCCAGTTCATTTTCAGCCATGTCGCCCACTGCTCACAAGTCCCATTTTGCTGTGCATCTAAAGTTCATTTAATTACCTTCTCTCCATTTTTTCTAGGTGTTGGTGATTTGCACTCTCTCCACCTCCATTAGATATCTGACACATCAATGTTTAGAAGGCTTAGGAGAAGAAGAAAACATCAATGTTTCACTGAACACAAAAAGTTGCACAACTCCCCAATCTTCATTTTAGTGTCAGCTGTGGTTAGTTTGTTGTTTTTATTTTTTTTCTGTAAGATGAGTGATTTCCACTTCTTTTTGAATCCCACCTGTGCAAATACCTTGTTTTTCTCCCTAGCAAGTGTTAACAAGGAACTGCAAGAGTTTTGTTCAGTCTCAGTAGTCAGGCAGTCCTAGAGTGGCTGACTTCTAGGAAAAGCCACAGCAGGAACAAACGAGAGCCAGCCTACGCACCAGGCACAGCTTTTGCTGGTCTTCAGCTTATGTTCCAGCTCACACTCGTGGTAAATGAATCGCCGTTAGCAACTGCAACACAGACAAATGCAAGGAGCACAGATCCTGGACGCTTCATCATGGAGCTGCCCTTAGAAATGATGGCCCATTATGAGGCAGCTTCACCCTCCTCAGCAGAGCTGTGCCAGCTCACTGCAATTCAGGACTTGCTCTGCTCACCGAAGTCCGTGCTCTGAAGTTTCCAATCTCATCCTTTTTGTGAACCACATCATGCAAATGGGGGCACCGGAGTCACAGGGAAGTCGAGTTCCACACAAGTACTGGCATGAGAAGGAGCAGCAATTAGCTCTAAATTCACTCTACCAGCCTGTCATTTCTGAGCTCTCCCCTGCTGCTCTGCAACTGGAAGCCTTGCACTCTGGAAGAAGGGGAGAAGAACATTTTGCTCATGCTCATATTAATCAAGTCATCTTGTGAGCTGCTGAATCTGTGAAATTGTATCTCCCATGGAGTTCAGTGGTAATGACTGTCTTCTATGTGGACTCTCTGGTGTCTAATAATACAGTTATATTTCTGCAGTGGATGCACTCCTGGCATTTTTCCCCCTCCGCGTGCCTACTTCCACAACACTTGTAGGCAGCTCAAACCTTTGAGACTTCTATCCCCTGTCAAGTTTGATCAAACTCAGTTCACAGGCTCAAAAAATTATTTAGGAGGGACCGACTGGCACTTGCACAGACAGTGTGATCTCAAAAGCTTCCTTTCCTTGCGAAACTAGGCTACCAACCTAGCAACGGGGTGAAAAAAAAGCCATCCTACTAGCAAAAAGGACCTAAACACCAGGAGGAAAGAGGAGAGGTGGGAGAGGGAAGTGAAGCTGTTTGGAAGGGAAAAAAAATCGCTGCCTTGTGGCTGCAAAGCTCTCACACACTTAAAGGGCCAGCCTTGGAGAGACATGCTGGAGAAAATATTCTCCAGGAGATGGAAAGTTCTCTCATGAAAATTGGTAAGGGAGAGAAATGACCTGGATTCATCTCACCACCTGGCATGCTAAATGGATATCTATATGGTAAGGATCTTCTCCGGTGACACTTGTTTTTCTCTGTGGACTAGAGAAAGACACAGACACAATTAGCATGCAACCTGTATGCCTGCAGTATCTAAAGCGAGGTGTGTCCTATCCCAAAGGGAATGGTCTCTTCCCACTCTCCCCTACAGACCAAAGTTTTCCATGGTGCTGCTGCAGGGTTTGTTACTTCATGTACTACATTTGTATTTTAGAAAAGCTGCTGTGTGTCTTAATAGCTGCAGATGTATGCATGGTTTTACTGGGCATTTATTATCACTTATCCTCTTTGCACTGAAACCTTTCCTGTCCTTGTATCTTATGGAATAAAATTCTTTAAGTGAGCTTTAATGATTCCATGATTCTACTTCTTTACAAATTAGGGAGTTGTCATCTCACTTTTATTTGCTATCACACAATGTTTGAGGCTGTCAAAAGTATTATAGTGCATACTTATATAAATTGATATTTAATTTCAGTAATTATAATGTCACTAATTGTGTTTTTGCACCTGATGCAATTACTCACATTCATCTATTGAGTTCTGCTTTGTTTTTTCTAGATTTAGGTGTTCCCTTGCTCTTTAATCTTCCCTGCCTATGGTAGATCATACACACAATGAAATTCGGAGAAAAAAAAGCTCAGAGCTTCCCATCAATTTCTGTGTGCCAAATGAATGGGATAGTTTGGAACTCTGTGTGTAGCTTGAGTGCAGGATATACTCAAAATCCCACTGACTATTTCTATGTAATTTTTATGAGGCTTAGAGGCAGTCATGTTATCCAAATATTGCACAGTGCAATTGTTTGTACTGGCCTACTCCTAAATATTTTCTAATTTTTAGAGAGCTTTTTTGCCTGTAGCCTTTCACTTAAAATTACTACAGGGCTGCTGTGGCAGCCCCTTTCACCTGGCTTCACAGCCCTCTTTTCCTCACAGCCTTGCAGTGGTGCATTTTTTCTGCCATATTCCCAGGTAAAAAGCTTCCTATAACTCAGCCATTCTCCTCTACCTTCTCATCACGTTGCTGTCAAGTTATAATTCATATAATTCAGCACTGAAGTTCCCAAACTTTATCCACTTGGTGCCTTCTAGACTGATGAGTTCATATTAGAACAAAAATTACGTATAAAGAGTGTATAGTGGTAATTTTAATATAAGTAATACCTAATTACAAATGCATACGAGGCGTATCAGCCAATCAGTGTGCAACATTCATACTTGATCAAGCATAATCCAGCCAGTGCCAGTGGTGCCATCAGACAAAGATCACTGGAAGTCAGCTTGAGCAGGCTTTAATGAATTAATGAATAATTTTACTAGGGGCTGGTTGTTGATATGACAGCGATCTGCTGCACTGGAGCAGACACCAGGAGAGGACGGCCACCTGAGGACTCCTGACAGCATCCTGTCTGGCTGCAATTTTCCTTTTAACCTTGAACTTGGTGTATGCCATCAGCTACAAAATCAGTGAATAAAACATGTGTTTCGTGTCTATCAACCTGCCTCAACTTTCTCTGTGTTAAAGTGCAAAGTGAAATATTAATCTGGGCTTCAGAATTCCCGCTCTGTCCAAGCAGAGTTTGAAGATAGTGTTCCCTCTTCTCAAAGATGCCTAGGACTCATTGGCCTCTGGGTTGCAGTCCACACAGAAACTTCTTTTGGTTCTATTTCATTAAAAGAAAACCTTTAGTGGGCAGTACATCTTTATTATTATTGCCACATGTCAATATTATTGCCATCCATTATTTCACTTTAGGAGTGGCTTTTATTATTCTAGCTTGAAAACTGTTCCCAACTGTCTTAAATTAAACCAACATAAATTTAATTTAACCCAAAGGGAATGGCTACCTGCCAGACACCTGCTATCCTTCTCTCTGCTGCTAGCAGAGTGTGGGGCTCCAAGATTTCATGTCCTATGGCCCAGTCAAGGCTGCACCCAGGCTTTAGTGTCCATGTGGTAGTGAGCACTGACTTCACTCAGTTTTTGTAGTTTAGCTCATCTGCAAAACAAGCCCTTTGACTGAGTGACCAAATTCACCACTTGGTACAAACATGTGTACTCTAGAGACCATGTCAGAACAGTGGGGCCTGAGCTGGGGGCGCCCCATGGGCAATGAGGTACCGTGAGAGTAGATGTGTTATGCAAACTGCTGCTTGTACAGGTTTTTGAATAAACTTTTATGGTTTTGCTTCTTTGGAGCAAAGACCAAGAGGCCTGCACAGATCCTCTCTAGGAAAAAAATGCCTAGAACATCATTGAAAGGTAATTTGTGCTGAAGTGGCTGGAGAACTCATCCTTAACAATAAGATGAGTCACCTAAAAGAGGACTTACAGTCCTTAAAACAAATATATCTGAACAAAACCTTCTTGATAGCAAGTATTTCCTGATGACGTTCATCTACCAGAAATTACATAGCTCACATATGGACATCAAGATCTCTGATGGGTCTCTTCAAGCCTTTTTCACAGCCTTCTTGAAATCCAATGTGATAAATGAATATCATCAGGAAATACTTGTTCTTTTTAAATATTTGCAGAATATCATTGCAGAACACATTCTTTTGGTTAAATAAACAATATTATTTGGTCATCAGTCATTACCACTACTGAATTAATGAAAATGATTGTTGACCAGTTTTCTGAAGTCTTACTGGGGCAAAGGCTTGCTAACAAATATATGAAGTTTCTCTTGCACTGGAAAGTCAGCATATATTGCTTTGGGATCAGAGTGAGAGAAGTTTTAGCACATGAAGATGTGTTGGACATCTGCACACAACCTGCTATCCAAGTCCTCTCAGTCAGATCCACCATGTCCTCAAATGGCTACTCTTCTCTTCCAGGGCTTTTTTGCAGCACATCCTTCTTCAGCAGCTTTACGAAATATATTCGCCTCACAACCCTAAATGAGACCTCCAGGCATCAAACCCTGTAACAGGGATGGTGTCTCTTGGCACCACATCCTGAAGAGCTGATGGACTCCCAGAAAAAGGAGTAGATTACAAGGCAGTGTAGCTTTAGTGATTTTACACCATGACAGGGAAACTTGAGTTACTTACAGAAGCTGCCTCAGAGAATAAAGGTGTAGGAGGAAACACAGTCAAGAGGAAAAGGTTTACCCTGGATATTTACATTCAGTGTACAGGAAATATGCAGATGTTTGCCCCACTTTTCTGTGTAAACAGCACCTGGCTTTACCACATGAACTTAGCACCTTGTTTGGAGGAGCTGGACCTGCATGAACTCTGCATTTGGCACCGAAGAAAGAAATTCCTTGGGGGCTGTGGAGCCCTGAGACAGAGCTTTAAATATGTATTTAAAGGTCAGACAGCAGCTTTGGCAATTCATTTTAGCCTTTTTTTTCCTCTGACGTACTCCTAAAATGGGCTTAGACTCTGGATGCACCTGTTAAAGAGGATAGCACGAACAAAATATTCCACGATCATAAAAGTGGAGTTTCAAATCTCATATTTTTGGAAAAATATAGAAGACAAATTTAGAGCAAAAGAATACACTGGCTGCAGCTGGGAGTATTTCACTTATTAATATGGAACCTGCCTGAGGAATAGACAGAACATATTTCATGTATTATTTTCTAGGTCAGTAAAACTCCAAATAAAAATGAAACTCAGAAAGTTTCCTTGGGTTTGTATAACTGATGGAAATCCTGAGTGCCTCTGGAGTTGATTTTCACAAGTTCCAGATCCTCTAAGTTCCCAGGGTTATTACAGCTGGAACTCTGGCTGCTTCAAGTTTAAGCTCAGCTTGAATTAGAGATTTCAAGATGATAATGAAACATTTTGTTCTTAAACTGCTACGCAGATACGGGTTAGCCATAGCTTTGAGTTCCATGTGTTAACTGCCTCAGAGTTGGATTGATGGGAAGGTTATCTCTGAAAGGAAACAAAAACTAATGCTTGTGTAGGAAAGTGTGAATATAGGCTATTTTTAGTGGGATTTGTGCTGTATCCCATCACCTTTACCTGCCCTCCCTGAAAGACAGGCTTGGTTGTATGCACTGGTATTGTCTAAAGCTAGTTCTTTGTGCACAGGCTTAGCCAGACTCCCTTAGGTAATGTTTATGCACTTGTATCTCCAGACAGTTCTGACATAGTGCCTCAGGAGGGGGAGAGGCCTGTTCTGAATCTCCCCTGAGATCAGCTGATGGAGGAGTGTGACATAATGCAAGTCTCCAAGTAAGTTAAATACATAGAGTTGCAAGTTCTTCCTCAAGAAGTTTATATTCTCCCTGCACTTGTCAATCCACATGCCAAAACTGTTCTGCCAACCTGCCTCTGAAGCCCCATTTCTAGGTCCTCTTTCACATAATCAGATCCCCAGGACAGACTGAGCGCAGGTGACACATGAAGTGGGGCATCGTGTGAGCTGCAGGATGGGAATGACACTCACACACTTACCTTTGGCCAGCTGTCCCCTGGCAGCAGCTCCTGTGCTAGATCCCACCCCACAGCGCATGGGAATAGAGTCACCAGTGCTGTGGGGTAGGAGCCAGAGGGAACAATCCCACACCCATGTCCAGCTGGCACAAGTCTGGGTGGGACCAGCCTTCCAGACCCCAGAACCCAGCCTGGCTTTGCCTTCTGGAAGCACCTGCTTTCCTCTGAGCATTGACTACGAAGTCTCTATAATCGTCTCTGTAGATACCTACAGCAGCCTAAAAGGAACAAAGTGGCCAGAGATGACCTGAAAGCAGGAACAGCACACACAGGTGCTTTAATCATATCAAGGGTTGGGTGTTTTTCCACTTCTGCATATAAATTACAGACCAGAGACCTAATTACCTCACAACTTTCCTTAAGATGATAACAATCATTTATTTTAAAGTGCTTTGAGTTAGGCTAAGAGAATAAAAAATATAGAGGAAAGCCAAATTCTGAGCTTTGTGGCTTTTTGTTTCTGCAGAAGTACATTGTTGAAGGATTCCTGAGCAATGCCTGGAGCCCTTGGCTGCATGAAGGGGGCAAAAAGAGGTGAAATGTTTTGTCTGTTGAGTATGAGGTTATGCAATGATAGACCTTCCCAGATGACTTGTCAAGTACCTCTACAGAGAAGGGACAAATACAGAATAAGGGCAGCACCACTCAATACAATTTGCAAAACTGAAATATTAGAAGAGTGTCAAACCACGACAAAGAGAGCATTTGCAACCCACTAAATGTTCCTTCATAGTTTTGTTGCCTGACAGCTTGGCTGAGCAGCAATACCACGGCCTATCACAGGCTCCTGTGGAAAAGTCTCATTTAGCTCTGGGCTTTCATTTGCAGCTGGAACATTTTGTCTAATGCCTTTTCATTTTCTTGGCTGCTCAACAGGTGAGCACACCAGCCAGTATTCTTAACATAAACAGACAACCCAACCAGTATTAATGGTGTAATGCTGCTCCCCTATTGCAAACCATTGTACAGACTTAAACATAAACTACTTTGAGTGAAATCACCCACAGGATCTTCTGCAGCACTTCCTGAAACACTCTCCTACTGTTGGCAAGGGCACCCAGAGCAAGGTTTGAGCAAGTGTGGCTGGTTCACCTACATCATACCTCTGAACTGAGTTGTTTCCAGTCATCTCTTCCTGATTAACACCCTGTCAGGAAGCTGTTATTGGAAAATCAGTGCACTGTTCCTGCTTAGCTCAACCTTTCAGCTTCTCTTAAGAAACAGCAATGGCACTTTATACTTGCACCTTAATTTAATGAGTGATAACTTGCAAGTGTGGACAAGTCCTGGGATACGTGATTCATTACCTTAGCAGAGTGAGAGCAATGAATATGCTGAGTGACCCAAGGGAGAATCTTCTATCCAGTTGTTTCATGAAGGGGATCTGAAATGAATTTTACCTTGGAGATTTTGGGAAAGAGAAATGGGGTTGTTTTCTTCATTTGATCAGTAAAAACAAAGGAAAGAAACTAAAGGCAATCAAACCAGCATTTTGATGGGTACCTTGTTTACAATATTCTTGCAAAATAAATTGGGGAAAATACTATTTCATTCTCATATAGATGGTCTCCTACAGATGTTCTCACTGCAGAGGGCTATCTGCTTTAGTGGCATCCATATCTGTGGCAGGAACACTTACGGATAGCAGCCATACCTCAGATGTAGGAGGAGGAAGTTTGCCAAGTTACCTGGGCTTTCATCAGTCAGACCAAAGATGTGTGGTTTAGATATTCACTCAGGTTTGAGAAGTAAATTGTCTTGGGTCAAATCTCTCCTATGTCCAGTAATTGACAAGCACCCAGAGGAAAATGGCATTTCTGGGAAGAGAAAAGAATCAGCTCCTTATCAAGTGTGTATGCATGTGACTTGGCTCCCTGAGATCTAAAAGGCCTAGGCTTCCATTGCCCTTTTCCCCTAAATCAGGCACACTGCTTATCCTTGTACCTTTATAGCCATTGGGCAGCATCACCCGGTGTTTGTTTCTCTTATTTTCCCCATGGAGATAGGCCAGAGAAGCCTGTGATATTCCTGCGAGGGCTGTGAGGGCTGAGGTGAGATCCTTTGTGCAGATCCATGGGTTCTGTGGGCTGGAGAAGGTCTCCTGCCCTTCAGTGCACCAGACTGGGTGAACAGAGCAAAATCACCAGCATTTTGCAGTGGTTATTCCCTTTGTGCTTTGTTTTGTTTGCAAAAGGAGACAGGGAACCTCATAGTAGTTAAGATGAATTATTTGCATCTCTTGCACTTTTTTTGAGCTAGGAGTGTCCATTTTTATGGCTGGACTGGTTTCTGAGAGCTGAATCACATCTGGACTATTTTCTGACCCATGTAGGGACCCTCCACAGCAAATTCCATGCTCCTCTACAGCTGATGTCCATATGTTCCTCTGCTGTTGCGGCTGAGGGCTTCTCCCCACTACTCCAACAAGACCTGGTGCTGCAGCACATTTCTCTTCTGGATATCTCTCTACTGCTGATGTAGCCTGAAAACCTGAATGGAGAGTTCTACTCCTTGTGCTCAGAGTGAGACTTGGTGTCCTAACTAATTCAATGACGCACTGAAAATCAGCCTGCCAGTCTGCAAGGTGAGTCTGGAAGGTCCTGTAAGGAAAGGACCTTGATCTGTGCTCAGTCTGCAAATCCTGAACCCCGGTATGTGAAAGGACTGTGGCCCTGAGAGCTCAGGAGCAAACTATAGGCTCAGCCACAATAAATGAGTTGATCATTGACCTTGTCTCATTTTCCTGTTTGTGAATTACCTAAGAATGCACTTGCTGTTTTCAAAGGGTAGGTCAACCTGCTTTAACTAAAATTTGTGGTTCTTAGCTTTGCTTTTTTTTAATGCTTAGAAGGAAGAAACAGAGCTGTGGGAATAA
This sequence comes from Lanius collurio, assembly GCA_020086605.1. NCBI lineage: Eukaryota > Metazoa > Chordata > Aves > Passeriformes > Laniidae > Lanius > Lanius collurio. Next base: position 18,210,417 of record JACBWW010000011.1, on the reverse strand, counting down.
TAAAGCAACATGACCATGAACACCATATAAAGCTCTAGAGAGGAGGCATGGCAGAAGACACAGTAAAGGTCAAACTCCGTTGCACGTTTTAAATCTAAAATGGAATTTTCTGTCTATGTGTGTGTTCTTAAATGACCTTTGTTTTTGTAATGATCCCTCTTAAAAATCCTGAGTGCACAGGGGGATGAAAAGCTCTGCCACTGTTCACTCTTGTATTCCAGAAAGTCAGTGGAAGTGACCATTGCAAAACAAGGCATGGTGGGCACAGTGGGGAGAGGGACAATGGGGATAAGCAGGTGTGACAACACCTGCATCACACATTGCCAGATCCTGGTGTCCATTCCACCGCCTCCTGTGTGCTGAGGTGAGTGCATAGCACGTTTAGGCTGATCAGACTTTGCAGGGGTGATGTCACTACCTTGATTTACATCACAGCACCGTGTAACAAACAATTTTTCAGCCCAGCAAGGAGGTGGACATGCAAAGCAAAGTGTGGAAATGGGCTTGGCACTGTAACATGGGACATCTCAAAAAGCACAGCTTTAACCACAGGGGCTTTGCTTAAAGCTGAGCCCACAGCTTCACTCCCTAAATACTCTTTGATGCTATCTTCTTCCTTTTTCAAATCCTTATGACTTCCACACAGGCATACACACCACTGAAATGTTGGCAGGACTTCTACATCCACCTGCTCTGGGCTGCACTGTTAGAGTCGACAGTCCAGAGAGGGCACCACAAAATGGAAATATTTCCTAGCATAACAACAAGCTAATTTATGATGTGAGAAACCACTCACTAATCTTTTTCATAAAATATCATGGATCCACATAGGACACTTATAATCTAGCAGCAGTTAATTCTCTGCCACATGTGGAAATTTAGTTAGCCTGTTCTTAGCTAATAGGCAAAAAGTAAATTAATACTTGTTATTTAATAGTAGGATGATGAAATATGGGTTACTGCACACTTGACTCTGTGTCCTAGATAGTAATGCATGAATTTTTTAATAGGATCCACTTTCCTTATATTCAAAATCAGTCATGAGAGTGATAAATGAGGCTAATAATAAACAAACCTTGCAAAGGCCTTTGGGACCTCACAGAAACAAGGTTCAGATGGCTGCACGGTGACGGAAATTCCCCATAGTTCACGTAGGGAATGACTGCCAAGTGTTAGCAGTCACACAGCAGTAGCTCCCAGAGGGCATTTCTTCACAATGGCAGAAAAGCCTCAGCCAAGGTAAAAGTATGTATCATCCAGGTTAGGAAGTCCCATGGCTTCGCATTGTTTCGTATTAATATGTTTTCTCATGAGAAAAATTACTCTGCACATGCCTGATTTTCATGTTTGTCCTCCCCATGACCCTGCAATGATCCCGAGTTGAAGGCAGGCTACTGGGATTATGAGCCAGATCAGCTGCTGCTGCTACAACTATCAAATGAAATAAAGGAGACAGAATAGCAGCCTCCTCATTTTTAAGGTAATTAGCAATAGAGAAGATTTATGGCCCCTGCCTTTATTGACTGTTTAATTTATTGGGCAAATAGCCCTGTGACAGAAACAAATGTAAACTGAGTAGAAGTATTCCAGTGAAAGATCAGACTGGAAAATGTCTTTCAAATAGGAACTGAAAAATGTTGCATGGAGATGCAAGACTTTATCTTGTAAACATCTTGTTTACCTCTTACTTCTGTAGTAGCTCGTGGCATCCTGTGTGTCACATAACCCTGAGTTTGGTTGGGCAGCCACAGATTACAGGGGGCCCTTGATCAGGCTTTAGGTGCATGCAAAAGGCTAAAGTTTCTCCTATGAAGTGACTAGGCAGCTCAGAGGGCAAAATTATAGATTCCTAATTATTATAGATGCAGAGAAAATAAGGATTTAGAATTATTGTGTGTCATTAATAATTATTATCTAGATTCCTCACAAAATATAAAAGGTCTCACTCCCTGATCTACAGTGCTGCAATGCAACATCATTCCATTTCAGATCTAGGGAAAGGCTGAGGGAATGAGAGGCCACTGGCTCCAGCCCTTCAGGCTGTGGCCTGGCATGGTGTGACAGATGGAGGCCAAGGGCAGATGTGTCCTCCCATGGTATTTCCCATGTCCCTTCCCACCAGGCCCTAGGGCTAAGATGGAGGGAGCCTCAGCTCCCTCAGCAGCTGGTGTGTACTTGTGAGGGAGAAAAGACATTTTGGAGCAGGGATTTGGCAGGCTGAGATTTAAAAACACAAAGGGGTTATTGCAGGAAACTCTCAAGCACATGTCATATACAATGTGGAAAAGATGTCACAAGATTATCAATGAGGGTTGGTCATTTACCAAGGGTGACATGTATTTTGGTGGATGATTGCCAACTGAAATGACCATCTGTGTCAAATCAAATTAAACTGGCCGTCAGTACAATTGTCAGTTAAAAATTAAAAAGAAATCAGGGAAGAAAGGCTTTATATTCTGAACTGTCAGTTCACTTCTACAGCCCTGAAAACCTGGGCTCACCACCAAGTGGATGGTGAGCACACACTTAACTTGCAGCATTCAAGCCACCTCTACAAGGCTAGGAGAGCTCTTGGTATGCTAAAAATTCAGAATAAAGCTCAAATGCTTTTACTGGCTGTATGCTTGATGGTTGGCAGGATCAAAATCTCACAGATTATTTTTAATAACTAATCCATGTCTACGGTTGAACCCAGTTAAAAATTAGGTTTGTGAGGAACTTTTTCTTCTACATTTTCCTATGAGAAAAGGTATTACTCTTAATGCAGAGTATCCTACCTCATTTACAAAACCAACCAATTAAAAAAGCTAAGCATGATTTCAGCAAAAGAAAAGTCTCTTTGTGGGAGGTTTCTGAGTTTCTTTTACAAAGACAAAAAAGTTTTATGATTGTCCTTAATGAATGAAAAATCATCTCCCACCTGCTCCTTTTTTGACTGAAGTTATTTCAGCCATATCTACTTGAAAATGTCTTTTCCTGTGAAGAATGAAACTGGAAGATGAGGTGTCCCAGTCTAGTCCTTTTGCCTGGGCTATTCTAGTCCCTGAGGCCTCAATCTGTTTATTGATTTGGCTAAGAAGAGGTGCTATGGCAAGGAAAAGACTGCCTGGTTTGTTTTTCCACCTGAAAGACAGGATTTCCCCTATTGTCTCTTGGCCTGAGTAGCCGTGTTTGGTGCTCTTTCTCATCTCGTGTAGTGAGGACTCCCCATCCTATTTCAGTCTGCTGAAATCACCACCTTCTCCTAGAGTGCTGCAATTAAAGCAGCTTAACGAGTTTGCATACGTCAGCCAAATTTCCTTCAGTGGCATTTAGTCTAATGTAATTTATCTCACAGTTGCTGGGGATTAATGCATAGGATCAGCTCCTGTGGTTCACCTTATGCCAGGTAACAGGCATTAAGTTGCTGCCATCGGATGCCGTGTCTGAGCCCTCAAGCCCTGGGGAAGCAGCCTCCTCTGCTGCACTGAAGCCAGGGTGTTGCCTGTTTAATTGTCCAACATTATCTGGCCAAGAGTGGCCAGATTGGACCCCGCTGTGGAAAAAGGAAAAAAAACCTTAGGCATGACACAGACTGCCTCTCCTGCAGATCACGCCTGAAGTACAGAAGTTTAAATCCTGAAATTTGTGATCATTTTCTTTTCCTCCTCCTTCGTTTTTCAAGATTAAATTCTCTCAGTCCACTTATTCTTTTTCATCCTGGAAACATCTCCCTCATTAAAATCTTGAACCAGAGGAGAATACATATGTGACACCACTGAGAAATGTGGGCAGTTCGTCCCTGGCCACCAGATAACCCACTGTTTGGACACTGCTGTCTTTCCACAGGCTTCCCAGGGATTTACTGAAGTCTCAACTTGGAGTTTAAACCAAAAATAAACAAACAAATTAAAAAAAAAAGGTGATTAACAGTTATGAACAGAAAATCTGTCACACTGAAAGCCTGATATTTTCCTATCTACCTTGGCTGAAGACAATTATTGACCCCCTTGATTCTTTTAGCTTTGAAGGTCTATCATTTTGGTGGCTTGTGGAGGGAAATTGATGTCCTGATAACACAGATACCACCAGTGGAAATTTTGCTGAGGAAGAACTCACTGGAGCAAATCAAATCCTGAATAGTAACCAGCTTCCCACATCTGTAAGTATTTGCTTTAGGGCTAAAACAGTTCACACTCGGTGCAAACCCTCATGTAGTTAGAAAACTGTAGGAATATTCCCACAAATGTCCAGTGTCAGTGTTCAATTTTTGCCAGCTCTGAGGATGAAAGCCTCTCTGCAGTGCAATAGCAGCATGCCTCTTAACCTAGGAGGGCTTAGGGAGTGTGAGCATTACGAGATTCATTCTCTGAAAATGTATGGAAATGTACTTCTGGAAGAGTACAGTGAAGCAGATTTTCACATAATGTCCATGAATATTTGCTGAAATCGGATTTTGAATTGACTGTCATGAAGAGTCAGAAAAGACACTCAGCTGTTGGTGCTGATCGCATACAGTCAGATAACACAAATGTAACATTCAATAGTGTTTGTCCAGGCAGTTTGAAGCAGAAATATTCTTTAATGCTTGCAAAACAATTAACAAAAAATACTCCTGGGCTAGATGGGGGAGATTCATTTGCAATCATATGATAAATGATTCATTAAAAATTAGTCTACATCATCCAATAACAAAGCATTTCTCGTTAGGGAGTCAGAAAAAGAAGAGAAAGGGAATAATTTTCATTATAATTATGGCAAGAAGTCTATGAATGATGATGCACTGAAAAACTTTACATGTTTCTGTACAGTAAAAATTAGTCTCACCTTTTCCCCCTGTTCTTTCATAATTTAAAACTCACTTGCTTTTAAAAGTTCAAGCCTGTCATGTAGTTAATCCTCACTGAGAGCTGGTGTAGATGACATGTTTGAAAATAATTGGTTTTAGGAATAAGAAAGTTATCAGTGCTGAAATTTGCTGGCTTCTTTTAGAGAAGACATTCTCTAGAAGACGTTCCCTACAAGGCTGGAAATTCTTTTACTGATCCTACTCTTGCAAGTGGATTTAATAAAACACAGATCAAAACAGTTCAATTATAATTTGACTCGAAAACAAACTTTGTTTCTATTGTCAGTTTTTATTATCAACCACTATACAAGCTTCCTATTATCTTAATGACACAGCACCACTCATGAAAATCTGTTTCAATTGACCATTCTTGCAGCCACCTGAGTATCACAGTCAAATACCTCTCTAAATTAAAAGAATGACAAGATCAAATATCCAAGCATTCAAAAATTTGAAAAGTTGAGGGAAACTTAGAAACTGTATCTTCATGTTAAAAAATACTCTATATTTATGCGATGGAGTGCCATATTTTCAAAAACAATGTTGTCCAAATACACCATTATTCAATATTTCTTTGATGGAAAATAAAATGTTCAGCAGATGTTACAAAACACCAAATGGAATCTTATTTAATTTTCTCCTAGATGTCTCTAACACATTCTAATTTTAATACTTGAGCAGAGATAAGGCAATGATACACTTATTTCCACAGCACTGCGAGGGAAAAGTGGTAGAGGCAGTAAAGTCTTGCTTGTGAATTTGGTGATCATGAACACCCTATCTACAATTTCAGTATTCACATAATTGTGTTCAAATAGTAGTTCCCATCTTAGAAATGCAGTCCTGCAAAAGATGTCCTGGATGATGCAACCCAGGGTCCTGTGCTGGCAGACAGTGGCTTTGTAGGGTCCCTCTCATCAATTGCTCAAGCTGCACCTCAAAGCTAGTTGGGTTATTTTGGGTTCACAACATCCTGTGGAAGCCTCTACAAGGACTTCATCACTCTGTTAGCAGAAGGAGCTTCTCATTTCCAGTCTAGACTGACTCCCAGACATTATAAAACCATTTGCTATCATACTAAATTGACTTTTTAAAGCAACCTTTTTCCCTCACTGGGGCACTTTCAGGTAGCAATTCTACCTTTTGTCAGGTTTTTTTGTTGCTAGGCTAAACAAGACAAATTCAGCCTTCTCTCAGACGACAACCGGTCATCTCCCTCTGTGTCCCTGCCCTGTTCCTCCTCCAGTTGAAGTGCATTGTTCTTAAAATGGGGAAACCAGGTCTGGACCTAAGCCCATCATATGGTCATCTTCCAAAAAAAGTATTATGCCCAGGCTAGGTTATAAAGAAATTAAAACAGATGTTTAGCATGGAAAGGGTCAGGCAGCCTTGAGGTGGCAGGACCCATTTCAGAGGTAACACCAGCAGTTCCAGACCAAGGATGGAGCCTGAGACTCTGCTTGTGGAGGCTGAGCCATTGTCTGTAGGTTCACAGAGACATCCAGTAGCTCAAGGAGCTGACTCTGACCCTAGTTAAGGGGAATGAATGAAATCTCCACTTTACAGTCTTGGTTATTCTGAATTAAGTCATTGGGTCTGGGGCGAGGGAGCTGCTGCATTTTTGGGCCTTTTTCTGCTACCTGCATAGATTTCCTGGCACAGGAGATGTGCAGGATGACATAAATGGCACAGGACATGAAAAATATCTTCTGAAGAGAAAAAAGTGTTCTTAGACGTTACAGCCCTTTGGTCAGCCTTCTGTGTTTTTAGCACCATCCATATCTTGAGTCAGTTCACTAAGTAAGTAAATACTTTATTCTCTCTAATTGTGTTTCTTTCCCTTTCTACATTGCTTTTGTAATGTTGTCAAAAAAGGCAGTCAAGCTTTGGGGATGTTGGGAAAGCAGGTTAACACAGGCACAGATGCATCTGCTGCCACTATCTCTGTGAGGCCCCAGAAGCTTTTACAGCTCAGATAATTATCGCAGAATTGGTGGTTGCCAAAGCTTCTCTATCTATCATTTATGGTATTTCAAATGAGAAACACATACAAACAAACGTAATATCCTCCAGGATACAGGTACACAGCAATCAAAGATCAGTGACTTATAAGCAGCCAGGAAAGCAAACATTTCTGGAGATGCTTTTATGCAGAATAACACATAAACTCAGTTAAATGTCTGACACATATAAAAGTCTGCAGGAAAGAGTCCCAGACATAGATAGAATTGCTACAGCCAAATCCCTTCTCTGAACACCTATTCATAAAAGTAGGTCCCCAGCTGCAAGAATCATTGCCCCAGGAAGTGAAAGATGCATTGCAGAGATTTTGGTCTGGATAGGCTCTCGCTTGCTCCCTTGGTTTCATTCAGTGTTGTTAAAAACACCCTGCTGCATCCTGGAAGTAGTGGATGTGCCTCTTCTTTACACATTGGTTGTTTATGAGTTTGAAACACATACAGAGGTTCATCTGAGTGTATGGGTTTGTATGCATATATATAAATGTACAGATCTTTGTATGTATAGATGTATGTATACACACATAAATGTACATAGTGTGAGTTATAGACATGGGCCAAGTTTGTTATAATAATTACATGCAAGAGAGTTAAAGAGAGTCACAGGTTGCTCAGGAAAGCTGTGGATGTCCCATTCCTGGAAGTGTTCGAGGCCAGGTTGGATGGAGCTCTGAGCAATCTGGTCAAACCGAAGGTGTCCCTGCCCATGGCAGGGGGTTTGGAACTGGATGATCTTTAAGGTCTCTTCCAACCCTAACCCTTCTATGACTCTATGACATGATTCTGCGAACTACATGACTGTATATGAGACTGGGTAATGCCAAGTAAATGTCAGTAATGACAGTGCTGACAGGTTGATGAAAATAAAGGTTTCTCTTTCACTGAGCTGGACTTTCAGGTACCTACTTGACTCCCCATCTAGCTGTCTATCTAGATACACACAAATTAAATAGGTCAACAAGTTTCTTGCAAACCCTAATAGTTTTGAAATGGCAAGCATGCACCAGACAAATGCCTATCAGGATAGTTACTGATGGAAACCAGGTGTTTTGTTGCCAGTTGGTGAGAAATGGTGCAATGGATCAGAAAGCGTGCTCACATGTATGTATAAAATGTAAGTATTCCATAAGGTATGACTCATGTTTGTGTTCTTCCTTCTGGGCAGTTAGACCTCATTGGTAATATTTTGTGTACCAATATAGATAGCATGGTTAAACAGTTCTGATGCTTGCTACACTGACATCTCTGATGGTGAGCTGAGTGTCTAGACAGATGGGTCAGGAGGTGGAAAGGCCAGACACAGACTTGCTCCCTGCAGGTGGATATTTGTAGGTCACTGCTTCTAGCCCACACAGCAGTTTTTCTGCTGCTCTTTACCCCAGAGATGCAGGTTATGAAGATGGAGGGAGGGACAGAAGCACATCCTGTTCTTGTGAGTTTGTTATCCCTATTACTCACTGGGTTCCCATAGAGGATAGCAAAAGGGAAAATGGTGATCTACTCCTGCAAACAATGCAAGGTGTGTGTAGTGCCTCAAAGTCCATCAGGATAGACAGACAACAACTGATCTCCTACAATGGCACCTCAGGGCAGCCTCTCTGATCATTTCCACTTCCTCAAGATATTTTTCCTTTCTACCAGAGCAGCCACAATATTTGTAGTTGGTGAAAGACAGTGTAAAGGGGCTGCTGACACCTGCAGATGGCTACATGAGTTATGGCACAGAACAAACTAATCAGAGAGATATGCAGAGCAGATTTTATTTTCCCATCTGTGGGATGCATATTGGGCTCCACATTCCTGTAAAAGAAAACATTAAAACCATCCGCTGTCTCTGGAAAATTGCGGAACGACAGCGTGGGGAATAGGGTGTTTCTCACTGACAGGGCTGTCTACTAAATAGGAGCTAGCTCCAGTTAGCTTACCTGTGCTGAACAAGAGTAAATGAGTTGACTACACATGTGTTTGCATCCCCACAGTGAGAGTGGCTCCTGGGCCCTGGTGCAAGGGAGGAAATGGGATTCCCCACTCCAGCTGTTTGCCTTTCCACCTTCAGCCCATCACCTCTGTCCTGAGGTCATGTGTAGATGAATATCTCACACCTGAGAGACAAGCTGCCACTAGGGGTACATTGCGGTAATCTGGTAAAAATCAAGTGTTTCAAAAAATAACTGTGGTGCTTGGGCTCCTTACCGCCCAGATCTTTGGCAAGCACCACTACCACGTGTTAGAGCTGCTCTTCAAGGGCTCCTCATTTGTCAGAAACTGCAGAGCAGAGAGTACAAAGGCTTTGTTGTCCCAAAGAAGGTGAATTCTTCTTCAACAAATGAGTCCTTGGGAAAAAAAAGTCCAGACCACGTTACCTCAGATCCTCAGATTCAATTACCATTTTGTGGAAGCCCGGAAAACTTCAGTTGTTTCACGAGAAGCAGCACCTATGTGTGTGAGCAGCCGTTCTGGGTATGACATTGTGCTCACACACGCAGCCAGTGCTAGTTCCCATGTACACTCAGCTGGTGCATGCATCTCCACACTCCTGTGCCATAGGTAGCTACCACATCTACATGTCTCCTCTCAGCTAAATGAAGAACTCCCAGTACACAGAAGTAGGTGTGGGTAGTGTGCGTGTCTCCCTCCCACGGGCATTGGTGGCTGTGTGTCTCCCTCTGCACGCATGCACAGCCCAGATCTGCATAAAAAGGCTGGAAGCTGGCATCAGCAGCACTCTGTTCTTCCTGAAGGAAGAGCTGATGTGTGTAATAGCTCCAACAGAAGCAGGAGCGGGCAGCTCGTCCCAGCAGTACACTGCAGTTTCCTAGGTAACTGAACTTGAAATAAGGTGATGTCTGGAACTGGGTCTTATCACATTAATTTGCTGAAGGTGCATACATGGGGGGGGGTGGAATCCTCTCATGTAGGATCCTGTGGCCTGTAAAAGTCAACAATATACCACTTATTTATTTTGGTAGTTGAGGAGTTTGTTGCCTTTTAATGATCAGCAATGACATTTTCCCATTGAAGCCATCTGTGCGTGCAGGGACGTGTAGAAAATATGACTGTGCATGTTATGCATTATTTACACAAGGCCACAGCTATGGGCTTTGCAGACAAATGAAGAAAAGACAGATCCTTGCCCTGAGAGGGCCACATGATGAACACAGGCCCCGTCTTTCCTATTTCTGATACCTCAGCTTGCCCACGTGAGCAGCCCAAATACAGCAGCCAAGTGACGCAGGATAAATTTCCTCTTTTGCCACATTTCCCAAATTATAGTGGGCCAGATGTTTGAGAGAAGGTCTATGAAAATATTTGAGTGGTTACTTGAAGTATCTGAATGAATCTGAGATCAGTGGGAGGGAGAGCAGCACCTCTTGGAAAATGAGATATTGCTTCTCCAGATATTGCTCTGCCCAAGAAACCTAAATGTGATGAGGGCATGCACCCAGGCTCTGGAGCATATCTGCCTCTACTGTTGAATTACACCCATCATGCTCTCAGTTCATGCCAGGTAACACTCAGTCAAGCAAGTCCTAAGAACTGATTGAGTGTGACATAAGCCAGGCAATGTAGGAAGTGATACAGAGTGTACCACTTTGGTATGTCCTCCTGCACTGCCCTCCAGGAGAATTTCTCCTTGAGCAGCCCTCTTGCTCTCCCACTAGTCCTCAAATCACCCTGAACTCAACATCATCCAGTTAAGAAACTCCTCACTAGCAGAAGTTGCTTTTTGTTTTTTTCTTACTAGGAAAGACAGCTACAGTTTTTCCGAGTGCCTTAAACCCCCCACCCCACTCCAAGCTACCTGCTGATCCCATGCTGCCTGTACCTGACCTAGGTAAGAGACTGCTAGTTTCCGGAAGTGGCATCACTCCTTTCCACTGGGATAGGATTAATCTGACATAGCCAGACGTGCTTCTGCTGGCTCCAGCCCAAAGGAGGCAGCTGTCCCCTCCCCCCCGAGCCTGGGAAAACAGCAAATGCATCAAAGACATCTTCTTTTACAGGCTGCAAAAGCAGAAGCAGCATGCACATATCCAGAAGCCGCAAACTTGGGGGTGAAGCCTGCAGACCCCCGATTCAGAACCTGAGCATGCCTGGATGCCTCAAGCATGGAACAGGGTAGAGAGGACTGGGGGATATGAAAAGGGCATATGACCTCCCACACACTGTTCATGCCACAGCCTGTGCTTACTAAATTGTGGTCCCATTCAACAGTGACCCTGTAAGCTACTACAACCCACACGGTGCTTCTGGCCTGGGAGGACCAGACAGTTCTGGAAATGTTTGTTGCTATTTTTAGCATAGACATGGTCTGTGCCCATCTGCAGCATTTCCTGTCCTTCACTGGGGTGTTGTGAGGACAAGTACCTTAAAAGACTGAGTCAAATGGGACATCAGAGTAATGAAGATCATAAAAGCACTGGTTATGACAGCAGAAGATGATGATACATCAGTGCCTGTCCTTCCATCACATTATTTCCAGTCTGATGTTTCTAACACCCATGACAGACCAATGTCTAGGACAAAGGTCCCTAAGGAGGCTGGTACCACAGGTCCAGGAATGTTTTGTGCTGCTGCTGCCACTTCATTCAAAGGGACACAGAGATGATTGCAGTAATCCAAGCATCCCACTTTGGTCTGAATGCACTTTGCATTTAATTTCTGACTTTTTTTAGTGTGTTTGGCATGGCATGCTCCCCAGTGGAGCTGCATTTTGGGCTTTGGCAGCTGCAAGAGAAAAGCCAACAGAGCAGTCCAGAGCATGGCCTGCCCTGCATCCCCTGCACCATGTGCCCCACAACTGCCTGGCACAGCAGTTCCCACACGCTGGCAAGCAAATTGCTGGTGTGCTCTGATGTGGAATTCCCAGGTACTTTGAGGCACTTGAGCATCATGCCTGCAGCTTCGACATCCCTACAGCCCTGGAGTCCAGTATTAAGGACAGACAGCCTCAGAGTTTTCCTTAACTTGCAGCATCCTGCAAAGCTGCTCAACACCCCAGGGTGTCAGAAGTCTTTAAAAGATAGGACTCTATCCTAGTTTAAACAAAGGCAAAGCAGGCTGGGGCAGCTTAGCAATCTGCAGTACCCATCAGCAGACATGCTATGTTATTTCCAAGGATGAATCCATGTTCCAACAACTTCTTCCAAACTAAATTAGCTTTGCAATACCTGATTGCAAAACCATAGCAATTAGCAGATGGCTCAGGATCAAGTCAGGGACGTGATGTGACCGCAGTCAAATGTGGAGGACCACTTCATCTTCCAGTTAGGTACTGTGTCATCTTAATGCAAGTGGGGGTTTGGGTTTGCTTTTAACTGCTGTCTAAACCAAAAAAGGAGGGATCTATTTTTATTTAGGAAGATATGCAGAAGCATTATCAGCAAAAATATTGCCTGCAGTGTAGAGATGTTACATTTCATTTCAGGCAAATGCTGTTAAGGCTGCCTGGGATGTGACAAAACATCTGACTGATTGTTCTCCAAGTGCTGCTCTGTAGCCCTTGGAAAATCAACACATTAAGTTATCGCTATAGGCAAGCAATTAGGGATAGAACCATTCAAATGAAATCAAAATCAAATCTGGAGAGAAAACTGCAGAACATTTGCTTGTTGTTTCACCTTAGAAAGTTTCATTACTGCTGTGCTCAGCACCAGCATGGCCAGCCTTGGGACAGTGCACTTAAAGATGGGGTTCATGGGGAAAGGCTGAAATACTACAGAGGGTCCAGTGGGGAGCCTGAAAATATGTTCACAGGTTGGTGAGCACTTGTTAGGGTGGAATATTGTGTGCATCCACCCAGCCCACCCCAGGTACAAATCCTGCTGTACATCACAGGGACGTTGTCCCCTTCCCATCTTTCATGGGGAGACAGATGGAGAGGCTTTCTGGCCAGTTAGTTCACCTGGGCTTTTCTGGTGCCGAAGCAGAGCACAGAGAGGGGGTGGCAGAAGTAGGCAGTGTTCACCTCAATGTGAAAACAGGTCACAGCCCAGGCACTCATCCAGACTCAGGTGTTAGAGAGTGCTCCTGGGTCTCCTGGCTAACCCATGGCTTTAGGGTTCAAGAGAGTGAGTCAACTTCATCAATGAAAGATTAGTGCAGTACCTTTAGTGATGTTCAGACTCCTATGCCCAGGCAACATAGTCAGGAAAAGAATGTGCCCCTCTAGCCAGCATACCGGCATGAAATAAGTCAGACTGTTACCAGCCATACAAATAAAACAAATAAGAACAAGTAATGTATATTTAATAGAGAAGGAACAATTTACTAAGGGCAGTGGTGGAATCTCCTATTCCCTTCTCCATCTGAGATCAAGTTGGTCAGTTTCTCTCAAAATATGCACTCTAGTTCAGTAACAGCTCTTGCACAAAAGTAGGAATTTAGCTCAGTGAAGTCCTGAGGTCTGTGTTATGGGTAAAGTCATACTGAACTGCCATAATGGTCTCTTCTGGCCTCTAAAAGTGGGTGGATCACTACATTGTCCTTTCCCTTTCATCCAGTCTCATATTTCACATTTGTTACTTTTCAAGTCATTTTATGGCACTCACATGAAGTATCTGAGTACTTTACAAGCTATGAATCACTTCTGATTCAGACTCCCTTCATGAAGTCTGCCATCCCTTTCTCTCACATGCAAAACCAAAGCTCTGAACATAGAAGTCCCAACTTGTACCAACAATGAATCAGAGCCAAGAAAATCTTATCTTGTGGGATCTGCTCCTGCACCACCATCTCATCACTATAAAATCAGCACATCTAAGTCTGTGTTTTCCCATCCAAAAAGAAGTTGCAAAGTTTGTGGACAATGCCTTTAACTACAGTTTTTAATTGGGCAGTGTTTCCTACTGCCTCTTTTCACAACCTATTGGCCTGAGAGGCTGCCCACACGCCCATTTACCTCAGACAGGAATCAGAGGGGGAAGGCAGATCTGAACTTTCTTTGCTTATCTTACTCCTGGACCCAGACAAAGGTTTAAAAGCATAAGAGGGTGAGCCTGCAGAGGTTGTGTGGAACATACAGCTCAAGGGAAACTACTGCAAAGTCAGCAGAGATGGTTGTGTGGAGACATCTTCCAGTAGGCTGGTGCAGAAACCATGCCGTATTCCCAGTCTGGGAAACACATTAAGCCTGAAGAAAGGACCCCTGTCATGTAAGCATGGGAAGGAGGCAAATGACAGGTATGAAGGTGGAGATGGAAGTCTCCTGGACTTGAACGAGAGTAAAGATGTGTTAGCCTTCATCACACACAGCTGCACCTTTGTGCTTCATGTTTGTTTATATCCACCTTATCAGCTGCAGCAGTGCTCCTAGAGAGACAGGTTTTCTATTTATAGGCACCAGCAGTACATCCCTCGACTGCAGGGCAGTCTGAACATTCCAGCTTCTCCTGCTGCTGACAATTGCCTCTCCATCTGAACCAGAGACATGGGCTCTTCTGTGTCCAATTGAGGGAAGAAAGAAAGGGGTAGTGCTTCCAAGCCCCAGCCTCCATTTGCCCCTGCACAGTGGTTATTTCTAGGTTCCTCTCTTTTAAACTCATGTGATTATATTTAGTCCAGAAAATAATCAATGGTTGATATGCTGAAATGATCTAGTAGCTAATCAAGGTGCTTAAAGCATATGGAAATATCTCATGTCTGAACAATAAAAAAATACTCCTGTAGAGCAAGGGGTCTAAGCCTGAGCTCCAGACACCCAAGTGATGTCAGTGTGGACTGAGGTAATTCCCATGTCAGGGTGTACATCTGAACTGAACTCACACTGTCCTTCCATTTCTTCACCCCTCTCCCATTTCCTGAGGAGTTCCTGGGAGCATTCAACTAAGCAAGTTCCACTTTAGCTCATTCTGAGAAAGAAATACACATAGTTGATGTTTCTGAAAATGTTATTAAGGATCAAATTAAAAAAAGTCTGAAGATGACCTTAATGAGTTATCTGTTCCAGCTACCATCTCCTCACAAAACTTATCCCAGTTCTTGGGAAAACTTTGAGAAAAGTCTTTTGTTTTGTCTACTATTAATGTCTCTTGTTGCAATTTGACTTCTTGTCCTGTCCACTGCAGAGCTGACAGATTATGTGAAGAAGAACTGGTAAAGTACAGGCTAGAGAAGTGGACAGTGAGATGAAATGAAAACTGGCTGAACTGGCAGGCTGTAAGGATTGCAGTCAGTGGCACAGAGTGAAACTGGGGACCAGTCAGCAGGGGTGAGCCCCAGGGGCTGGTGCCAGGTTCTGTACCATTTAACATCTTCATAAATCACCTCCAGGCTGAGACGGAGAGTACCCTCAGCAAACCTGCAGGTGACACAAAAGTTAAGGAAGCAGCTGATGCACCAGAGGGTTGTGCAGGCATCCAGAGGGACTTGGACACACTGGAGAAATGGGCTGATGCCCAAAGACTTCAGTAAAAGGAAGAGAAAAATTCTGCCCCCGGGAAGTAAAAATTCCATGCCTCAGTAGAGGCTGGGGGATTTCTGGGTGGAAAATAGCTTTGCAGAAAAGTACCTGGGAGTTCTGGTGGATACCCATTTGACCTCGGGTCAGCAACATCATTTTGTGTAAAAGAAAACTACAAGTCTTCTGGTCTGCATGCACAAAAGTAATGTCAGCATGTTGAGGGTGGTGATCTTTCACCTCTGCCCACACCTAGTGAGTCATATCTGGAGCACTCCATCTACACCTGGGTTTCCCAGAAAAAAGAGATGTGCACATCCTGGAGCAAGTCCAGAGATGGGCCACAGAGATGATTAAGGGATGGGAGCATCTGACATATGAGGACAGGCTGAGTGAAATGGAACTGTTCAATCTGGAGGAGCAAAAGCTCAGAGGGATCTTCTCCATGTGTATAAACACCTGATTGTTACTTATGCATGGGAGAGAATTTGGAAGCCAGATTCTTCCCTGTCATGCACAGTGATAGGACAAGAAGAAATGTGAACAAACTGAGATACAGGAAATTCCATTTAAATATACAAACAAAACTTTTCCAAGGGGGATTAAAGACTTGCACAGGTTTCTCTCATTGGAGATATTCAAAGCAAAACAGTCCATGTGCCTGAGCAACCTGCTTTAGCTGACTGTATTCATAACAGGTGCTTGGATTAGATGATCTCCAGAGGGCCCTACCAGTCTCATCAATTCTGTGGTTCTGTGATTGTATTTCCTTCCTCTCTGGCAATAGCTTTTTTACATTCTTGAGGGCAATTGTCATGTACCCCACTCATATCAAGTTAGTTCAATATTTTTTCAGAAGATTTATCTCGTTGTGGGCTTCTGGACCTTCTTCAGTCAGTCTATGCTCTGCTCCAATTGCAGTGTTCCACACAGAATGCAGCACAGCAGCTGAACCTGAATGACAGCAGTGAGTTTTGGAGTTAACAGGCCACAGGGAGAATCAGGTGAGAAGACAGATCTGAAAGAGATAAAAGAAAAGGCCAGCAAGCAAACAACAGCTGCTACCCACCCACTGAGTGCCAGCACACTGTTAAAAAATTTTTGTTCTAGGTGTTATAGATACCTTCAGAAAATTTCCAGAACTTTATGCTACACCTGTTTGGAAAAGAATGTGTTTGGCTTGGCTTACCCCCTGCTTCTCTCCCTTAATATTAAGTAGTTAAGTTGTTCTTTTTTTAAAAAAAATAGACTGGGTATCAGCCTTGTTTTCCAAATCCATTTTGTGCCATCCCCCTCCTTGAACCCCAGCCCCCTGGGAGCTGACCACTGACTGTGCCACCTCACCTGGGACCCAACTCCCCCTGTGTACCTGGCAGAGGACTAGATTTGCAGAAGGCAGACTATGCTGGTGAGTTTCCTTGCACTGTGCCTGTGAGCTCGGCAGGAGGTGGACTCTTCCCAGTACTCCAGAAGCCAGGACAGTAGCCAAGAGCCAGGAGCAAGAGCAGCCAAAACAATCAACTTCAATGTGCTGTACTCTAAAATATATGAGCATGTGTCAAAGTAGGAAGGCTCACAACAAGGGGTTGTCTTGGGCTGGCTTGTTTATGGCTTCATTCCTCACCCTGCCTCCTCCCTCATCTCTGTTGCCAAATGTAGGTACATAGCCCTTTTCAAAATACAGTAGAAACCAAGGGAATAAAAATTCTTGCAGTCATTCAAACATGAATTCCTCCCTCATAGAGAAGGCCACCCTCTTAGTTCCCTGTCAGCCTATGCACTGACAGTTGTCACTCCTGCAGAGCAGGCACCAGATGGGTAAAGGAGGGAAGGTGTGCTTTTTCCTTCTCTAATGGCTGCATTCTGAAAAGCTAAGGAGGCTGTTTTGAGCTGCTTGATGGTTTTTGCCTGCTGTATTACCAAAGGAATGGCAGTGAACAGCACAAGAAGTGCTTCAAAGTGAAATTATAAACTGGGTGAAAACAAGAGAGATTGCTCCTGGCACAAGATGACAGTAACCAGTGACCCCCAATGACCTCAAGGTATTTCATAGTGAATAAATCTGTACATTTCAGTATAGTCCCAAATCATATTGTCCAGTTAAATCTAGAGAAGGTTTTCAAACCTTCTAGCCTGCTTGAGCAACATCCCTTCAAACCAAAGAGGTTACTCCCTAAGGTAGGATGCAGGAAAGTCACTCTTTGGTTTTGGGGGAATTTATAGTTTGTTGATTGGTTGGCTGCAGTTTTGTTGTTTCCCCTTCCCGCTCTCCACCTCCCACCCCCTCACCCCTCCCCAATAGGCAAAATCAGGTATCTTACTATTTGGAAACGACTGAGAAATACGTTTACAAAATTAGAAAGGGGCAAACCTTAACTAAAGTGTGATATATCTACTCTGATATTGCATGTATCTTTGTTTCTTGGCTGGTCTTAGCTGCAGTTTTATTGTGTGCTTATTCTGAATGTAAATATCTTGGTGTAGTACCAATGTTTACTTGTATAATGAGAGAACATAAGACCTAAACATAGTGTAGATGTAGGAATCAACTAAAAAATGTGTCATTATTTTGAGTGAAGCACAATAACATCAGAATTTAAGCCTTCTCTCAAATATGGAGTGAAGGCATCAGTTTAAAAGCTTTTTCTCCCCCATCCCTGATCTTCCAAGCCTGTTAGTTAGCAAGAAGACATCTGCTAATCTTTCAATAGAAGGGCTTTTAGCTCTTTGTCTGCTTGTTTGGTGACAGTGACAGAACTTCATGTGTTGTGGTGGGTTGACAACACTCACTCTGGGGATCTGAGGTGCTGGTGGGGACTTCTTGAGCTTTGCCCTGCAGAGCAGACCATCAGTTGCATCAACTTCATTCTTGGATGTGAAAACTTATGGACCTCTCTTTTCTTTCTGGTTCAAGCTTCTGTTGAAATTCCACCAGGAAGAACATTGCAGGGATGAACAAAGATTATCACTCTGCTCTGGCTGCTGCAGAAGACAAGACCCCCTTGACTTCTCCTCTAGCTAAGATGCTCTCTGTAGTGGTGTAGGTTACACCTCAAGTCTTCAGATTCCCCAAGAGCACTGGAAATGCTCACTGGGATGCTGAACTTTTTTTTCCCCTACTAAACTTTCCAAAATTTACTGAGATCTGAACTCCTGCGAGATGGTGATAAATGTTAAGTCTGTCCTCCTTGCTTTCTTTCCATTTTTACAAATTGCAGGCTTGGTACTCCTGAATTAGGATATCTATTTCCAGAATAGCAACAGTGGATTTCAATCTCTGATGTATTTAATGAGAAATTATAAATTAATAGGCCTTCTTCATGGAAGATCTATGCTAAATCTGTGTGGATCCTTAAGAATTGCATAGTCAAAATAATTGACTGTCTGTATGGCTGTAATAAACACAATTTAATCTAGGAATATCAGAACAGTCTAAAATATATTAAAAAAACCCAACAAAACACTAAAATCACACGGAAAAAGGGTTTAATGTGTCCTCAGCAGACCTGGCTATGCCAAATTTAATTAAGTTGTTCTATTTGTGTTAATAAATTATCATCCAAGGTAAAATAAAAGTCATTCAATTTGTTAAAATTCTATTTTATTTAGGTGCACAATTAGTGGGTTTATCATATTGCAAAATAATTCAGCCAAGGAATCAGTGTTAGCAGCGAGCACAACAGAGTTTACAAAGACTTCTGACACTAACTGGCTACAGGTACAGCAGAATGTTTTGTATAAATGGCGTATTTCTCTTTCACATACATACAGACAAACAAATAGGTATCTCTGTAACCATTTTCTAAAAATCATTAGCTGAAGGTCACTGTAATACTACTAAAACTAATAACTCTTTTCTTACAGAAATTGCTGAAGGCAGCTTCAGGAATGAGACAAAGTAAAAAAAACAAAAACAAAAACAAAAAGAAAGAAAAATACAGCATTCACAATCTTGTCTGTCTGCATCTCTCCATTTTTTCAAAGGCTATGCTTTAGCCCTGTGTTGGTTTCGTACCATTTTTCAGTAAAATATGGATGAAATAGATCAAGAAAATGGTATCAAGAACAAGCCTAATAATCTCTTGCAAATAAGCTCTCCACCATTATGTTGCTGCAGCAATGAAGGAAAACATTTCCAGCGGTGCCAGCTGTGCCAGGATGCCTGCTAACCTGTGGTAGAAGCCTGGTTGTGGAGGATGGGCAAGATGTGCTCATGCATATTTTATCCAAGAGGCCTTGACAAACCCACCAAAAAGTGAATCACAGTCCAAAATGGTAATTGTTATCACTGGGAAATTGTCACATCACCTAACCTGAGACACTCAGTAGGTAATTAAGGCAGTATCTGCCCAATATGTCTGCTCTGGCAAATTAGGTTGCTCCTCCTTTTACCCAGCTCCACTGATTACACATCCTGAATGCATGTTAGCTCCCTTTGGGAGAGAACATACAAGAGGAAACTCAGGCACCTTGAGGGAATACCATCTCCCAGGTCTGCAAAGAGAGGGCACTTGGAAAGAAAGAAGTCTTGCTGCTTCCAAAAGATATGCTCCTTCAACTCTATCTCAGCATATTTTGCTCTCTAAAATTTTCTTTTTAGGGACAGGGAGTGGCATCCCTTTTTCTTTTACAAAAGGAACCCAAGCTACTTTTCTGAAGGCTGTAAGAAAAGCTTAGTGATTAATACATGCATTTTGAACAGAGAAAACGCCAAGTATATGTGAGTGTACATGCATGTGAGAATTTTTGTTTTTAATGTTGCAGCTGCTATGAAAGGAGGCTGGGGTCAATCTACAGCTTGAAAGGTTTAAATGATCAGGAATTACCTGTTTGCCCCAGGATGTCTCCCTGGTGTCATCCACAAAGACAGCTTACCTAGGAACAGCTTTGAGAGGCCAATTCACTGCAGAGAACATGAGAACTCACAGCTTCAGGAAATGCTTTTATGTTTGTGGCCATCTAATTCTCTTTCACTGTGGTCATTAACTCTTGAAGTACAAGGAGGGACAGTGGTAGGATTTGGGTTTATGATAAAGATATATTCTAATGCTCAACTTCCTTCAGGATTCTACAGAGCCCCTAAATGCAGGCAGAGAGATGGTATCAGGTATCAATTCCTTGTTTTCATTTTTATTGTGGTACCCCTGCCAGTTGGAATTGGAATTAGGGTGAGGCCAGTGACACTTTCTAAGGGCCAGTTCTATTCCAGAGGACACAAAACCCTAGGTAAAGGTAGTGCTGTTATCAAGGCCACAGGTTCTCTTTTCCCACTGGGAATAAAACCTAGGTTATTGGCAGGCATAGAGGATGGGGTGGGCTTGGCTCCTGTAGTTTACTTTAATGAGGCATTCATCATTGTAGGGCTTTCAACAATGTAAGGACAGCTGGTGTTAGCAGAGGTAAAATTATGTGCTCCTTTGGGGTGGGGGGTGGGGGGCAGTTACCTCCTCTATGTGAATAACGTAAGGGTTTGTGTTGGGATTATAGTTAAATTTGGAGAATATAAAATACCAGAAACATAATCTCTTCTTGCAATATGCAAGGCCTAAGGACATAGTGAGAAGATTTCTGCTGAGAAGAGAGAATTCTCTTTGAGCTCTTTTCCAACACAGACTGATTCCCCACAACTGTGATCAGGGTTTGAAGTGCTAGGAAACCTTCATGAGCCCAGCATTCTGCTGAATGCTGCAGCAATTATACAGGTACAGAGAAGACAAAGGTTGGCAAGGGATCTTCCTTCTTTGCATGCTCTTTTACTGCAAGGATTAGTGCCCTGACATCAGACTTGGGGGTAGGGATAGGGTCTGCAAATGTCAGCCTCCAATCTCCTATATTACCCCATTCTCCACAGCCCAGAAGCAGAACACAGCAGGTTTCTGTGATGATCCAAACTCTTTCAGAGTAGGAAAAATTGTAAGGCCTAAAGCATCAACAGACAAGCCTGTTCCCACCTGTGGTGAGATGAAGGAAATAAACACTGGTATTGGCATGACTGGATGGGGCCCTTAGGCTTGTCTCTCTCCTTCTGTAGGGACCAAACACCTGGGGTAGCAGTCAGGGGAGACAATTTATATTTTTAAGAGCTGTCTATGTGTCCAGAGTCAGTGTAGAGACCAATGCTCTATTTTATTGAGGGGATTGCTGCCCAGGATACAATTAAAGTAAAGATTTGAGCTGGGATTATCTTTACTCTCTCCTCAGCTTGTTTCCCTTGCTTTCTGCAGCGCCTGTGTGGTAGTTCCTTCCTTCTGGAGTAAATCAATCATCTTCCTCCCAGAGGAAATCTGAGCACAAGTGATGGGGGAACAGCACAGACAGATTTTGTGGCCACAGATGTCATCATATTCAGCTCTTCTCTCCCAGGACAAGACAAGCAGTGTCCTTAGCAGGCCTTGAAGCCTCCTGCCTTGTCCTGGGGGACCAATCCCATGCCCATCACACGGGCACCAGCTGAAGCATCTGTGACACAACAATTTCTGGCACTTAAAGCACTTTGGATTAAACCCCCCCACAAATACATAATATGATCTTTATGT
Source organism: Lanius collurio (assembly GCA_020086605.1). NCBI lineage: Eukaryota > Metazoa > Chordata > Aves > Passeriformes > Laniidae > Lanius > Lanius collurio. The sequence goes on along the minus strand of JACBWW010000011.1, from coordinate 18,188,637 downwards.
CTCAGAGTCACTGGGGTTACCTATTGAGAAGAATTTGGCCTAGAATGTCCTGGTCACTCCATGACAGGGGCCCAGCCCTGACCACTGCAGGCACAAGCCATGTTGTACCAAGCAGTGACACATCTGTCCAGTGCACCTTTCAGAGACAATGGTGAGAAAGGAATTTGAACTGCTTGGGGAAAAGAAGCTCCAGAGAACTTGATCCTTGCATTGACCTCTGAGATGACATTTGATGCTCAGTCAGGTGTTGTAGATCTCTTTGTTCCCACAACACTTCCTTCCTTCAGACACTTCAGATTTTATTTTCTGGTCCATGGTTGGTTTTGCTACACAGTGACACAAAACCATGGGACAGATTATGTAATAGTAGGAAAACTTGGTCCAATAGAAAAGAGGGCAATCATATTACTATCCCAAACACCAAGGAGGAAAAAAACTGATTAAAATTGTGACTTTATATTTGTAATCAATTTCAAATTAAAACAACTCAAAAGATTTCTGTGCACTTAAAAAAAAATCTTCATTTTTTGCGGTAATTTCTGCCCCAAGTCTTCTGCAAGCTTACCACACATGAAGCAAATATCAACTCTTAACAGCACTTCATCCCTAACACTCTGTGGCCCATTACTACTAATATCAGGCATTTGTATGATTTTCCTCAAGTGAGCAGTGTCTTTTAACTCATTAGAAACACTCACACATGAATGAGAAAGTAAAGATGGCTTGGAGGAAAATTCCAGCTATGGGTCAGAATCTCCTACTAACTGTAGCTGCTTCAAGATTTTGCCACAAACCACAGGCACAAAGTCAAGGTGCAATAAAGAATTTTGAGTCCAGAAGACACAGAGAAGTTTAGGGTCTGTTTAGACAAAGAAATAAAGCTACTTACCGAAGCTCATGAAGGAGGCTTGTGGCTCAATTGGTGATGCACCTCTGGCATTTGTGTTTTGTGCTTCTATCCCCCAAGCTATGTTTCCTATTGCTTCTAGATAGCTGTCTTCATCCACATGGAAAAAGAATGCATGAGGTAAGTTCTATTTTGGTTGTAAGCCACTTCAGTCATCTGTGGTATTGGTGACCCTGGTGAAGAGAAATTGTCTTTGAACACTAAGGTACCTTTGTACATAAAAATATTCTTGATTGTGAGTACCAGTTGAGGAAGAGTAAAAGCTTACATTCCTGATTAAAAGAGCTATCTTTCCACCCTACAAAACAAATCAACATACCTGCCCAAACCAGCTGTCTTTCCACCCTGCGACATCAATAAACATTCAGGAAAAGACAGCACATTTGCTAAGTTTTTCATTCAACCAACCTTTGTGTTATGGGTGTCTCCAGTCTCTTAGACCGTACACAGCTTTCCTGAATACTGTTGGGCAGGAGGTCTCAGCGTAAAAAATCCAGCAATAGTGTGGCTGAAGCAAGAACCTTCTATTTCTTTATCTTTGGGGGCAAATATTGGTTGGATATGCAGAGTTATACATCTCTTACATTCAGTTGCATTCAAAATCCTTTGAAAAGAACAGTGGTATCTAAGACTCAAGTCAGTCTGGAAGAAGCTTTCTGATCCCAAATTCAAGGAGCACAGATATATTTTTATTTCTCTTAAACACTGATTACCAGGAAGCAGCAATGTTTTTAAACACCTTAGTTCCAGTGTCCTGAGGTTTTTAATGGAAAGGAAAAATTATGAAGGTCATATATTAATATTTCATTGACCACGAGTCAAAACTGGTTGACTGGCCAACATTTTATGCCTTCCCACCTGTGCAGAATTGCCATTGCTCTCCATTAAGGACCTGATTCCCATTAGCTTCTTGAGATAGATGGGGGGAAGGGGAGCATTGTGTGTGCAGTGCTGGAATAGGGAATGAGATTTTTGCAACCTTTCATTTAAAATAGAAATCCTTGGGGGTCTGTGAGTGGCAGGTTGTACTAGAGATCTCTCAGAGGCGCTCAGACCTAATGGCACAATGACACCAGCACTAACCTTTCTTTGCCAACCTCCTTTGTGTCAAGGGCTGACATGTCTGGTTTCAGAAAGCAATGATTGCTTCTCCCCTTGCTTTACTCTGTTGAGGAAAAGGCTGGTTGGAAATCACTGTTTGCTGTTTTGATTGAATGCATCAGGACTGTGGGTATTTCTTCTTTCTTTAAGGGCATACATTAGTATGCTGGCTATCTGGAGCTCACTATGGAAAATATTCTAGTTGGGGTAGACTGCCTGCCAGGAAAGACTGATGGTTTGGTTCAGAAAAGAAAATGAAACTAAAATAAGTTCTGAATCTGAAGCTCTGGCCCCAGCCTGAGTTGAGATGTATTTGTGTTTCTAAAGGATTCCTAAAGAAACTTAATTTAATCCTAAAACCAAAAGAAAATATTTTGTATTTGAGCTTATTTTTTTTCTGATGCTGGCTGAGGTAAAAACAAGCAATATCCACAGAATGACAGCCAAAGATTTTTGCCTTAGAGAAAATTTGGGAAAAAATCCTATCTCTCTCCAAAACAATTGTTCTTATGAGGCTGTTGGGCTAATTTTGCAACCATGAGAGCTGCAACTAATCACACTAAAATTGGACTGCCTTATGCTGCCTCAAACACACGTTGAGTCCTTGAAACCATAAGGGCTCTTATCCAGATAGAAATGTTCTCAAGAAGAGTCAAGCACCCATGTGAAAACCACGCATTTTTCTGGATCTGGGTTGCTGAAATTTTCCCAAGGTTTGCTCCACTCAACTTTTCCACAACACTTTCTGGGTACCTTCCCCTGTCCTTGCTGGTGTTCTTGCAACCTTTCAATACTTTCCAGGAGTTCACCATTTTCCTGTGACTCCATTTCCTGTGACCAGCTTGTCCATACGCACTACTGAACAGCTTTTCCTCCTGTGAACATCCCTGGGCAGAGATCAACATAGAAAAATCCAGCTTTCTGCAACAATAACTTCTAGGGATCATCTGCACCATAAAGGGAGAGATGATGGCAAATGACAAGATAGGAAGATGCCCTTGCATGATTCCCGAGGAGACTGGGACAGAGAAAAAAGATGTGCTACAGAGAGATACATTTTCCTAAGGATGTCCCCAGAATTACCACATACTGTGTTATGAATCTTCACAACTGGACAGTCCTTACCACCTCCACATTTTAAACAAACAGTACTGGAAATGGGAGAGCAGGCAGAGAATATTTTGCCTTAGCACTGTCCCACAGGTTTTCTAGAAAATACACATGTGCAGTAACACTTGTGCAATAGCTCACAGGAATATTAGTACAAGGGTTTGGACAAGAAACGGAAAACATCTCTCACTTGAAACTGGAAAACATACATAGATCAAAAAGTAAGTTTAAAAAGTATGTGCATTTACTCCAGAAAGCATTAACATCAAAACTGATTGTATTATTAATTTAGAAAATAGATTAATAATTGGGTAGAAGAATTAAAAAAGGACAGCTTCTCAAATATCTTTTACAGTAGAAAATGAGGAAGGTAGCAAGGGATGCATTAATCTAAGTCTTACAAAAAGAGAAATTATTAAAAAAAATCTATAAAATCTTCACTTTTATTGTTTTTGTAACCTCATTTCCAGTAGTTTTTCCACTACTTGCTCTGCTCAGGGAATATTTCTGCTTTTCTTTAAGGTGTTTTTCCCTATGTTATTTTGTATCATATGTTTTTATTAAATCAATTGCCACGAAATTTACATCATATGGCTTAATTAAAGGGAAATTATTTTTCTGAAGAGCCTGATGGTAGAAGAATGTAATCAATCAACTTCACTGTAAGACCAGTTTCTTCATAAAGCCATTCATTTCTAAGTTTAGTCCTTGGGAAACAATAAATGGAATGCTATTATATTGCCTAGAAAATATGATACTTTGGTACATCTTAAATGTTTATGACAAGCCCACTGCATTATGCTGAAACCATCTTTTTTTATAACTCAGATAAAAAAAAATAAAAGGGTCTATTTTAACAAGGACTGGGATGCTAATAGGTGGCAATTAATTGTCCACAGACAATTAGGGGAAAAATGAGGCAGAAGAAAAATTTGCCAGGCCATCACTTCTGCTGGGAACATCAGGATTTCAAACACTAGTAGGAGGTAAAAGAGTGTACTGGTGAAATAAAAAGATATTTTCCTCCGCTAAGGTGTCAGTTCTGCCATATTTACTGCATACAAGCAGTCATGCTGGAAAACGGATAATTATACTTCTACCACTTCTCATCATTTTATGAGTACTAGGTATAATTTGTCTCTGTGGAAACACGTCATGCTAGGCCCTTGTATATAAATGCATAAAGTCCTATTGTGCTTGTTATGTGCATTCTGGGGGATATTCCAATGACAATTGCTTACAGAAGAGGCATCATGCCTAATACTGTTAATTTTCAAAGTGATGGAATATCAGCTCTAAACCTGTTTTGGACAGGAAGCTCCTAAAATCTTTGCATATTCCTCCTCTGTTTCTTTCAAAATTCCTATGTCCTCCTCTCTCCCCCTCTCTACCATGTACCCGATTACAAAATCCTCAACAAGACCATTCCTTCTCACATTTAAGGGCATGGAGAGTAAAAAGGATGCTTCTCTATTACCTGCTTCAATCCTCTACTCTGAAAGCTTGAGAGAGAAAAGAGTTTTGATGTCTACTTTTTGGCTCCACTCCATTCCTGTGTATGAATTTTCTTGGTGTTGCTGGAAATGAAACAAATAATAAAATAGCACAATATCATGGCCCTCTGTTGTTCTCAAGGCAAAGGAGAGTGATACCACACATGGCTAAAGGAAGCCACGGTGCCACTTTTGGTGTGGGCAGGTGTCCAGGTCCGTGCATGGGTGTTAGGTCTGGGCTGTGACACTGACTCAGAAACAGCCTTTCTCACCATCCTTCACACTCCTATTCTCAGTTAGTGGTTTCACTTTCCCTGTAAAACTGTTCCTATAGGTTGCTTTCCATCTAAGTTTTTTTTGTTTCTTCTTTTTCTTCTTCTTTTCCACCCTCTCTCACATTTGAGGCATTTATATGTTGGGATAGTGAGAGAATTTTCCTAATGTGGTAGAAAACAAGATTTTTCTATTTTTTTTGCCTATTGACAAACAGCAATTGGTTTTCTTTATGCAGGCAATAAAGAAAGGAAAAGTGAGTGAAGCCTCAGTAGCTGCTAATATCTCATAACCATTTTTTTACTGTGATGAATTAGCTTCAACAGACACTTGACTCAAACAGCCTGCAATCTGATTTTGTAGCTTCAGCCTGGTACTTTGAGTAAGCACTGACAGCAGAACAAAGTACAGGCTACACTGAAACCAGACAGCCCTGAATTAATGTCAACTGTGTATTGATAGAAACAGTGCATTATAAGTAATATGGACTTTGGTTTTACTTCCAGTTTGCTTGATAACATTAAGGCTCTAGAGCTTTCTTGCTGAAAAGGAGACATTCCTGAGTTTCCATCATTTGTATTTCAGTACGCTTTTTAAATTTGATTTTGCAAAACCAAAATGGGAGTAGACAGGAATTTTCCTTGCCTTAACTAAACATCTCAATTTCAGTATCTTGATCAGTTCTGGACACATATTTTTATTAATCATAAATAACTATTTTCATGGGATAAGGTTCATCTGTGAATCTCATTGTTTTTAGTTCCAGCAGGATAAGCAGATTGAGATGAGGACTAGACAAAGTCATATGAAAACACATGAAACAGGGTCACAACTCCATTATGAGAGAGACATAGAATACAGAAAGTTGGGCAGATGCTGTAAATGTTATGTTAGCTCTGAGTTTCTGGGTTTTCCAACCTGAGAGATTGGGTTGAGCTGACCTGTGCTTCTCAAGCCAGTGCTTCAGCTGGGAAGGGCAGTCACTTTCCCAGCTGACCTGTCAGGTGTTGTCTGACAAGATATATAGGGCGGTGAAATGCTCTCTTTCAAACCCTTATAATGATCCTGCAGCAATGCAAGATTCCACATTTTTGATGAGTCTGCTCTGCCTGGTGATGGATGAATTCAGAGGGAAAGCAAAGGCTTTCCCCTCTGGGGAAATATCTGGGTGAGCTGTTGGAACACATCACTGTATGCTGAACCCAGAGCAAGTCTGCCCTAATCTAACACCTCACTGAGTCAGGGGCAGCAGCCCATCCCTGCTCCCACAGCAAGGATGTCTCTTTTTAACACCTCCTTTTCTTTCCAATAGGTGTTCAGGCAGGGAAGAGGAACAGAAAGAAAGGGGAGTCCCTCAATGCTGAGGGACTCTGGAGTCACTTTTCTGAAAGGGGTAAAATGTCAGTGAGGATGTCAGGTCACTTGCAGGTAGTGAAACAACATGAGGAAGAATCTATACGATGTGTCCAATCAGAAGGGACAAATGTTGAGGAGATTTTAATTTGCTTATGGGTGAGAGAGGAGGAGGTGAAGACAGGAAGGGCTCTTGCCTCACTCAGAGAAAAAGGCAGCAGAAACTGAGTCATTTGGGACTTCCCCAACTTGCACCTCCAGGCATGTAAATTCCTTCCCCTTGCAATTACCATGTCAGAGTTTTTCTAAAGGGCCTGAGTTCCCAAATCCTTAGAACTGCACAGGATAGGCAAGGCATAAATTTGGACACCTGTCCTAATCCTGAAAATCTATGTGAGGAAAGTTTTGAAGAGTCAGATTTTGAGTCAGCTACAATTATTTCTTACTGTCAACAAGCACTGGGAAGCTGTGTTAATGGGTCAGCAATTGTTTAGAAACTGTTGCTCAAAAAAGTAGGCTTTGCAAAGCCTAAATCTGCTGCTAAACACTTTCTTCTCATCAAGGTAATCGGATTAGACTCCAAATTTACAAAGGTTGAGGTTCATAGTGGAAGAATTGTACAGTAACTCAGGTAGAAAGGGATCTCTGGTTGTCCTTTGGCCCAACCTCCCTGCTCACAGCTCAGAGAGCTTTAAAATCAGGTCAGGCTCCCCAGAGCTTCAGCAAGCTGAATTTTTAACATCTTTGAGGATGGAGCGCCTGCAGGGTCTCTGGGCACCTGTTCCAGTGTTTGACCAACCTTGTTGTGAAGTTTGTTCCCTGAAGATCTATCTGGACTTTTCCAAGTCCCAGCTAGAATCTTGTGGCCTCTTGTCCTGTCACTGTGTGTCTTTGGGAAGAATCTGGCTCAATCTTCTCTTCACCTTCTAATCATATAGCTGCTAACAGAAATAAAGTTCTCCTTCTGCTTTTCTGAATAAGGCTGAATAAATCCCATCCCCTCAGAGCTGCAGTTGGAAGAGGGCTGGAAAGGGTCTGCCAAAGGAAAGGCAGAAGCTTCAACTAAGAGTAGGCCAGGCTGCACTAGGAGCTTTTCCATCAGGTCCAGGGACATGACCCTTCTTTGCTTAGCACTGGTGAGGCCACACTTGGAGTGTTGTGTCCAGTCCTGCACTTACCACTACAAGAGAGACATGGAGAGACCAGAACAAGCCCACCAAGCCTCCAAGCAGCAAAGCAGGTTTGTTCCCTAAAGGACAGGAAAAGAGAAAGCCCAAGAGCTATGGTTAGATGGGGGTTGGGAGGAGCACATTAAAAGAGAATGGAAGCTGGATAAAACATCCTCTGCTGGGGAATGCTTAGGCTGTGGGAGGGCTGGGTTGCTTTTAGGGCTCAAACTAGGCTGAGGGCTCATGTAAAGGAAAAGCTGAAACCTCCAGCCCCCTGGACATGTGTCAGTGGTGCTGACAGAAACTGCCCTAGGAAACTGAAAGCTAATAGCAGAATCTACCTCTGAGGAATACTGAATATTTGGGCAGTGGAGATGCTGTCTTAAGGGTAAGTCCCTGGCTAGGATTGAGAAGTCAGTGGTTAGGGTTGAGGGAGAGAAGGAAAAAGCTCAGCACTAGCTTTGCTGTGGGAATGGACAGGGACTGCCTCAGCAACCTGAGGGTGGCAAAAATAGTCAAGCATAGAGATCTTTTAATTATTGAGGTTGAGTTGGTTACTTGGAGGCCCAGAATAGGGTTGGCATAATTGTTGGGGGGTTGAGAAAAGGGAAAAATTTACTCTAAGTGGGGTTGGAAAATTATTTCCTGAGTAATGCTTATTTTCATTGTGATTTACCACTGATGTTTTTGCTGTATGCATCAGGCCCTTGTCAGTGCAGTCTTGCTTGAGATTTCTTACTGAAAACATAGAATACTCCTGCTTCTCTCCACACAAAACTCACCTTCTCAGCCACCTGCTGCTGCAGGGAGAGTTGTGTCATGGTGATGCTGGGACCATTCCATCTTCCTAGTGTCTGCATTAGGCTCTCAGCTGCTCAGTTTGACATACAGAATAAAAACAAAATAACATAAAGAAATTGAAACACTCTAAAACATCCCCTTAGGGCAGTGGTAGAGCATTTATGCAATAATGCAATAATGTCAGAACAGAACATTAAAATGTGTATTAGGGGTGGGAACTGGAGGCTCAAACCAAGTTTTTCTCCTATCACATATAGTGGCTGCTGCTGTCACCAGGCGTGTGCCTGGGGGAGCATAGGTGTCTGACATCCCAATACACACCTTAGCCTCAAGAGACTGAAGCATCAGTGCCCTGCAGGTGAAAGATAATTTTGAAGAAATTTCACAGCTATAGGCCAAAATTGTATAATGTGTAGCCCTCTTTTGAGCACCTGAATTCAAACTGGGTGCTAGATCCTGCAAATGCTTTGCACACAAGAGTAGCTTATGGCTCACCAAACTCAGCAGGAAGGCCCTGAGGGATCTGGGACCAGATAACTCACAGAATAGAGTTGGAAGGGACCCAAAAGGATCATCAAACCCAGCTGTTTAGTGAGTGGCCCATACAGGGATCAAACCCCAAACTTTGGCCTTACCAGCACCATGCTCCAATCAACTGAGCTAACCCCAGACTCTGGATTCAGGGATGTGTTGGCATCAGCTGGTAGCAGCCTGTAGATGTTTCTTAGCACTCCAAGGGCTCTGCTGCTGTGCAATAGTGTCTGCGGCATTGGAGGTTTGTAAGTTTTTGTGTTTTCTTTTCATGCAGATCATTTCCGTGGCTGGGTTTCCAGCCTGGCTGGAGAGAAGTGCTAGGGCACTGGGAACTGCAGGACAGGAGCCAGCAGGAAGAAAATATCCTGAACTGCATTTCCCTAAGGGAAAACTATCCTGTCACTGCCATTTGAGCTCTCACCTCTTCCACTGGATGCTTTTTTCCTTATCTTACCTCCTTCTGCCTCTTGTTCAAGCCCTTTGGGTACCATCCAGTGACAAGGAATATTCTATTTGGAATTTAATGAATCCTAAACCACCCAGATGGGTCAAATCCACATGTAGTATTAATATTTAGTACACAATAGCTCCATGCTTGTCACACTGACTGAGCTATACCATACTGTCAGTAGATGTAATTTACTAACTAGCCTGTGGCCCTTGGGATGGAAGCAAGAGTGATGTGTAGGCAGAGGACAACATTTCTGTGGGAGATCCTATAGCTTTAAGTACTCCCCCTGTTCTGCAGAGGGACTGCATTGGTCTGTCCCTGCTCCCAGATACAACAGCAAAGAGCAGCTCCTAGCTCAGCTATCAGGACTCAGCTGGAAAGCTCCTTTCTATCTGAGATGACCTTGGGGTGGCTCCAGATGAGGACTTTTTTATATGTATAAATCACAGAGGAGCAAGTGTCCATCTAGTATTCAATAGGACCAAAAGCCCTTTGTGGGCTGTTTTAGAGCCCCACTCTCTCCCTTGTGTTTCTTCTATCTCTTTTGCATTGGAACCAGAGACTGTGCAATTGCATCGGGATAACACCACTGGAAAATTAATCTTGTCAGGGGCAGGAGGGTGTGTTGGCAATCACTCCATCTCATTAGTGGCCGCATCATGGATCAATCACTGCAAGGGAGCTGGCAGGAAAGCAGCAGTGGGCCCAGGGGGAAGGAGCAAGATAGAGTTGTCCTTTCCACAGCAGTGAGCCACTTGGCCAGATTAGGGATGCCAGCAAGCAGAAGACCCTAATTCTCCTAGGAGTTTCTGCTACACCTTCACAGCCACTGAAGTTTCATGCACCTGGTGTTCAAAGGAGGAGGGTCTGTGGTAGAAGGAAAGCCAGGGCTGGGGAGACTTGGTCTCCCAGCTGTGAAGAAACAATGTCTGTCTGAGATTTCTGTGACAGATTGGGGGTTGAACTCACTGGGGTGGGACCAGGGGTTCCATCAGGACTAAGTCTCGAGCTGCTGGTTAAGCTGCACTGGTGAAGGAGGATAGTGAGCACAGGGACCAAATGTGCTTCTCCACAATTGCCCCAGGGATACAGCATAGCCCTGGGCCACCCACCTTCTCAGGGGCGTCTAGTACAACTTACCTGGGGCCAAGTACCCAGGACAGGAATACAGGTAAAGTGGATTACCTGAACTGGTAAAGTCATGTCATGCACAGTATCCCTTCAAAAGTGGCTTTGGGGGAATAAAAGGTAATTTCATTTTTCACTGCACTAGGGAGTATTAAGCTCTAAGTTTGCCAAATACATCTGAGCTAAGAAAACAGGAAGTTTCTTGAGAGACAGAACTTCCTCAGGGCCCCAAAGACAGAACCAAAATGACTGACATTTTCTCATACTCTCTGTCATGCATTTGACAAAAGCAGCATAATGTAATCCCCTTTACCTGGTATCAAGAGAGAGGAATGGCCCGTATAATGAGAAAATAAAGAAAAATTGAAGGATTTGTAAAGGACGTCGATGAATCCTGAAAGTCAGGAGGTGTTCATTATCAGTGCATCAAGACATCTTTGAAGGGGGCCCATTAGGAACACTGCTGGGTACGATGAAATTCAGAGCTCTAACTCACCCTGCTTTAAAAATACCTTACTAGGGTTTGAGGCGTTTGTGTCTTTTATTTAGTTTTGATTTGCAAGAAGAGACCAATGAAGTTAAGAATCGAAAGTCGCAAGGCTTACCTTGATGAAGTGATATCGAGTGTGTTCTGATATGCTCAGCTGATGCTTCCAGCTCTCTCAGCCATGACAGCTCCAAAGTCCCAGAAAATGCACATCTCTACAGGACTGTGTGTATTCGTCTGAAGGAACATGGCATTGACTGCAAAAGTCTCTCAGCTATGAACAAAAAAAGGTGCTGCATGCTCTCTGTGCCTCTGTGGATGGATCCTAGTATCTAAAGATACCTCTTGCAAACTAATTTTGCCATCCAGGTCTTACTTTTGTCCATTGTATGATACTGCCTGACAGAAATTGTGAAAATCCCTGTTCCAATGTGAGTCAGCCAACTGCTTGCTTTCCAAAGAAAATTCCAGCATACCTGAAAGCTAAACATTTCACACCGTCATAAATTAAATGAAATAAAAATAAAATTATTCATCCAGTCTGCACACTGGTATAGATGGATTAACAAAAAAATACCAGATTAGGAAATTTCACCTACAGGAACAAAGTTATTTTTATTTGATATCTAAGGAAATCCTACTGGACTCAATTGCTAAACCCGTCCTGACTGAGGTCAGTGGGGATTTTTCTGAGTTATTTAAAAAGCCTTTAATTACTCTTCCATTCCATAGGACTTCCCTGTAAGCCTAAGGAGGTTAATTACTTCCTGAGTAGTATCTGCTTTTTCTTATTATTAATTATTTAGTGATTAATTATGAGGCATTGCCTCTCAGGGATATGTGTTAGCTATAATAGGCTCCAGTACAGACAGCCTTTGCTCTGAGGAGTTTTCAATCTCTTCTTTTTAGTTGTATGACCAACGAGATGTAGCTTCATTTACACAATAGCTTGACCAAAACAAATGGAAAAGATACCCCTCTCTCTAGGCCTGAGGGAGCAGAGGTTTATGGGATGGGTAACACAGGCACTTTGTACATCTGCGTGACACGTTCACACAGTAGAGGTGGGGAAGAACAACAAATGCTCAACCTCAGATGGCTGATCTCTAAGAAATACACACCTGGCCCTTGCTCACAAAATCTGCCTCTCCAGGTGGCTGCCCTTAAGGGAATGCCCAGAAAGGACAAGCAGGACTGAACAGGGATCAAAAAACAGCTCTGTCCAGACAAATGGGAAGACGTTAGCAGGGAAAATTGCTGTCCATCGTACATCCCTGCTCCAGCTCTGGATGTGAGCTCTGACTGCTGCAAAGCTGTTAAATGCAAATCTCACTCTGAGGAGATATAACAGAAATAGCGTCCAACTATTCCTCAGCTCCTGCCAGTCTGTGCCGCAGTCACACGAGGAGCTTCTGAGCAGGAGCCCTGCTCCACCGCCCAAGGATGCCTCTCCACTGCCCACACCCTGATAAATGCAGAGGGCAAACAGTGTTCCCACTATCAGGCCCCACCCTGAATTACAGAGAAGAGGCATCCCAAGGGCTGTTCTTCTGCCTCTGGAGCTGGTAGTGAGGGGAGTTCAGATGTATCAGAGCAAAACAGTGTGCAGCAGGCTGTCAGACTTGACACCAGCTAGGGATTTCACTGTTTAAATCCTGACTTCACAGTCAATCTGTGCAGCAACAGGCGGAGAAGGAAGCAGCAGGCAGTTTTTTCCAGTACTTCCAAAGTCCAGGTACCCAGCTGTTACACCCACTTGCTGATCTTCCCTATTTTTTTACTCTGTGCAGCAGACAAGCAATTGAAAACAGTATCACAGCTTAAAAGCTTCTGTGTAAAAACAAATCTGTTCTTCTACACAATTAGGAATTCATTAAATCAAAGTCACACCATCATGAGTCTGGTGCCCTTTCAGAGGGTCTAGTGATGCTGCTCCGTGGTTCAGTGGTTCTGCGAAGCAGAGACCTTCCCTCGGCATCCCGAGGTATGCAAGCAGCAAGCAGCCTCCTGCGCAAACGAGGCTGCCCTACTTTCTGCAAATGAGTGCCCCTCAACCATCCTCACCAGACAGTCTGATTATATTTCTCATATTGCAACACAGATGTTCATAACTTGTCATCTGCACCAGGAACACCAGCCAAGTATTCCAGCTGTATAATAGCTTTTTATTGCTGATTGAAGAGTCTCAGTATAAATGACTTCCCCTCATATTCCTGGAAATCATACAAACATCACACAAGGCAGAGGGTGATGCATTTAGAACCACCTCTGCAAAGTGCCACAGCAATGTTTTAACAAGGGTTGTCTTAGTCCAAGCAATGTTTTAACAAGGGTTGTCTTAGTCCAAGCAACGAGCAACTCCCATTTTCAGAGCTCCTTATGCTAAGAGGATACATGAGAGAAGCTGTTGAGGCATCATTGCGGGGCACACTTTTGGATTTGCAGGATCCTGCTCTGCTGTTTGGGAATCCATGACAAAAGGCAAGTTACCTTGTGATGACTTGATGCCTTTAATTCTAAAATCAGAGATGCTGAATTCAAGGAGATTGGTGGGAAAACAGAAAAACCTGGAAAACCAAAAATGGAAGAAACGAATGCCTTTGTAGGGAGTAGAGTTTGACTAGTCCCTCCGAGGATCTTAAGAAGCAAGGGATGTAAAGCAAAGCTTGCAGGTTCAAACCAAACACACAGAAATAGTTTTCACCATGTTCCTAAGGAGGCTGTGGAACTCCTTGACACAGGATACTGTGGATGTTAATTTTTACATGGCTTGAAAAGGACTGGATGGCTGCTTGGAAGCAAAGTCCATCGAGGGGTGTTAAATACACAGACAACACATCTGAGCTAAGAAATATCTGACCTGCAATTTTTTTTTGCACCTCTATACATTTTCCTCGTTCATCCACTATTTTCACATTGTCCTCTGTAGGCCTTCTCAGGAATGGGATATCAGACTACATGTACCATTCTTTTAATCCTGGAAGGAAATAGGTTTTGTTCTTAATGTGGATACATCCAGTGAATATTTAAAAAAAAAGCACTCTCAGCTCATCCAAGTCTATGGTGCTTACCATGGTAAGAGGACCCAAAGAGCATTTCTTGCAAACAAATCACCAAGAGATAAGTACAGTTGCCAGGGCTGGCTCTGATGCTCCTGGCAAATCACACTACCAGCAATGTGATTATGTACATCACTGGAGACTCAAGAGTTTGCTTTGCAATTCTGCTCTGTGAAAGTTATACCTGTGGAAATACAGGAGCTTGCCCAGAAATATCTGCAACGCAACGGGTTCCAACTTTTCACCAAGATGTCTTTGGGGATGCAGCACCTCCTAGAAACATGCCAGACAGCTGCTTGGGCACAGGAATTTAAGATATTTTGCTGACAATGTTTGATATAGTTCACAAGCATTCTGCAAAATGTGTTTGCTGTCCAATTTTTTTACTGGTAGGCCAAGGTGGGATGGAGGAAATCAAGACTGTTCCACTTTGCTCTTCTTCAGTAGCTTTTCCACCAGGAAAAGCTGAAGGCTTGTCTGCCAAACCAGGATGAGACAAGACTATAAGCTGTTACTCAGTGCACCAATAATTAGTACCTTGTGTGTCCTGGCACCTACCCTGATTGAGCAAGCCAAAAAGCACACTTTTATTGCAAATTTTTAGACTTACTTCCTAAGGAAACTAGGTTCACTACTAAGCTTTCTAATAGTATCAATCAGCCACAACAAGTCACTTCAACAATCACACTTGAGGCTGATGTCCAGTTGTGAGAGTAGGAAAGATTCAGAAAATCTGAAGTTCCTGTATAATTGATAGATAAAAGTCACTGAGTAATGGAAATGAGCATTATCGATCACCTCACTGTGGGGACAAGAGCAGTGCCAATACAGCCTTTACTAAACAGCAGAGTTCAATGTCTAGACAGGTCCTTAGGAAACTACATCTCATTGCATCTGCTGCTTATGGGCATGCTTTATATGAGTTAAAGACAGAGCATTTCACCACCTGCAATCCAAATCATTACAGGCCTTGATTAATATTCCCTACTGGTTGTATGATGAAATGAGAAAGTAGCAGCAAGGAACCAAGCACATCAGGAATCAAGCATGAAGAGCAGTTTTCACTGCTGTACAGAAAGCAGAAAATGATTTTGCCCTGAAAAGAAGAATAACATCTTGAGTGAAACAGTGGAAGGGCATTTTACAAGAAAGGAGTCTGAGAGAGTGGGTCTGGTTGAAAAAGACCTTTTCACTAGGGAAGAGTAGAACAACTGGGGTAAGATAGGACTTAAAATACATTCTGGTTTATCTGCAGTTTAAAAAAAAAAAAAAAAAGGTAATTCCACTAATAGGTTTAGGTGTTACCCACTTCACTCCCGAGAGACTAAGAATTTTTTCTCCAATAATATTTCTTCTTCCTCAGGCCAGTACTACTGGGAAAAAGACTCAACAAAACTGTTCAGCAATCTCCCACCCATCAGCTAAAATATCCTCTCCACTTAGAGTGTACAGTTTTAAGCTGTTTTAACTCCCTCATGGATATAAAAAATAAACTTCCCCATGATGAAAGTAGGCACATATGGCTGCAGCATAGATCGTTTTAGAGGGATGATCAAATTCTAATTATATTGTTGGAAGACCTAGAACATCCTGAGTTGGAAGTGATCCATAAAGATCAAGTCCAACTCCTGGCCCTGTACAGCACCATCCCCGAGAGTCCCACCGTGTGCCTGAGAGCATTGTCCAAACGCTTCTTGAACTCTGTCAGGCTTGGTGCTGGGATCACTGCCCTGAGGAGCCTGTTCCAGTGCCCAACCTCTGGGGGAAGAAACTTCTCCTAACATCCAACCCAAGCTGTTCCTGACACAGCTTCATGCTATGAACCAGTCTTTCACCCTGTGTACTTCAATGTAGAAAATCTGAGCACCTTAACCTCCTCATTTATGCAGTAATGTGCAGTCCAGAGACTCCTTTACCAACATCCTTCAGAGCAAGCCTCAACCCCAAGCCTCAGCTGATGAAACTTCCCTCTCAGATGGGATAGCTTGGTCTTGGCTGTTACAAACACAAAATTTTCAGTTCCTGGGGTATCTTTGGGGCTTTTCCCCCTCCCTCTGTTGACTCTGGGGATTTTGTTGGCTGGGAAGGGAGTCCCTGGTGATTCTAGGGACACCATGTATTTATGGCTGGATGTTTCAATGATTAAGTCATCCAGGTGTGAGAGAGGAAAACTAAGCTGAAACTTAAAAGAATTCCTGGGCAGACACAAAAGATGGATGGGAGGAGAAAAGGGTACATCCAGGGCCATTTACCCCAGGGAACAGAATTGATGATCAAGGCTGAAGTAATGGAAAAAATATTTGTAAGTCAGACAATTGAGTCTTTTGAAGAGGTGTTGCTGTCAGAGGAAAACAGAGGACTTCAGGGGCAGGTGAACCTATTTGCACAGAATTCATGAGTCTTAAAGCTCAGTCAAACTTAGAAGGGGTGTCATGAAGCCATCAGGGAGTTTTCTTGAACAAAAATCCATCTATCTGCTTTCCCTAGCTCCATGTGTTCTCGACACACATTTATTACCTTTCACTGACAAGTATTTTCTCCTAATCTCCTGTCACATTTGCATTTGCAATCCTCTCCTGTATTCAGTGTTTAGTCCACATCCCTTATCTGCTTCATGAAACACTTCATTTACATGGTCCCTGGTACTACCTCTTTTATGATCAAATCAGATCCTTTGTACAAAAGATGGTGTGTGGCTACCTCTATGTAGCTGCATTAGTAGTCTCAAGCTTTGACTGGTTGGCATAAAGTAATTTGTAAAAGGACAATAACAAGCATGATGAATTCTAATGCTGTGTGTCATGGTACTTAAGTATCTCATAGATAACTACATCACCATTATTTCACAATGATGCAGCAACCCAACTCTCTTTAAAAAAACACAACCTTACAAAACAAACACTTTATCATAATATTAGTGGACAGGTACCAAAAAAAAATCAATGGTTGAGGATCTACATCTATCACAGCTTGCAGAAAACCCTTTGCTGATATTGGGTCAAAGGAAGCTGCTCTAATTTTCTGGTTTCCTATGTCAGCTCGTATTCACCTGACATCACTCTCTGGCATTAAAATAGATTTTCAGCCTCCTGCTTCATGT
Source organism: Lanius collurio (assembly GCA_020086605.1). Classification (NCBI taxonomy): domain Eukaryota; kingdom Metazoa; phylum Chordata; class Aves; order Passeriformes; family Laniidae; genus Lanius; species Lanius collurio. The sequence goes on along the minus strand of JACBWW010000011.1, from coordinate 18,171,671 downwards.
ATCATATACAGCACAGAAAATAGATCAGCTCTTTCAGAGATAGTGTTCATGACAATGAAGCTGGTGCCCCAGAGATGTTCCCTCATTAGCTGTGTCTCTTGCTCCCATTGCATTTCAAGTCCTTCAGGGATCACTGAAATCCCAGAAGGACCAAGGCACTCTGGAGGTCGGGCAGGACTTGGTAACTCATCCTGGTATCCTTGACCCCTGGATATTCACTCATTCATTCCCTTCCACCCCAGGAAGGTAGCATGTCCTACAAGGTTTTGAGATATTGGACTTTGCTGTAACTTTGCTGATGGATTTCAGTCAACCTCAGTACAGAAAAGTTATTGAGCATCACAGAAAACCAAGATGTAAACAAGAAATTCTATAAACATTGTTATAACTAAAGCTTAATAGCAATATAATAATGGAACAGATCCTCCTGGAAGCTCTGCTGAGGGACATGGAGGACAGGGAGGTGATTCAGGACAGCGAGCATGGCTTCACCAAGGGCAAGTTCTGCCTGACCAACCTCGTGGACTTCTATGGTGGGGTAACTACATCAGTGGACAAGGGAAGAGATACAGATGTCATTGATCTTGACTTCTGTAAAGTCTGTGACATGGTCCCCCCCAACATCCTTCTCTCTGAATTGGTGAAAGATGGATTCAATGGATGGACTGTTAGGAGGATAAGGAATTAGTTAGATGATCTCATTCGGAGGGTAGTGAGCAGCAGCTCAGAGTCCTGATGGACATCAATGACAAGTTGGGTCACTCAGGGGTCCATACTGGGAGCAGTGTTATTTAATACCTTTATTAATGACATAGATGAAGGAGTGGAGGGGCCCCTCAGCAAGTTTGCAGATGACACCAAGCTGAGTATTATGGTTGGCACACTTGAAGGATGGAGGGAGCTGGAAGGGAGCTGGGCAAGCTCGACATGTGGGACCATGGGAACTCCATGTGCTTTAACAAGACCAGGTACAAGGTGCTGAATCTGAGTCGGGACAACCCCTGGTATCAACACAGGCTGGGGGATGAACAGATTGAGAGCACCCTGATGAGAAGGTCTTGGGGGGGGCTGGAGAGGCTGGACATGACCCTGCCATGTGCACTCACAGCCCAGAAAGCCAGTGGTGCCCAGGGCTGCATCCAAAGCACTGTGGATAGCAGGGGGAAGGAGGGGATTCTGCCACTCTGCTCTGCTCTGCTGAGACCCCACCTGGAGTGCTGCATCCAGCTCTGGGGCCCCAGCACAGGGGACATCAATCTGTTGCAGTCAGTCCAGTAGCTTGCAGTCCACTTGCAGCTCAGGGACTGCTTGAACCCGAGGCAAAACCTTTGTATGCAATAACTCTCGATGGATTTATTTTCTCTGGACATGCTTCATGATCCCTTGATCCTACAGAAACTTTCAGCACCTCTACCCTCCTGTGGCAAGGATTTCCCACAGCCTGATTCTGTGTGGGCTAGAAGCCTGCCACATGCTGGCTTATGTGTACTGTCTGTAGTATAAAGGAATGAGTGGGGAACTGTTTGAAATGGTTGCAACTTTTCCCTCCACTCAGGCTCCAAAAAGCCTCCATCTCTTCCCAGCCTAGGAGGCTGAGGACCAGCAATCTATTTATTTGCTCATATTGAGAAGGATGGTTCCTATCTCTGATCATCCCTGTCATTTGTTCTCAGTGTCTGGAGCCAGAACATGTCCTCTGGGAAGGAAAATGGAGAGGAAAATGAGCTAGGGCACACTCTAATAAGGGATCGGTGCACAGTCAGAGACCAGCTCACATTGAAGGCAAAAACAGAACAAAGACCATGGCAAATACAGCCTTCATCCTTTGGGATGGACATGGGGGGGAAAAATCTACATCTGCATTTGAAAGAACGTGCAGGAGACTGAGGAGGAGAATTAAAAAGTGCATTAGGACTCACAAATATGTCACCACAAGTGCTCCATTGACAAGTGCTGTCATGCTCTGTTCAAACAATGCTTCAGGGAAGCCAGAGCACACTTCTGAGGAAGGGCACATGATTGAGATCCCTCTGTTTAATACATTATAATGAACAGTTAATGACAGGGCACTTGCAATAAATAGCAATAGCCACTCTGCTGTGGAGTGTTGCACAGAGCAGAGGGAATCCATTGTCTGCCCAGCAATCTCACCTGGCTCCCTGCTTTGTTCCTCCTTTGTGGAGAGAGAAACCTGATGCTGCAGAAGGTGCTGCTGGAAGATGCACTCATTTCACAGTCACGCCAAAGAAATTCCTCATGAAATATCTCATTTGCCTATTGAAGAGCAGCAAGGCTCTAACCTCAGGTGGTTTCAATCCTGCAATCTGAAAGCTAGTTTTAACCAAAAAAGATTTTTATTTTTCCTCCCAGAAAATCTAGGCACTTGCTTCTGTCTCGAGGCTCTCTCTGCTTAATAAATAGCTCTTTGAAGAAAATGCTTAACATCTCAGCACTGGGTAAGGACTGTTTCAGCAGTGGATTGAAGGGATAATGTACGAGCAGCACCAAAATCTGCAGCCCCCCAATGCAATGGGTCTGGCTAATCTTTCCCTAAAAGGTACACCATGAAGCATGAGCAATTTCTACTAGGGCATATTAAAGGGAGAAAGGATTGAAATTCCAAAACTTCCTAACTGATAAGATGCCCACAAACAAACGTGTGCAGAGCTAATGGTATTTAATAGTTAAAAAAAGTCTCCATCATTTTTTAACCCTCCAGGTGCTGCAGCTCAGTAAGCACAGCTCAGCTGTTGGTGAATCACAAGACAATTTCTTGCCCACTTTTGTGTCAAACCTGCCAGTTTTTTTAAATCACCATCAGACACTTCTTACAAGATTGCTGGCACAGTAAGAGTGCTCACAGTCTGCTAATGGACTGGAGCTGCTGGTTTAAGGTTTAGCTGGGTACACACAGCTACTGGTATGGGGGGCTATGGTCCTCAGCCACTGTCACTGGAAGTATCCTGTCTGCAATGAAATAGCCCAAAGGTCTAGGCTTTTTTCAGCTGACTTGCCAGTAATCACAGGAGTCTTATCTGATCCTCCTCTAATTACAGGACACTGAATAGGCCACCCTCCCTCATTTTACCTCACCTGCATCTGACAGTCAAGAGCAGCAGGTAGGTAAGGCTTTGGCAGACCCCCAACCAGGGAAAAACTGGCAGCAACAGTAGAAAGCTGTGAGCAGCTTTAGAGGGAAAGCCATCCAACATAGGGATCTGCTTCTTCTTCCCCCTCTTCTTTGCTGCTCGGTGTTGATTATGCTTCTGTCACCATGAATTTTCCTGGGCAGGAAAACTCCTCTGCAGCTCCTCTTTGTCTTGTAGCAGTGTGTTAACTAGTCATAAGTGCAAAGAGCTCAGCCAAGCCCTTGTCCAGCTAGGCCCTGAGTAAGAGAGTTGCCTGGAGTCAGTCCTGAAGTTACCTTAGTGAAACTTTGAAGGATGGCACCACAGGGCTTTGTAAATGTCTCTGAGTTATGTGACACTCCCTGCACATGAATCAGGGGATCATAAAGGACATTGCTCCAAAGTACCCAGATGATGACTTGTAGCCTCTCTCACTTAGCAGGCTACGCTCCAGGTACCAGCGGCTCCCATCACTCATCCAAGAAGACTTCTCCCAGCACATGTGAATTGGTTCAGCCTGGATTCTGAGCCTTAAATTAAACTCATGCTCTTTAAGAAAAGTCTGATATCACTCATCTAAATGTTTGCTTAGCAATGCAGAGTCCTCTTGCCTTAGCAAGTGCTTCTCTCTCTGTAATGTGCATCCACATGCACTCACTTCACTAGCAGCTGTAGGGAGGAGTAAAAGTGTAAGAGGGCCTAGGATGAGCTAAGGGAAAAACAAACTGGCTTTCCTTCCTTCCTTGACGGTCAAAGCCACCTTATGCATTGTAGATTTACAGTATTTTTGGACAGAGGGTTACAGTGCTCTCTGGTATATTGCCTCTGGTTGTCACTTGCAGAACCACAACAAAACCCATGCCTTGGCTCCATCCTCACTTTGCATTTGACTGTCAGGTCTTACCTGCTTCTGGAAGAAGGAAGAAAGTGAACTTTCAGAGGCAGAACTGCAGCCTTAGCTTTATACCTACTCCCACAGGAGCTGATACAAAATTATTCCAGGTTTGCTGAAAGCAGGGCAAAGAGTGCCTGGTTGGTCTGGGGCTGCAAAGGGAGAGTGCCACAGCTGCCCTGCTCATTTGGAAGCAGGAGAGATGCTGGTACCACCAGCACCTCTGCCCTCTTTTCACCCACAGGCACTGGGTGGGAAGGACTGATCAGAAAGGATTTGCAATGAAGTGGATATAAACCTTTAGTGTAAATCCCCCTGCAGCCTGGTGAGAATAAATCCTTCCCTCCTCCTCTCCTCTTTCACAGCCAGGAATGATATTAAGACTGTGGGACTGAGGATTTCCAGATTTCAAACATTAAAGTATTTTAATTGCACTTCAGGGTAATTCAGAATGGACCAAATGAAACGTTGCAGGCAGAGAAAATAGCTGCTCTGGAAAACGTCTATAATTTTCAGGGATCCCTTTTATTGTTGACTGCATCCAAGTATTTCTGCCCTTGACTAAGTGCTCTCTGTTCCCCTGTGTCTCTTAGCAGTCCCTGCAGCAGTGACCAAGCAGAATAGCACCAGGAAGAATAAAGAGCCAAAGCTGGAACATAAAACCCATCAGTTAATGAAGGGGTTTCTCCTCTGGCTGGTTTAGTACAAACCAGCTTGGGCAGGGCTGGGCCCCTGCATGTGCTGAATTGCAACAAGGACCTGGGCTTGGGGGAGAAAGGCCACCGAGGAAACTTAGGGCCTCCCACCCCAGAATTCCTCCTTTATGGCTTTCACACCTCTGAGGGAAGCCCCTGCTCAGTCTGACTGCTGATATCCATTATTTATGGAGTGATGCAAACATGCCTAATGCAAGGATTAGTTTTTTTTCCCCTAGCACCTTAGGGGCTGTCAGAAGCAGAAGCAACCAGAAACTAATCCCCCCTCTGATTTCCCTCCCTCCTACACACTGGGCAGGTGCCGGTACAGTTCCTTCACTTGCTGAGGCTCATATCCTGCTTTTCCTAGTGCCATTCAGAGGTTGCTTTCCCAAGCTTGGTGACAGGGCTCTCACTTCAACAGGATAAAATGTCCATAAACACTGGTCTGTGCTCTTTCTGAATGTTTGTGTTATAGACATTTGACATTTATTTTAGACTGACCCCAAGGTTTTGTGCAAATCTTTGTAGCAGGGTAGCTTTCAACCCCATCCTCTTTGAGACAACAAAGATGGCTTTTGACACAGATTGGCTCCTGGGTTAATCCTTGTGTAGATGGGATAATTTATACTGTAGCTGGCAGCAGCTGGATAAAGCAAACCCAGGGGGCCAGGCAAGGTTTATCTCAGATGGTTGATGCATCTTAGGGACACAGTTTGTCTTTTCCACACAGAGATGTACAAATCTGCTAATGACGCCTTCCATCCCAGAGAAGACAGAGTTTATGTGGCCACCAGGTTACTCCAGCCAATGCCCTGGTGACCTGATGACCAGAGTTGCATGTGACAATTAATGAACTGAAGTCTACACATGTGTCCAAACATACATGCATGTGCACACTCTCAAGACTGACAACCAATAACCATTTAGGAGAGGAAAAGGGAATATCTCAGCTCAGCCTTTTTTCACTATAGGTCCACAGACCACCAAATACTCAGAGGTGGAGGTAGTGCCCTCTAGGTAGCAGTGGGAATTATTTATGGCATGATTTACTCGACACTAAAATTAGCCCTGGGACTAATGATTTTCCTGCAGCATGCAAGGCCATCCCTGTCCTCTGTCCCAAAAGAAATGGCTATGAATGCTGGCGCTGGGTTTCTCTGAAGCCCATCCATGTCCCTTTCCAACAGGCTTCCTTCTGCAATGCACGTAAACACAGACATCATGATGTGGGGGGAGCTACTGGGAATGCCAAGCCATTCCTCTGTGCCGGGGCAGGATTAATACATCAGAGCTGTCTCTGGAAGATATTGTGTTTGAGGAATATTATTACATTTCCCATGCCCACGGCTACTTGTTGCCTTTTCCACACTAAACAAACAGTTACCAGAACCTTTTCTTATCTGTCAAGTTTCTGAAACTGTTAAACCAATCTGACCTGCTTTCCTTTCCCATACCTAAAAGGCTTGTCCTTCCCCACATTGTTTGTAAGTAAGTGAGTTGTAGTCTGAGCTATTTATTGGATGTCTCTAGCCTTGGAGCCAAGGAGAGGAAAGCTCACATCCATATTGGTCCTCTGGGGCAGTTCTCATCACAGTGAAAACGGAGCCCTTGCAGTCCCTGCCGGCTCCCCGAAGCCGTTCATCGCCTGGATTACGTTACTCTGTTGTTTATGGCTCACACTGTGCACATCATTCTCACAGTGCTGTGTTTTGGTTTCTGGGTTTGGGTTTTTTTTAAAAAAAGGGAATACATGCTACTAAAGGGCATGGAGTATTCCCAGCTCCTGTCTTGAGCCATGTCAAGGCAGGTGTTTTCTGAAATCATTAATCAAGATGGCAATGAGGCATCCAAGCAAAGAGGAGTTGAGGGTTCTGAACTGCAAGGAGGGGAAGACAGGAATGTTTGCAGTAATAAACAAATAATAAATGGATTTCTCCTCCACATTCATACAACAAGCTCAACATGAACAAAATCAGGCAAAATCCTTCCTCTCTGAGCCAATGTTTCACACAGTGCACAGTCCATTGAATCCTATAAAACATGTTTATGGAAATATGAGCACATGCACACATACATGCATGTACATACACCCACATATAAGAAATTACAACCTCCACGGCACTTCCTATTAAGTGGTGATACAGAAATTCTCTTGCTGAAACCCCATTTGACTTGCTGTTCATCCAGTCACATTTGCACCCAATCAGGTGCAAAACGCCTGCCTCTGGCTTGTTTCATCATGTAAGATTAGCAAATGTGCACCAGGAAATATGCACCAGGAAATATTGCACCTAGCTACTTTCAAGAGAGCACCCATGCTGCAAGTTTCCAGCCATTTTCCCTTCCCGCCTTCACAATGCTTTCCCTCCTAGAAGAGCTGAGTATCAGAGGTTTGTTCCATGCTGTGGAAGGAGGTCCTGAAGCTGAAAATAAGAGATTCGGATCATGTTCTTCCCTCTGCTACTGATAACCTAAATCACCTTGGGGCTGGAGCACTCTTTGCCCACTGGAAAGCAGCTATGGTAGGATCATCCTTAGAGCCCTTTGACGACGATGGATGAAATGCACTGCAAAGCCTAAAATGAGAAGATGAAAATGTAAGCAATGTCTGACTGACCCAGAGCAATGGTCCATGCAGGAGTGCTCTGCATTTTACAGCCACGGCAGCAAATGCTGCCTAGTGAGAGCCAGCCAGCCCGGCCACCATCTGTGGCCCATTATCCCCACCCATCCCCAGCACCCACTGTCATCAGAGCAGAGGACCTGGAGGGCACTCCTCTGCCTATTCCATTTAGTAACCGTTCATAGATGTATTGTTCACAAAGCTGCTGCTTTAACAGGGACCTGAGACATGTTTCAGACAATGTCGTTCTTCCTTGTCATGGTCTATACCTTGCTTTCCTCACATGCACTGCACCAGGTAGAGGTAGGGGCAGAAAAAACCCTTGGCTGTGCTGAGGATAAGTGGGCATCTCAAAGACAGTTATGGGTTTAAGAAATCAAATAAGTAGTAATTAAAAATAAGTGGGCAGAGGTCGTACATTCCCTTGCCCCACCTGGAAATGCAGTGGTGGATTTAGTATGCCAATATTGACACTTTAATTAATCACTGCTTCTAAAATGCTTTGTGAGTGGAAGCCTAACACAGTCAAAATTATTATTAATAATCATACTTCTAGTAGCATTTCACTTTTTATTATTACATTACAATGCGTTAATATTATATAAGAATATTAATAATTATGACAGTATGTCCCTTAATATGGAAGGAGTAAAAAGACTAGTACCACTTATTAAAGACTTTCCCTGTATTTTAGCCAATAGTCACTTTATAATTTTATCATTTAAATTAACTGCACAGTCACAGGCTGGGATAGTCCTAATTAACAAGAACAACAACTGAAAAAGAAATACAATGCACTCCAGTAAATAGAAGCAGCCCCCTCTTTCTCCCATCTCTCCTCCCTCTGCCCCCCTAATAGTACCAAATACATAGGGGACCCTGTTGTCATAGTAACTGGCATTACAGCCTGCTTTCGATAATTAATGGAGGGCTTTGCTATTACAGTATTCTTGAAATTTCCCTTTCCCCCATGCTGCACTGCAGAATGCAGTATCATTTCCCCATTCATAAATATTTCATTACCACAGTCTGCTGTGTTTCATCATCACTGATAACACTCAGACTAATCCACCCATTGCTGAATTCATGTCGCCCAAGCAGTAGAGCAACTTTCATTTCCTCCTTCCACTTCTGCAGTCTTCATTTTTCTTGTTCGGCGTTCTCCCGCTGCAAAACTGTCATTGCAGGCTAAGTACAGAGACCTTTATTTTTCTGACTCTGAAAAACAAGCAAGCAGTAAAAGCTCTGCCTGAGTAAATCGTGTACAGACACACACAGGAGCAATGTTTGCATCACAGATGTAATTTGTATGTTTCAGAAAAGGGAGATATTTAGGTCAGCAAGGGAGAGGAGAATTGTAAAATGTTGCTGTAGCAGGAAACACGGAGTCTGATTCAGCAAATTCCAGGGGTACTTTCAGACACACACGTTGTCCCTCTGGTGACAGCTGTGAGGAGCAGAAGTGATATTCCCATCCAGAGGACTTGTTGGCAGATAATGTGTTTGGAAATTAACATACTGGTAGAGAATATCCAAAGCCAGTGGGGCAAAAGGCTTGGTAATGCCCGTAGCAAGAAGGAAGCAATAGACAAATGGTTTAATTTTTTTCCTTAGTATTAAAACCCTCAAACAAATTGGCGTGCTTACATACATAGCTTCTGTTGATATCCATGCAGAAGGAACTGGAGTTTCCCTGTTGAGCCTCACTTGACTTATTTTTCTTCTCTTTTTAAATACTTTTCTCTTTCAAGTTGCTATCCTTTTGAAACCAGCTGGTGGTGAAAGACTGAGAGACCTGAAAGAGTCAATTGCAAGGTGTCTCTCCTGTAACTTTGTGATAGACCTGCCTTAGATTGCCTTTCCAGAGGAGACTAGGGAAGCCAAAGGGAAGGAAAATACTGTTTGTAACCCGATAGACAGAACACTGCACAGAATCTGGCTTGTTTTATAATAGGTACCACAGATGGGATGGAGTTTTCCTCTGGGAGGGGTTAAATCCTGGATAAAGAATCATGGCACAAATGAGCATTAGTGGAGACCACGGCATGCAACTCTTGACAGGCACTATATAAATGTATAAATGTATATATAAATGTGCGAGGAAAATTTGTTTCATCTATTCCGCATGTGGCAGAAATAGCTAGGTAAAAAATTGCACAGCCCATGCAATAAATAGCAGTTATTTGCCTATGCCATGCAATCTGCAAGACCTGCTAGGATGTCATTTATGTTGACACATTTAAAGAGAGAAGCTCTGCAAATCCATTTTCTTCCAAGCATCATAAAAAACCCCTACATTTTTTTTCATGTATTTCCAATTCAGATTTGGCAGTTTCACATAGCAAGAGGAGAACACTGGAAGTGGATTGAGGGATTCTTGGGTATTATTTAGCCTTTTTCAAAATGAAATAAAACAAAACAATATGAAATTTTTTAAAACTTAAAAAAATATTAAAAAATAAAATCTGCTTTTACAAATTCCATTTCTTGGCAGGAACCATAATAATATTCTCTCCCATACTATAATTTCCCAACCATCAAACAGGAATGAACATACAGAATAGAGGAATCCACACCACCCAAGGGATTTTTTTCCTCTCTGCATGGGACATGACTCTGATGAACAAACTTAATTTCTAAAGTAGCTGGTGGAGTCTTCACCCAAGTGTGCTGGGATAGAGAGTCTCATGGAGTCAGACAAACACCAGTCAGAGCTAAGAGGGCCTGTGCCAATACTCCAAAGGGAAGCTTGCAGTGTCAGTTAAAGACAGGACAAAGATCCAAATTGCTTTCAGTCCTCTGTGTGAATCTCCAAGTGTCTGTTAAAAGATCATCCCTGGAAAGGGACAGTCTGAGCATACTTTGTGTGGGCTCAAGCTTTTGCTCCTGTAACCCAGGCAGACAGTGACGACCTTGCCTGAGCCCATGATGGCCCTGTCACTCCAGGGACACCCAGATCTCAGCCCTCTGAGCAGCCTGGAGGGGTGGCACAAGTTTAAACCCAGTTGGCAGCCACCCATCTTCATCCTGGTGCATAAAACCTCTGCCCAGCCTGTGCCACCAAAAGGCTACATCCTGAAGGGCATCCTACTCCCAAGCAAGAGCAGCCAGCAGGGGATTTTTCAGCAAAGCTCCTTGCAGGGTGAACATGAGGGGTGGGAAACCCCCTGGTCTGCCAAGCATTTAGGGAGTGAAAGCTCAGAGGAGCTGCAGCCATGTTCCCTGACAACCCCAAATGCAAAGCCATTCCTGTGAAGAAAAGTGAGCCCTGGTTCCCCACGCAATCCCAGCTGCCTCCTGTGGCATTACTGGCATACAAATAGTTGTATTTGGCCTTCATCCATCCCAGAGCTGTCAACATGTACCTCTTCAACTCCACAGTTCACAGGGGCTTTCTTCCTTGTTTTGTTCAGGTTTAGAAAGGAAAAAAACCAGGTGGATGAGTTTTGTGCAGTATCTATCTTCTTGCTCTGAGAATTTGTTGTTAGTGACATGTGAAGAGAAATTACTCTTGACAATAAAGGCTATGATATCTTTTCCCTACTATTTCGGACAGAAAGATGTGCTTGAGTGCGTGGGTGTAACAGAGAAAGCAAGAGAGTAAGTGCCTGCGTGGGCTTATATGCAACTGCCATTTTATCTTGTTTTTCTTTTAAGTTTTCCTATGCTTTCCCTAGCTTTTAAAGATATTATCTAGGCCCCTGTCTTCTTCCTCTCATCTTCAGAAACTCAATCATATTTTCACCAGTAACTGTGGCTCACAAGGCATTTTTCACGATTTCCTTTTTAAAGTCTATGGTCCCTACTCTGCAACCATGTCCATTTGTATGTTGCTTCCTCAGCAGGAAAGTTCTTGCCAGTTTTCTCTCCCAACTCTAAAATACTAGCAGCAGAGGGCAAGGAAGTTCATGGCACTTGACACGTCACCCTCTAACTCCTTGGTCCTTTCCCCATTTCCAGAGTGACCTTTCTGACACCTTCCGATTTCCCTTGAAGCAATTTTTAGCATCTGCCTCCCACCAGCTTTCTTGCTGCCAGCAGACCATTCAATGCACTTAAGATCCCAGTCATACAGCCTGAATGATGAGGGTATTCTTCCCTGCTCTCTGCTCTAGGCTCTGGGGGGGACTGGTGCCTCTGGGGGCAAAGTCCTTGCATGGGAATGCTGCTGACCCAGGGACTATAGGAGTACCTGGCAACAGCACATATGAAATGAGTAGAAAGCAGGCCAGCAGATGGTATTTACCAGTTGTCAACACCAAGTCCTTGCAGAAGAGCTTCAGAGATAAAGATTCTTCTCCCACTCACCCCATCACCAAAAGGCCAAGGGAAAGCTACCATGCAGTTCTCTCTCCCTTGTGGTTGTCCACTTTTTGGCCCATATTGCTCGTTGTAGGTGAGCTGGAGAAGAGGAAATCCCAGAGCTCAGCAATGTCTCCCACAAGCTCAGACCCAGAAAATCAGATATTTCCAAGTGCAGCCTTGATGCTTTAAGTTATCCTTGATATATCACTCTCCCCTTGCCTTGCCGCGCTCAGCGGTTCTGTCGCCATGGCAACCAGCTGAGGTTCAGGGATGGTTTTGGAGTAGCCCTTCTCACCGTACCACATCAGGTGCTGTGGATGGTCCCTGCAATGCCTGGGACGTGCCGTGATGTCAGCACAAACACTGTCTTGTTCAACACCCACGCTAGTGGACTGTGCAGGGTCACCTCTGCAAGTCCCAAACACGTGGCAAAGGAAAACTGGCATTATCATTCCCATTTAACGGCTGGGCATGTGAATTCTTCGTACTCTCACTGGTCACTGGCACTGCAGGAAATAAAAAGGAGATTCCCAACTCCCTTTTCGGTCAATCACAAAATTTATCATGGTACTTACACTTTCCTGACCCGTCAACATCTGTCCTCTGTTCTGTGCCTGGATTTTGGAATTACATCCCTTCCTTATCTAATAGGAATTTAGCATTTCAGTAGGAAGCAATGTTCTCTGATTCATTCATGCCATGGTTTTTCTGCTAGATCCCAGATGACGTCCCTTTCCATCCTTTTCCAGCCTCCTCATACCAGCAGCCAACAAGCAAACAGAGGGACGGGATCGACAGCCTCTTGCCAGAAGCCATCGTTTTCCTACAGCAAGACAGCGTACCCAGACTGAGGGTTGCATCAGGTAACAGCAGCTGAACCACCCACAGCTGGAGAGATTTTCTATGGCATTACTAAGAAAGGTAGGATTTCTAATGTGCCTAAATGGAAAAGGAATAGAAGTCATTCTTTCATAAAATAAGGAAGTCTAAAAACAAACATCCTACTGTAAGTCAAATACTAATCTACAGTCTAAGACCTGGGACTAGTTGAAAAGTTTTAGATGGAAAAAATTTACATAAGAAGGTTTAGAAAAAGGAAAAAAAAAAATCAAGCCACTTCAGAGGAATGTTGCAATTTTGGCAGCTGAAATGGTAGAAGCTGCTGGTGTAACCATTTTTTCAGCTTCTACAACACTAAAAACCTGCAACCCCTGGGAAACCCAGATCATGAAGGTTTACAGCTACTGTTAAGCTGAAGACTGTCACATCAGTTTTTTATAAATAAATATTTTCTTGGCTCCGTTATTTTGGAAGCAGGATAGCGGTAGAATTTTGTCTCAGGCCTGAATTTGTGGATTTTTTTGATGAAATGCTAAAATTTCTGGTGGATAAAGTGAGAACTCTAGTGTCAAACAAACCCTATGAATAATATAAACATTCAAAGGAAAATTTTTACTGATTTTTGCATGACTAGCTAACAGCTAAAAGGACTAAATCTGTAGTGACAGATTTTTTACTGAATAAAAATCTCGAATATTGGTAAATCTGTCTAAAATTTAGAGGTAGCCAAACTGTACAGTACCTCAACTACTCAGTAGTAAGTGGCACTTTATACAGAAATGTTTTCCACCTTCATTAACAAATGGATATCATTCGATTAATTGTGAAGCTAACAAATATTACATTAAACAGTCTTGCAGATCGTGTAAATGAGAACAAACAATTTTTAATGCCATGTGAGTCAGTTCCATGGTGAGCATGTGGCTCCAGAAGGATGACATGTTCAACATGCAAGTTCTTGCCTGGCTCATTTCCGTCCTCTTTCAACTGAGATGACTCCTCAAGGCTGTTTTCTGAGAAAGTCTGATTTAGTGAGTGATAAATAATGCAGAACATCTATATTTTGGCCACCTTCTTTCAGATTTGTGACTGCTTTTTAAAAAAAATGAAAGGAAAATTAGTTGTTCTTCATGTGAATGACATCCAACACATTTCAGTTTAAAATGACAATATTTAAACCAGTTAATAATATATATTCAGCTTTTCCAAACTGCCAATTCTGGTTCCATACACAGACCATACTATTCTTCATTTTCATATTTTTCCAATAGGGCTCCCTTGTTGTCTTTGCTGAAAGAAACGGGATTGCCCTTGTCCTCCAGGAATTCAGGACTCACAAGAGGGAGATAAAAACTACACAAGGAGGCCAGTCCACTGTGTCTCTGCCAGTTCAGCAGATTTGTCCCTGCCCACACAAAAGGAACCAGGGAAGCCTGGTCAATATTGCCAGATCCTGCTGCTTTGAAAGCAAAGGCATGAGGAAAGGCAGTTGCAAAAGAAACTCCTGCCTAGACAATTCATCAGTTAATGAAATTTTGCCAAACCAAGACAATTCTTCAACAGTTTCAGTTACAGAAGTTACACTTTATACCCCATCTTAAACTGTTGCCATTAATACAGGTTGTTTCAGGGCATTGGTTGCTGCATTTCAGTGTCAGCTACAGCAATTTCCCTTTACATGAACCATACGTCCACACCCTCAAATCTGAAATGTGCTCTTGGATACTTGCGACTACCAAGACTCTTTAAAAACATGTCCTAACCATAATCATTGCCTATGTAACAATTTTCTCTTTTCCATTTGCAATGCTGTTTTTGAATAGTGCCATTAGCCTAAGGAACTCTCAATCCGGCACTTTCCATGACTATTAGACAAACTCTATGGGTTTTTTCTTAGTTCTTATTGTTAATCTTTTTGCTCAGTTTTATCTCCCTGTTACCCCCCAAGCTTAAAACCAGTCAAAATTCATTACAGACAGTATTATATCCTAGGAGCTAGAAATGGAAAGGATCTATTAGATCACCACTCCATCCCCCCAGCCAATTTACACTTGCTCCCTGGATTACCTTCCCTAATGCTTTGTCCAGTCTGGCTTTAAAAAGGGGCAAAGCAGTTGGGCTCCTGCCCTTCCCCTTGGGAGGCTGTTTCACAGCAAACTACATCTCACTGTCAGGAAATTTTACCTTACACTCAGTCTGACTGTCACACTATTAGCCCTTGTTATATCCCTGCGTGTCACACCAAGAATTCTGCTCTCACGCTCAGGAGAGTGGGAGGCTGTTCGTGCTCATCGGAGTGCTGCATGTCTCACAAACCACACACTTGTTAGTCATTCCTGAGATGGGCTCCACAGCAGTTAATATTTGAACTCATCTACCTGTGTTTCCACCTCTCCTGATCAACTCTTGTCACTCTCCTCCAAAAACTTCCCAGATCTGTCAGTACCTCTCTGGCCTGGTGTTGACTGTACCAGTTATTTTGGGATGTGGGACACCAGGCAAAGCTAGATGGCAAACCAACCCAAAGCGCACGATCTTTTCAACACACCTTAGCTAAACTCAGCTTCTTACCACAGAAGTTCACATGGATACAAGGGGAAACAGAACCAGTTAATGCAAGAAAAATAATGCATTTAGAGCTCCTACATCTACGATCTTGCATATAAGAGCCTGGACTGCCAAGCTATGCTCATCATATTGAGACAAGAACAAAATGTTATTTGATAACTTGATGAAATGCTTTTACGTACACTTGCCAGCCTTATCCAAGAGGAAATGTGTTTCAGACACCACCATGTGAATCTCAGCTCTCATGGCACCCCGATGCCAGCACTGGCGGTGTGCACTGGTGCAGGGAAGGACCAGAGGAAGCGGGGGCACTGCTGTTCTCTGCACTCTCATGTCTGGAGAGATGCCCTGCAGGGCTAAGCCTTACCACTAAGCATTTCAACCCCTTCCTTAGAGCAGATCCAAGGTGCCCAGGAGCTCTTGATTGGGAAAATGAAATCTTCTGGAAGACCAGGCATGCTAAAGCCCCAGGCATAAACTGTGTAGCTCCTGACACAATTTCAGTGCACACACCAGAGATCCCTGCAGAAGGCACACACACAGAGGACCAAAGTGCTGTGAATGTGCTGCCAATTGCTTCCTCAGCCTCACTTGACATGCACTTTGAAAAGAAGAGGGTGGAAGTATTGGGAAAATTAGATGCCTGGTGACCCTCCTTGACCCACAGTTTCCTTCTTTCATCCTTTGTCTCTCAGTCACTGTAACACTTCTGGTTAGATTTTGGTGGAGAAAGCTTGCAGTGTAATACATTAAATGCCACTGCAATGCAGAGAAGGCAAGAAGTGAGGCCTAATGCTAATACAGTGCTGCAAGGATCACATAGAGCACTAAGGTGCTCCCTTCCCTCATTCCTGAGGGCACATGCCACCTACAGAATGGGGCTCAGGTACTGCAACAGAAATCTGTGAGACAAGACAAACCCTTCAGTTTCTCCAGCCTTCTGTTCATGTGTCTGATAAAAGTGTATCATTTGATCTTCACTGGAAAAATGTTTCAAGATCCATAAGATCTTGTAGGAAAGCTCAGGGTTAAGGTCACTATTAAGAAAAAAATCCCACATTTTTGGTCAGATTCGTCCCTCCTTTTTAGGTCTGCCACTGAGTGGGAGGGTTTAATAACAAGCTGTTCTACCCCATTAACAGGGTGTGCTTTTCCAGAGAGCTTTCTGGACAGAGTCCCATACAGGATGTTCTGGTTTTTCTTACAAAATAACTCAATGGAAAGTAATGGTAGGAAAGCCACTGGGATCACCATGGCCTACCATGGTGATCCCAGTGTTTGGCTCAACATTTGGACTATAGAGGTCGTTTCCAGGTGGAGATGGCCATGCATGATGCCACCTGCATCTACACTGGAAAAATCACCTTTTCCCTGGCAGCATGGAACAGTTGCTCTCGGAATGCAAGGCCAACTGTCCCACATGAATCATCTCACATCTACTTCCCTGTGGGAAATGTCATTACTTTCTTCCTGTCAACCATGTCTCCAATGGAACATCAGTGCTAGGAGAGGCACTCTTCCAGCTGACTTCCTTCAAAGCCTAGAGAAAGGGATAGCAATCAAGAGACCCTGTAAGTTAGGAGCCACTTTCCCATCTTTGCCCCATCCTATGCAGAGCCAGAGCACCAGACACAGAAGGTGCTAGGGAATAAGCAGAGAAGGCACAGCCAATGACTCCAGATGTGTGACCAAACAGAAAGGAAGCCATAAAACTACCAGACAATTTTCCCAACATGAATGAAAGAGCCTTCAGTGGAAAAGCTGTCCTCTGTTGGAGCCTCACAAGATGCACTGATGTGGAAATGCTACAAGTGCACAAACCTGTACCCTAGTAAAGATCAAAACTGACTTCTGTGCATAATTTTTAAGAGGCTAGATTTTTTTTTTGTCATTACAACAGAACATTTAAGTAATTCAAATTTCTTTTATAAAGTTGGCCTTTCTACTAAGTCACCTTTCTTCCCTGGAGGTGGAAAAAGACCTGCGTTGTCACCAGCAGCAGGTGTTGCACAGGAGCCTAAAACAGATGCCAAAAAGTCTTTCAGGCTGAAAAAAAGTCTCAAGTGGGAAAGGGAGTTTTCTGCCCAAAATTTGATTGATCTTTGAAGGGAGAGTACTCAGAAGACTTTTGGCTCTCTGACAGCAGGAGGCACCAGAAAGTACTGAATTTTTCTAGGAAAAAGGTGATTTCTGTGTATCGGTGCAAAACAGCAGAGAGAAAAATCTCTAATCAGACAGAACACAGGGAACAACAACCCTGCTTTTGTGTCCACAGCACAGAAATGAGACTCAGATTTTATATGTGTGTGACAAACAAATAACATAATTTGGTAAGGTTCTGAAAATCTTAGCAATGCTGGACTGACCTCCTTGTTCAAACATAAGAACTAATGTTGCAAGACCAGGAACATCAGGAAATAATTTAATTCTCAATCAAATTAAATTTTTTCTGTTTCTAGCAAGCGGAAAGAAAAGTGATACAGTCTATATAGCACAATAACAGCAGCTTGTAAACACATAGAGAAGGCTGCTGTTATGATTTATCAAAAATATATTTGTAATAATTTTCTGGAAGTACATGCAAGGGACCATGCTGGGCATCATGTTCTTACTAATCCACCTGAATTTTCAGTCAGGATGCATCTCATTATGCCTTCCTTGCAGCCTTGCTATTTCTCTGTCTCCTCGCTCAAGGAAGCAAGGCTGTATTGCAATGGAGATGGGTGTTCAGGCTTCCACTGCCAGTCACCTTCGCTGATTTTTGAATCCAAACACATCCATGCTGGACTTCAAGTGAGGGTCTCAGAGGCATGATGTTCTGGCAAACTTTGGAAAAAACAGTAGCTGAGAGAACACACCCAAGCATTAACACACATACTCAGGGAGCATTGATCTGTTTTTCTTGGCCCTAGCGTGAAAACCTTCTGAGCAAGCTTCTGGCAAAGCAGTGGGCATTGTGGTAGAAAGGGGAGTAGAGCTGAGGTCAGGAGTCAAGGGAGGGAGATTAAGAAATTTAGGAGATTGTCAAAGAAAGGAAGCACTTCGGGGAGGGCCCAGGGAGGTAGGCTTATGTGCACTGTGGTCTTAGGACAGGAGTTTTAAGGCAATCAGGCTCCATTCAGGCCATGTTGTTGTGGAAGGCATGACATGTGCTCAGAGTCTCCAGTGTCCAGGCAAGAGCTTCCTGGTGGACACCAGGCAGACATCTCTGGAGATCTGTTTGGTGATCCCAGATGGCTCTGTTCCTCCTGAAAGCCCCAGCAAGTATGTGAATACCCAGCAAGAGGGGCCTTGGTGTGGGTACGAGTTAAGACTTTTGACTTGAGTTTGTCAATCACTCCCCTTATGATATGGAAGACACAAACCAATCTACGGACCTACACTTCCATTCCCATGTTTTACTCACTTCCTATACCGAGATGTGTCAATAATGACCCTGTGAATGATTATTAGTTTCTCTACCTCCTGTGAGAAAAGATTTGGCACGAGAATCAATAATTCCTTGAATTAATCATCAGTTACAGCAATAACTGATGACCAAAAAGCCTGGCTGTGCATGTTAATTATTTACTATGTGCCTATGCAAAGGCAGGCAGCCAAAATCACATCCGTGCCTTCCTGGAGCATGGTGGTGGGGAGGACAGTTCAGCACTTTGAGCCCAGGACATGAGTGCCTTGCTTTTCAGCTACCCTGTGATCGCTCCCTAAACCTGTTCCTTTCCCCAAGAATGACACCAGGGTCACCACAGCCACTGAGTGCTGGGTTACAAAATGTTTCAAGTGACTAAACATTTGGACAGATGCCTCAAGATTGGACTTTCCACACTGTACAGACATTGTTGAAATCCCTCAAGCAGTTAATCATACCTGTTGGGGTCTAGTAAATTTTTAATCCTGACCTCTGGCCTCGATGTGCCTCCCATCTGTGGCTGGAGATGGGAATAACCATTTACACACATGCAGCAATTCTGCTGAAAAATGGCTGCACAGGCAGCGCATCGCGAGACGCAGCTCATTGATGCTTTGCTGCAGCAAACACCAACACAGCTCGTCTGCCTGTGGCACACAGGGAAGCTGCAGACACTAAAATAAAAAGAGAACAATCTACTGCCCATTTAAGTGGCAGCTGCTCCGGATGACTGCAGTGCTGCCCAGCAAATTACTGAGCAGGCAGAGGCGCAATTCCCTGGACCGCGTGTTAATCACCTGCATCCAGAGGGTGAGCACAGAGAGACCCTGCAGTAACGCAGTGCGGGAGCACGGGCTTTAGGCTGTGGCATAATAAATCTCCCTGCCTGCAGCCTGGCACTGTTTCTTCACCAAAGTTATACTGAATTTCAACAGCAAGAAAGCAAAATTGAAAAGAGAAAGCAAGGTCACGTCAGAAGTCCAAGTAAAAAAGGCAGATTAAACCAGACTCTACTCAGTTAACAGTGGGCATAAATAGAATAACAGAGGCCATCTGACAAAAGCATGAAAGCACAAAAACTGCCAAACATTTGAGTGCATCAGATGTTAATGATGATCAAACCTTATACAACACATTCTGGAGAAGTCAGTGCCTTCACCCAGCATATGTCCATGCTCTGTGTTGAACTGCAATTTTCTTCTCTGAGATACTCAGCTAAAAATTCTGATGTGATTGTACCAACATTTAAAGCAGGTAATAAGTACCGATGACTGGTTTCTTGTGTCCCCTACAAATTTGTTCAAAGATCTCACAAGACTGCTTCAGTTTTGGTGGCCCTTCAGAGACAATGTTCACATATCTTAAAATTTGATCAGGATGTGTCTAATTAGTCAATATGGCCTGTTCTACACAAGAAAGCAAATCTGTTTTACAGAAACAGTCATCTCTGAGCAAAGACACACAGCAGACAGTAGCTGAAGAGAGCTCTGAGCTTTAAAAATATGGCTACTTATTTCAGAGCTGAAGTACAAACCCATTTTCTCTCCCAGATGGTAACAATTTGGATGGAGATAGTTCAGCAATACCAACTAGCAAGCCTCAAATACCCAGCACAATCATTTTATATGATTTTTACTGAATCTGACAGAATGACCTTGCGCATAAAACTGCTGCTGTGTGTGTTTGGGGTGGTGGCAACACAGAGCACTTTCTGACCTTGGCATAACCAATGAGCTCCAGTCAACCCACAGTGAAGACAAAGTTCTTTAGTTTTGCCCAAATATGAACTCAATGAGATGGACATAATTCTGCTTTTCAGGGCAGGACTCCCTGTGCTTACTTCAATGAATCACCAAAGATTCCTGTCTTGACTGCGAGTTTTCCTGGGACAGTTGAAATGCAATCATCCAATCACTGCAGATAAAAACTACCAAACACACAAAAAGCCCACAGCTTTTTTTTGTTTTCCATTTTTTTTTTTTTTACAAAACAAAGCTAATCCCTAAATTATTCAAGGGCTGAGACTAATTTGTTAGGAATTGAGAAACTCAATATAGGTGCAGAGAAAGGAGACAGCAAATTCAGTGCTGTGGTACAGCCACCAGCTACAGAAGGGACAGCAGTTAACATTCTCAATGGAAGGGAAATGACCACCAGTGATGTACTAACATAGTTTGGATTCTCAGTAGAAAACTAATTTCAGATTTTTGCAACTGTTTGATCACGCCTGGCAATACCACAGCAGAGGTGACTGCAGTCTCAAGGGTAAAAACATAGAGCCATTTCCTGCCTATCTAGATCACACCACATTTCATTGCAGCACCTTTAACAAGAACATCAGAACCAGGTAAGACCTGGTGCACCATAAATCTCCTACCAGTTTACTGGTAAGATCCCAAACTGGATGTTAAAGCTAAATCTTTAGTCTTTCAGGAATCACAGTTAGCTTGAAAACCAATGGCAACTAGGAACAAAACCAGCATTTAGAACATTTAAACAGTACATACTGTTCAGTCACACAAATCTCCAGCCAGTACTGCTGTAGCTTCTTTTGCTACAATTGAGTTTTTTCTCTTTTATTAAAGGATGCTGATATAAAACCCAGAGGCACACAAAAACACACATTGAGGTAGCCAAGAAAAACAAGAAGCAGTGCATTGTGCCTGTCACTAGTCAGTCAGCAAGCCCATTAATTACTCAAATGCTGCTCCCCTTAATATTTCCATATGCTATGGTATCCCTTTGACATTTGGGAACTCATCCCCCTTTACTATACTCGTAGCCCATCCAAGGTTGGGGCATATTCATGAGACAGATTATAGGGCAGCAGAGACCAGCAAGGGATCTTACCTTGCCAGTGACATTGCTCTTGGTCTTCAAGCCAGGTCACGTACCTGCATGCTGAATACGTCTTGAGAAAAGCTAAGTGACAGCAGTGGGCAGCCTTTTCTTTGACAGAGCTGGTCAGTGACTGTCCCAAGGACCTTCCTCAGTCATACTCCCACCAGGATCAGTCCAGTCTCTGAGGTTCTGTTGGCATCCCGTGTCTCTGACCAGCAGTGACATAAATCATGCCTTTTACAACCTTGGGATTCTTACAGGTTCTCTGTTGGCACCCACAAGGGATCATATGATTTGAGAGTCTACTACTATCCATAGCAAACTTCCCCAGTAAAATTAAGGTCAGGCTTTGAAGGGAAAACCATATTTTCTAAACGACAGCAACATAAAAGCACAACACCGATGCCTTTTGATCTGAGGTCTGCTTTGCTACGTGTGGTGAATCTCTGACAGAACAATAGGTCTTTGGAGTAGATTAATCCTAGAACACACATGACAAAGGCTTACCTAATCTAAACATACCAGAGTATTTATACTCTGCTCACAGCCAGCCCATATGATTTTGCAGGCCTTCATATGGTTGAATCATGCTTGCTCCTGAAGAGGCTGCTTGGTTTTTAATCTTAATGGTTCATGTTTTTGCCTGAAGTTGCTCCTATGAAAATTGGAACCTCAGATGATGACCCCTTGGTGTCAGGTCATCCTCAGGGAAAGCTTTGAATTTCCCCTTTATCCTACTAGCCTGTGAGATTAACCTTTCTGTTTCAAAGGATAACACTACTCCACCAAGACCTGGCTGTTGCAGGAAGCCCATGCTCACTGGAGTGCAGTCCAGACAGAGAATCATGGAATTGTTTAGCTTGGAAAAGATCTCTAAAAACATTTGAGTCAAACACAGCTGATGTTAGTGACTGGATATGGGCTGATCCTAGAACATCCAAACATCCTTGCAAAGCCAGACATGACATCCTGTGGCTGCAGTGAAAAAGGCTCAATGTCCAATTTTCTCCTTGCTTTTCCCAGATTTCTATGTCCCCAAAACTAACTGATCAGAATCAGAGAAGAACTGAACGATTTAGGGAGTAGAAAAAGGAAACCTCACTAATTAATAAATTAAAAGGGAAATCTTGTGACCTACTTGACCACCGATATTCTCCTGTTTTCCCAAGAGACTTAGTTCTTCCATACAGCACACAGTGGTGCTCTCTCCACAGGCAATTCCATCAGTTAAGACCCACATAATCTACTGCCCCATGTGGCAGCATCAGTCAGGCCCTGTCTTGGAACAATTACTGCTCAGTGCAGTTCAGGGAAGTCATCCTCCTCTTCACATCCTCACTGAGAATTCTGAAAAGGTGAAGGAAGAAGGGGACTGAGAAACACCAAGTGGGCAAGGCTGTATTTATGGATCTTAGTAGATGACGGTTTAAAAATAATCAAGTAGGTTTTTCTGGTGCCTAAATGGCATTCATTCTTTTTGTCTTGTAGAAAGTCTAGCATATTGTTTTCATAATCAAGTTATTTGGATAACACAACAGTGATTTAGATTAGGATTTGTTTACACAGCTAAATATGTTGAATAATGAAATTAAAATGAGCTCTCTGCTTCTGTCACATCTGCAATAGTAACTGGCTTCTTATGGTTGAGTACAAGGCTGCTGCACAGATGTTTCTTGATAAGGTATAAATCAGTATTAGATGCTGTTTGTTGTAGCATTTTTACCGCCTTCTTCCCTGAAGGAGGGAATGTTGCCTGCACAGCAACCAGATGTGACCTGCAAGACTGTATGAAATACCATCACAAGCCAAAACAAGTCCCATATTCTGGATCAGCATCTGCAATGGCTCATCAAGTATTTATCAGATCATTTGAACACTTCTACAGGCCCTAGCATCATACCACTGCCAGAATTTATTTATTATAACCTGCAATTAAAAAGGCAAGCATCCTGTAAAGCAACTGGCACTTCAAATAGCAGAAGATCCCATTTTAGTTTGGTTTCCTGCCTTAAAGGTCAAGTTTCTGAGCACACATTGCTGCTAGAAAGCAAGATACTGTGAGAGACCAAGGCGGCTGCTTTTCAGGGCATTGTAGGGAAAAGTTTCTATTTACTGCCATCCTGCCCTAGGTGATATCAATACTTTGATGGTGACAGGGGAAGAGACTTGTACTGGTGTCTATGCAAAGAGAAGACTGATAAGGGAGCTTCTCCCCTGGTGAGGGCAGCCCAGCTTGGAGCATCTCGCTAAGCTCTGCTCAGCTTTGTGGGAGCAAGAGGATCTAACAAGAACAAATGCTGGGTTATTGGCAAGTTTAAGACAGCCAAGTCTGGCCCAAGCCACATTGGCTCCTTCTCTGATGAAAGCAACACCCATGGGCTCTGAAGGTAATAGAGCCAAACTTCCCAAGATGTACTTCTTGGGAGGTTTCTTGAAGCAAAATCTGACATTTCTTATTTATAAAAAGAAAAGCTGAGAGGAGTGGGGGGGCAGGATGGGTTTTTCTTCCCTGAGTTAATCCTTGTCTCTGATTTGCTTCACTTGTTACACGGACAGAAGATCCTGTCAACACAGAAATAAAGCCAAGTATTTACAGTTTAATGGAACCCAGGGACCAATTAACAACACAGAAAACCACCAGGCAATGTATTTCTTATCGTAACAGGAGGGAAATCTTACATTACTGCTGTTCCCCCATTTCTTAAAATAAAGCACCAGCGCTTTGTCAATGATTTCTCAGTAGTAATGTTTATTACCTGCCAGTTTTACCATTGCCCATTTATCAATCGCTTTCTACGTTCAGTCACAAAACCCCTCTCTCTACTTGTGACCTAAAACAATATCCAAAAATAGAAGAAAAAAAAAAAAAGGAAAGAAAAAAAAAGAGAAAAAAAGAAAGAAAAAAAGCAACTGTCCTTGGGGGCTCCAGGGCAGCGTTCTAGAACCTGCCCTCCACGCCAAGCTCCCGAACTGCTGACTCCTCAATAGCTTGGTGGATGCGATGCACCTCGTCCTGCGTTAGCGTTCGCTCCGGGTGCCGGTAAATGATACGGTAGCAGTGACTGACCTTCTTCGTCCTACAAAACACAAACCAAAAGAGGACTCATAAATACATGTGCCTACAAATGCAAATATATGAGGCCAAACACTTACTCTCTGGATCATTTTTATTTGCGGTCTAATTTTGCTCCTGCTGCTTGAAAATCACCTTAATGCTAAAATACACAGTTCGGAGAGGCGGGACTGAGCTGAATTTTAATTCTGGCAAAGAACTTTGCTGAAGTCCAACTTGTACCTCAAATGGTATTGTGGTGTGGTAGCTTCTTACCAGAACAAACAACGCCAGAAGGAGGGCTTCTTACCCTGTGCTGTGGAAAGTCAGAGACAAAGAACAGGGAATGATGGGGGAGAAAAAAAAAAAGTATTTAAGAGTTGCTGGCTAGGCAAAGACAAGTTAATGAAAAATCAGGACAAACCATCTTCTCACTCTCCATCAAAAGCAGGCAGGAGCACCTAGTTCTTGCAAGGGCATCTCTGTAATTGCAGTGCCTGTGTTACTGAATTTAAATGGCAGTTGTGGCATCCTTTTTAGTTTTGAGTGGAGCCCACACAGCTTCTTCTTTCAAAGGTGAACACTCACTTCAGTAATAGAGAGAAAATTTGAGGGGAAAAATAATGGGAAACCAGGGAGTTCCAGGCAGAAGAAGCTCCCAGACTGGCAGAACTCTGCATTTAATGGCACACAAAGGCAGTCAGCAAGCTTCGGGTCATTTCTCTCCTGAAAATTGTTTCATGTTAGAACCACATTTATGACTGTTTGATTAAATCTAAGGCTAGATGTGTTCATCCACAAACATAACTCTCAAGATACTCATTTCAGCCTCAAATCCTACTAGAAACAGGTACAGGTAATTTTTACCTCAGAATAGCTGTTTGACACCAATTTTGTCCCACCTAATAAGGGTAGGAAGTTTGCCCTGCTCCCACTGGCAGTTTACAACGAAAAGGCTTCTTCTAATTAAAGCATTCTTCCTTTATTGTGTGCTCCGAAGATAAAGCAAGTTAAATCTGGCTAGAACCTGAAAGGGCAAACTGCATTTCATAAAGTGTTAAGCTGACTGCAGTTAACTGCTAAAAGCCAGCCAAAAGCTTTCCCTGTGTGCAGGTTAAAAGCTTCAGAAAAGCGATCTTTAAGCAAAGAGGGAGAGGTGTAACTGTGGGGAAGGTGTTGCTCTGCTCTGCTCCACCTCTTCAGAGCAGCCAAGAGGCCAAACCTGGGTGAAGCAAGTAAGGGGAATAACAAGGATTTGGTCAGATGCTGTGTTGCCAGTAAGAAATTTGAGTAAGAGAGAGGGATAATGCATTGGGGCTGAGCAGAAACGATTTTCAAAACCATGATGGTAAATATCATTAGAGCTGGTAGTATTTCAGTTTTTGAAGGTGCTACAGGAATACACCTGATCAAAAACATTTGCAAATTGCTTCAGCTGGAAATCTATTTAGAAGGTGTACAGTCACAGGGTTAATCTTGAAGTTTTACAAAAAATGGGAATATAACCCATGATGGAAAACTCATTACCACTGTTAAATGTGATGTAAGCACAATTTTGCTTAATGTAGGTGTAGCTACAGCACTGCTGCTTCACTGGCCTTGGTTAAATGAAAGTGACAATTACTCCTGACTTAGGGCTTTCTGCATCCCCCTCCCTCTATCCTAGTGAGTGGTTCATTCCATAACCAATTAAATATTGCAGACCAGGACACAATAGTTTCTTGGGGGTGTTGTGGAAAAACAGTAGCTTTAGGAGGTATTTAAATCAGGAAAAGGTAGAGATTGTAGAGAACAGTTCTGCTAGCTGCAGCTGAAGTTAAGCATTGGTGTGGGAGAACTAAAATGGGAATTGCATTAAATGTAATTAATCTAGATTTAACTATAGGCAAAAAATGAAGTTGTAACTACTAATACAACATGGCTGTTACACATAACTCCACATAACATGGATGCTACACTATATGCTACATTTTCCTCCCACCTTTTAGCCAGATTTATTTGCATCTCTGTTATTAATTGGAAAGAAGGACTACATGGGTTCCAAGCTATTTCAATAAAAGACACACTGCAAGTTTCAAACCTGAAGCATTGTTTTCAGAGTACCATTACTAACTTTTCAAGGGAGATGAGGAAGAACATTTCTTCGCTCTTCCTTCCCCAACACATCCCCTGCTCCCAAATAAAGTACTAAGACACTGTGATTAGTCCCTGCCATCAGCTGCAACTGGAAACAATTAGTGTCAGCAAATAATAGCTTTGCTCATTCTGTTTCTTGCTTCCCTTTTGTTCTGCAGAACCACAGAGTGTTTGCCTACTTTAAAGATGGCTCTGCTAATGCATAATGAAGTCTCTGCTGCATGTTGTGCTGCAGCCTGATGATACAGAAGCAGCGGCTCTCTCTCCTGAGAAACAAAATTTTAAGGCCAAAACCTGCAATAGCAGCTTCATGGCATAAAAAAAGAAGAAAAAAAAAAAAAAAAAAGGAAAAAATTTGGAAGCTTAACAGCGAGCACACTGGGCTTTATTTACCTAAAGTGCACCGCCAGACAAGCCCATGCGGTCGCAGTCACGCGGACTCCTCTCCCATTAGGCTTCAGCTGATCTGAGTGTCACAAGTCTCCTCTGCAGCAGCCTGCGGCTTTCAGGTAATGGAACGCAGTGAATACAGTGAAGCACTGCTCAAAGGGAGAACGGAGACAGGGATTTATTCTGATGCCACAGGAGGAAACGGGATACAGATGGCGGACAAACACCGGAGTGAAACAATGTCTAACGCTCTTTCATATGATTTTTGGAGCAAAGAGCTTTGCCTCATGATTTTCAGGAATTGCCCCACAGCTGCCAGCCATGTGCTAGGGAGCTGCTTCCCTGCCAGGGTCACTGCATGGGGTCCACCTGGAGGTCAGTGTGTATGTTTGGGTGTTTCAGCCTGATACCTAAGCACAACAAGAAATTAAGGGGTCTTAGTCTGCCACTAGTCTAATAAAACCAGTATGAAAGCTACCTCACCCTGGTATCTGGGCTAGAATGAAAGGATATGGTAGGCAACAAAAATCAATACCTGTGTTAGCTTTCCCTCCATGGAAAACCACTGAAGGATGCTTTAAATGCCACTTGGCTAGAAAGCTGATCCCAGAATCTACCAACAGCAAAACAGTTCAACGTTCAATACCTGTCTCAGGCATTACATAACCACAGGGTCATTTGGTAACCAAAATGTTGCATAAAGAATAAATGCCTGGCATTTGCATTTGTCTCTTCCACATGCAGTACCATAACAAGAATGAAAATTTTTCCATCTTGTACTGGAAGAAGGAGATAAAAGGGGCAGCAGCAAGAGGGAACCCCCCTACTTTTTAACTGTGTTTTACTTTCCATCTGCCTTAAATAAAGCACAGAAGCACAGACAGTTCTGTATGGAGGTTACCCCTGCTCTTAAGTGGTGAGGACAACACAGAACCAGACATTTTTCTAGAGAGCTGGATTTACTTTGAGGAACAGAAAACTAGAGATGACAATCACTCACAGCATGAAAGAGCAAAAAAGAGTATCATCTCTTTTGTAAGCCGAGCAGTTCACTAAGCACTACTACTCACCATGATATCTGTACTGCATCTTTTCCTACAGAATACTATTTAAAATGAAACATCTACACACACAGTAGTGCAAGCATTTGAGATTATTTTCTCTCTATTAAGTGACTCATGTTAATGAGGTTCTTTGAGGGTCTCCCTGCCATGGAAATGTGTGTCATATATGCCCTCAAAAGATTCATCAAGTAATTCCCTTACATAAACCTTCACAGAGTACTCAGTGGCTGCAACGCCCTTCACAGAAATCACATGCATGGAATGACCTCAGGGAAGAGAACGGCTTGTTTTGTTTGCAAGAATGTCCTGAAAGCAGTGATGATGGGAAGAAATGAATAAACAATTTCGTATTACCAGAATCCTAATTGACAAAGCCATGCAGATGGCACAGCTTTGGTTTTGCTTTGTGGCTCCAGCAGTTCCAGAATGGTTCATATTTTAAGTGGAAATGGGGAAGAATATTAAACTACAAGAAGAAGAAGATGTAATTACCTGTTCCTTTTAGTTTCATGCTTTCAAACCATATCCATCTCTATGATAGTAGACACAACTGCTGAATATCCTAGTATAAATTTAAAATTGACAAATAGCACTCTTTGCTATAAACCACAACACGGAAAATGACGAAAGACTTGTGCTGTATACCTTACCATCCGTGGCAAATACTTCAATTACCATGGTGATAGAATATAGCAGTAATTCTCTGAACAAAGGTCCTTCCCAAATACGAATTCTCATCAGTCCTTTCAAATGCTTATACTTCATCTCTCTGGAAGAACATAATGTACACATAGCGTATTCTTAAAAAGGGACATGTTTTTGTTTAACGTGATTTTGATGCCAGTGAAAGGCATTAGTATTAGTTCACCTCCAGAAGAAATAATTATTTTAAACCCACAGAAAGCAGGAAATGGTCATTTCTCTTGTGTACCGTCTCCTTGCATACTGGCAGAAGGGTGGGTCAGCTTCAAAAATAGTTCAGTTCTAGATATGCATGGTGAGACTGTCTACCTAATTTGACCACTGTGGATTTTTTTGGTGGTCACTTTAAAAGAGATGCATGTTCACTGGCTGATGACTGGACTGAAATATTATTTTTCTATTTCACAAAACTGAGACAGTAATGGACTTTTTGCTCTTTTCTAATTGGACTTGGTGAATCTGTATCTGAATACCAAACCTTAAACCTGTTTGACCTTTTCATTCTTTCTTTAGTATTAATTCCATTTTAAGTTTCTCTCTTCATGTAGAAAAAAAAGTCAAAGTTCTGTTAATAGCCAGATTATTGAGAGAGATAAAGAGCACAGTACGGGATACAACGGCAAAGGACATAAATAACACCTTCTAGTTAAGATAGGGAAAAGTGGATGATAAATGAAAGCACTTGGAAACTTTTCAGCTTAGACACTGGACACTGTTAGATAGTCATAAGTACAATCTAAGTCATTGCCCAGTATTTAAAAACATTGGATTAATTCAAGAGCTTTGATATTTTTTTTCTTTTTCTGCTTAAATCTATCAACTAATTCCTTGCATACAGGAACAGATACAAATAGATAAATAATGAAAAAAATCTTTCACAGGCACCACTTGAAAGTTTCCTGGCTGTTAAAGGTACTCATTAAATGTTTAATGGAACAGTTCAAGCAATTAGTTGTGCTTTGGCTGAGCACTTTGGCCCATAAACACCTTTCCTTATTTCAACAGATCGCCTTGGTTTGTTGACAGAGGCCAACAAAAGAATGACCATGAGCAGTGCAGGGCTCTCTTCTGCCAGCTCCCAAGCAGAAGGAACTCTTGTAAACAGACTGAGTTATACAAGAAACAGAGAGAATATTTCCCTTGTGCACTGTTACAGTCCTCTCAGTAACCAGCCAAGAATACAGACAACCCATCTCAGATCCAAGCACTTCCTATTAAAAAGCTCTTAAGTCTCACAGCATCAGAAGTAATGGAATCCATTACATGCAGGCAGCAATGAAATACCACTAGGGTGAAGAAGAAAAGTACCAGTCTCCATTATACTCAAAAAAAAATCTAGAGTACCCACAGCATCATAAGCTAACTGTGGCACAGACTTTTGCTGCCACTGAAGGGCAGAAAAAACCTACAAAGCCTTGGGATTTGGGATTGTGTTTTTTTCTTTTAATTTTAAAGACAGTGACTCATTGATTCCTTGAAAAAGGCAATGATCAATGGTTGTAAAGCAGGTATGAAACCATTTCTCAAGGGGATGGATTCCAGCATTGGTGATGACTATTTGTCCTCCAATCTCCATCTCTTTGGGAAAATTCTCTATCAAACACAGATGACAGAATTCCCATCATATCTGATCAATGCCAATACTGAGGAATCAATTTCATGTGGATTTAAAGCTGGGTGTGACTGAGAACTGTCCCTCTTGGAAGGTGAACTTTGTGCATTCACTTCACACTGGGCCTTCTCCATTTTTAGGGGCTCACCAGTCCATTGAGTGGTTCAGTTCAAAATCCTGCTCTAAATCTAGGAAGATTCAAGACTAGGCTAGAGGCTGAATATCTTCCAGACTTGCCTTGCTGTCAGCAGAGTAACCCCAGAGCACTCACCATGCCAGATAAATTCAACACTATGCATGGAATGAGTCTCTGCACTTCCCAAGGCTGAGCCTTTCAGCAACAAAAGCAAGCCATGCATACAAAGATCAGAACAAACCTGTGAGACTCAGAATAGGGTACAAACCCGTATTTTTTTCTTCAGAGTTATCACTATGACAGGATACAAGCACCGCACAGGTGGAATAAAGATGGGAAAAAGACAACTTTCTGATACATACATAAAAAATCCAGTGAAATAACTTCTACCCACTGTGGTGTTAAATAGAAGAAGGCTGACTGGTAAAGTACTTGAGACATAATTTTGTGTACTAAACATAGAAAAATAATTGGATGCTGAAAGTAAGAAAGAAAAAACTATAGTCTCAGCATGAGACAGGACAGATTACCTGCTCTGTGAACAGCACAGGGTTTTATTTTGTTTCATTTTCCCTAGGTTTGCCTGAAAAAGGTTCATGTCAAAGGCTTTTAAAAATCTAATCTTGTTTTCACCAAAACAAAATGCAAGGAGTAATACTTTTCATTATTTGTTGTTTAAAAATTGACCACTGGAGACTTAAACATTCTCTAACAGAGCAAACAAAAGAACAAAATAACTCTGGATATTGTGTCTCAGGAGAATTGCCATCTAAGCTTCTTGACTTTCTCCTTCCCTGTGTAGTTCAGAAACCATGGCAGGACTGCATTTCCCATGAGAGGCCAAGGCAAAAAGTTCCTATGATGGATCACCCTCTCTCTCTGGAAAAGAAACTTGGCTGGAATAGCTGATACTGACATACTGATGAGAACAGAAGCACACATTACTTGGAAGTCCTGGTGGTGCTGGCAGCTGAAGCATTTTGGCTACCAACCAGAAAATTCTTACAGAAAAATCCACATTTTCAGTGAGTAAATCCATAAGAAATCAACGTATTTTCTGCCATTGCTTGCTCTCCTGCTTTCTCCACATTTTTCTTGACCTCTTAAATCCCTGGTGATTTGGTGGTAGAAGAAGGTATCTCTGGCAGCAACAGGCTCTGCTGTTCTGACAGAACTTTGTGACTTGGGTGTCTCATTCACAACCCTCTTGTGCCCTTCCAGAGCACCTGGCTGTTCTGGAGAGGATGAGGGACACAACTTCTTTGCAAAGAGCAGCTCTGAAAGACACACTGCTTGTAGAGTTGTGCTTCTTGTGCAAAGACATTGCATTCATCTCCCTCTGAGACACAGCATGCAAGTAAGAGGATGGAAGAAGCTTTGGTCTTCCTCCTATCAAACAGGGATGTTAATGATACTACTCCTGGTCCTTAGCCACAACAGGATCACCCTAAACTTTCCAACCATTGGCAACTGAAATGCTACCTGTACTTAAGACTGACAGCCCAACCCAATAATCCAAACAAATCCAACATGAGAGGTGAATTTGGACTCTTTGAAATGCTTTCTAAAATATTTATAATAAAACTGTTAAGTGGGATATCTTTTCAGTTCTGAGTGAAAGATCAAAGACAAGAAATGTAAGTATTTAGCAGTTTTTTCCACCAACTAGATGTTAATACTAAAGTCTACAGAAAGTATTACTAAAAATAACACTGCTGTCAAATTAAAATGTATTTCATAATCAAGCAGAAAGGGAATTTACATAAGAATTTAAAACAATTCATTCTCCTGCGAAATGAAGATGGATGGCAGTGACAGCTGGTTTGGATGTATCTCCACTGAGCACTAGCAGAAATCAGGGTCTAGATGACAGACAAGTGCATGGGAAGGTCTGAATGCTGGTTTAGACACTTGTATAGATGAGTGGTTCTGTCCTCACCAGACCCAGGAGGTAGGTGTTTAAGTTCCTTTTACACTTGTTGTGAGCTGAAGTAAAAATGAACATGGCTCTGTGCTCAGATAAGAACCTAAATGACTTTTTCAAGGTCACACAGAAAATTGATGAGAGGGCCTGGATAAGTGTATGCACAGACCCTTTGAGTTATCCTTCTTTCAAGTTACCCTTCCCATGCACCCACACCTCCAGTCATCCTTCTTTTCTGTAAGTTGTACCGCAGTCCTGGAAACCAAAACTGGCTATGGCAGGAAACAGCAACTCATCCCATACAGAACAGACAGGGCAGGGAAGAGTGGAGAGACAACATTAGGACAACCAAATATGCTGTTTGTTAATTGATAAAGTAAGCCCAAACCAGGAGAAAAAGGATGGTGACAAGAAGTCAACAGGAAGAGCTGAGTTAACCCAAGACTAGAAGACAAAAGGGACTTTAAAATAGAAAGCAGAGGTTAAAAGAAATTACTTGCCCCCTTTTTTTTTTGAGGAAAAGCAATACACTAAAAGCACCTGCCCCACTGGTCAGCTAGCAGCACCAGAAGGTGACTTAAAAACATTTGTAGCCATGTGTGTGCAAATAAAGGGGGTTTCTCAATGGGGCTGCTTACAGTATCTGTCAAAGCTGGTGAAAAACCTGCAGCCACTTGCACAATTAAGTGTTGCTTGCTATGTCCTTCCAGTTCATAAGTTATTTTTCCTCTCAGAATTGTCAGGTTTTATGAGCCTTAATCTGGCTAACTGGATTTGTTTTGGAGATGCAGAAATTCACCACTTTCCCTCCCTGAGGATAGAGTGGTTCCACACAGACAGCCACAAGAAACACGTTCTCATCGTTTTCCTGACAGCTGCTGCCTTGGGAAGACAACTCAGACAAAGTCCTCAGAGCAAGGAGAACTACTGGCCAGCAGATTAAACTACTGTTAACACACAGGAAAACTGTGTGGCTGTTAAACTTTTCTCTTGCCAGATCCCACTTGTACAGGTAATATATTCACACCATGATGATAGACAAAGACTCTGGATCTTGTAGGTGAGGCTTTCCTGGTTATTTTGAATGGAACGATGGGGAAAATGTTGCACCACTGTTGAAACTAGCCAAAAGATGACAACATATACCAATGAGGTGCACCGGCCAGAACTTTCACAGCTGTCAAAACGAGAATTAGTTTGGAAAACTCTAGCTGTCCTGTTTGGCATGTTGCCCTCTTAATATTATGGTTGCTCTTTATGAAAATAAAAATGTGTATATGACAGGAAGTATGCATAGTGCACATCTCCTACAGTGAGATAGTATGAGCACCATGCAATAAGACACCATGTGGGCATGAAGATTAAAAAGGGCACAAAATGAGATGCATCATTCTGTAAGTAAAACAAAATTATTGGTCTGCCACTCAAGAAAGGAAAGCATGCCATTGAGGCATTACACACTAGCAAGATCAAAATACCATTTTTGCTATGACTTTACTAAAAAAGGCCAAGCAATCCTCCCACTAGCAGGAATTAATATCAACAAAGAAGGAATAAGATTTCAGCCCAGAACAGGGAATTCACAGGGAGCGTCAGAGTAAACCAAATGTTCTCAAATTGTCCAATACATGAACTTTGCCCTAAAGCACTTTAGGATGGAGCAGAAGAAATCTCAAGGATGTTGTCAGTTGTCTTTGAGAGCTCATGGAGGACAAGTAAGGTATGTTTCAAAAAGGTCAGAGTGCTTATTTTTGGAAATGGGAAAAAAAGCCCCAAAGCTTGGAAGACACAGAAACTATAAACTATTCTCTTTTACTTTAATTTCCCAGAAAAACTCTGGTGCAGCTAATTAGCTCAGTTGATTGGAGCATGGTGTTAATCATGCCAAGTTGTGGGTTTGATCCCTGTATGTGCCATTCACATAAGAGCTGGGCTCGATGATCCTTGTGGGTCCCTTCCAACTCAGATTATTCTGTGAATGTGTGAAATGATTTGTAAGCACACAATGGACATTTTGAAAAAGTAGAAAAAATAGAAAACATGGATGTATTGATTAAATTCAGTCAAAATAAGGTAATTTCCACCTCTAAAGGGATAATAAGCTAATAAATCAATAATCTATAAATGAAACAATGATTTACAGGAAGTAGTATGGAGGGTAGGTGCATGTGTAGGTGTGTGCATCTTCACAGTGAGTTACACCAGGTAAAAAAAAATGGTCTAAGATCAACAAGTCACAAAGAATGGTTCCACTGGCAGCTGCAAGGAGTTTCAGACAAAGATGAAAAAATGCAGGAAAAAATTTTAAGCATTATAATGAAAAGGAAAAAAACCAAGAAAAACAGTAAATCCAGTTAATAAAATCAGGTATTAAAAAGCTGTCTTCCCAAACATTTCACCATAGAGGGAACTGCATACAGGTGGATGAGAAAACGGGTGATCAATACTGATGATCACTACAAAAAGGTGATCTTGCAAGTGGCTGTAGTAGTTGTCAATAATTTGTTGTTTTCTGGGAGCAGTTATCCCCACTTCAGCCAAATATGAAGGAACATTCCTGTAGAAATCTTCAACTTGGCTCCTGGATGACGGAGTACTTTCACTAATGGAAGAGGTGACACAGCAGAAGTGTTAGTTAACTGGCATATTACATTAAGCTGGGTAAAATACTAAGTATAACTGAAGACAAGGTTAGAATAATCCTGACAAACTGAAAAACCTGAAGGATACAATTCAACCAGCACAAGTGAAAGTTGGGTATACAGCAGCACTGCACAAAGCATCTAAGAACCACACAGAACCATGAGCTGAAGGTGAACCTGTGATGTTGCTAGACATCATCAAGTTATAAGGCAAGACAGAGAGAATATAGGTGGCTCAGCCTAAAGAACAGAAACATGAAGATCTGCTTTAAATACCTAAAATGCTGCCGCACAGAGTTAGGTAATAATCTTTCATCAACATTCACAAGCAGCTGGAGACAAAAGTAATGAGCTCATATTGCAGAAATGTTCAGCTTGAAAATTCACTTGGAAAAGCAGTTGGAGTCCCCTTTGCTGGAAGTCTTAAAGGACTGGTTATACAAGTGTCTGTCAGGAATGCTATAAGTAGAGCTGATCCTGTTTCGGAGTAGGAGGGTGAACTAGGTGGCAGTACTCTTCAACTCTTTAGCATAACATAATGTAACAGTCTTTAAAATGCAGAAAGTTATTTGACTAGCAAAGATAGCTCCCTGTAGCTCCACCTTAACACACATCCCGTGTTTGTTTATCCCCTGAAAGTGATGTAACCTCTTTAGACCAGCAACCTTGTCTTGAGCATTATAGACAATGATGAAAGAGCACATAGGACAGCAGTCTGCTCAGTTACCTTTCACTGCCTAAGTCAACAGAACAAACAAACAAACAAACAAACAAGCAAACAACCCAGAAAAGTCCACTCTATAAGACAGCATCCCAAAGGGAGAATGTCACTCAATTGCTTGTACCATTTGCTTCAGGGATGAGAGATGCCTTAGGAAAGCTGTAAGCCACAGAAGACGCTGCGTATCTTTGGTAGGCTGAACTGCATTCTTTCTTTA
The DNA here is from genome assembly GCA_020086605.1 of Lanius collurio. Classification (NCBI taxonomy): domain Eukaryota; kingdom Metazoa; phylum Chordata; class Aves; order Passeriformes; family Laniidae; genus Lanius; species Lanius collurio. Next base: position 18,135,771 of record JACBWW010000011.1, on the reverse strand, counting down.
AACTTTTCTGAGTTTATATTAAGAGGTTAACCCTTTGCTTTCTGCTTTCCAAGTTCACACTAAACCACAGACAATCTTAAAATAAGGACAAAGTCTCTCTTCTGACAAAACAATGCTGCAAGCAAGCCTGTTGAAATTCTTCACCCCAAAGCAATTTTGGAAAGTCCAGGGACTAGGAGACATCTGAGACACCAGTCCTTAAATCAAGATTACCTGGTTGCCCCCACTTAGGGGACTATGACCTTCTGACATGGAAGCTGATGAACTTCATGCCCTGTTTCAGGTAGAGAGACTGAAAAAATACAGAGGAAATGGTATGTCCTAGGACATCCTGCAGATCAGCTAATCTCATAACAGAAACACATTGTGGACCCCCAACACAGTGCTCTGAAAAGTCACCCATGTTTCCCTCATATTCCTACATGTTATCCTGGCCTCTCCATCCTCACTCGCTGTTCTGTATTCACTTACTGAGCCTGTTCTTTACACAGACAACAGCAGTGAGGAAGAAGCCACCTTCCATTTTACCTGCCTACGCTGCCTTCCATAGCACAGAATGAGAAGCCACCACAATAACCCCACCTACTCGTATAAAAGTATGTGTATGTATGTGTGTATATCCAGCTCAGAATATTCTGTGATTCTGTGATAGCCATTGGTGCAAAGGCTAGGCTTTTAATTAACCTTCACAACTTTGCTTGGACTGATAAGACTGCTAGTTTTTGGGAAACCTCGATGTTTACTAAATCATTTTCAGGGATTAAAGGTTGATCTCATAAAAGTTCCATTGCATATGTGTTCTTCTGTTCTTATATGAAATATGAAGTTGCCAAGGAACAAATAAACTATTTATGAGTTATCCTGTACAGTAACAAAGAATGGCTTAATGGGGGCACGTACTACTTTCAAAGTACTGCAGTCTGTTGTTCCCTAAACTGGAGACTCTCTTAACTAAGTTTAAGATGTATACTCTCCTTTCTCCTCAAAAAGAGATCACATTCTTGACACAACTCTCTGAATCACAGCAGAAAGACATGCCACAGGTTCCTGCACCAGAGTCCCACAAACCTGCCTTATAGCGTAATTCAGTGTAGGTCACACACAGCAACGATTAATTCAGATTGCTAACTGAAATGAACTCAAGTTATTCTTGCATTACTGATTTACTTATAGAAGACATGACTGGTATTATCCATTAGATACAACAACATGGTGGCATGACCTAAACACCAGCATCTCTGCTTGTAGATTTTCTTCATTTAAACTACAGTAACATAAAAGGAAGGAGATGTTCCTTCTGAGATTATAGGGAGCTACACCTGAACAGCTGCCTTGCCAAGTGCCCTCAGAAGGTTTGTTCCATCAGGATCAGCAGAGTTTGCTCTCTACTTTGACTAATTTGACACACCTAGCCAGGATGGCTGGTGTTCTAACATTATGTTTCAAAATATTCAGTACCAAAGAATGTGAAAATTATTGGACACACAGCGCTGACAGGGTTCCAGTGCAATCCATGCTCCCTTCTGCATACACTGTGTCTCTCCACTGCACTCACATGGACAAACTCTCTCTCCAGCCAGTGGCACCATCTCTCTGCAGAGATGGCTGAACTAACACAGATGCCGTGTGTGTGGATTCAGTGAGAGAATATACTTCCCTAAAATGGAAGAGACATCAGAAGTTACTCTGCAGCCCTTATTGAGAAGAAGATGGAGACTAGAACAACCCTGTGACATTTTGCACCGTACCAAAAGGTGAAGAAACAGATACAGTTTGGACAATCCAGTAAGATCAGATTGCTGGGCAGCATGAAGTACAGAATAAGAGAGAGACATCTGCAGAACTCCTTCCTGAAACCCACACACTTTTCATCCACAGCATATCATGATACTTGATGCTATCGTGATTTTACTTTAGCATCCACTTGGGGAAAGGTTAAAAGGATCTCATCCCTGACTACAATAAACTCATCTCATAGAAGCTGAAGCACCAGCCCAAAGCACAGGTTGCATGGGCTTGGACAAGTATAGGACAATCAAAACATTTATAAGCACCTCCAAGCTGGATGAAACCTTTCTTATTTTACTGGCACATCTGCACTGGCAGAGACAAGCTTAGTGTCCTGTATCTCAGCAGATCTCAGTTCTGTTTCTGTTTATCTCACAACACATCACAGAAAGTCCACAGGGAAGTATGGAAAGAATCTGGATGAGGCTCAGCATCCACCTACAAAGCCCATGGTTAGATCCATACTGTGTTGGATCAATCTTTCAGGTTTTTTGTTCTTGTTTTTGTTTTTTAAAAGTTGAGTCTGTATCTATTTTTTTTTCCACAAACACTGGGTAAGCATTTCAGCAGCACCTGGGTGAGGCAATAAAACTGAGCAGCAGTGCTGTTTGCACAAATCCTTCTCCAATCCTGTCTCCAGGTTCTTCTCCCCTCTTCTCAGATTTGTCCTACTGCACCTAAACCAGCACATCAGCCTGAATGGCTGCACATATGATGAACCACACTAACAAGCTGATGGGGTTCAAAAATGACCAGATTCCCAGTCTGGGTCACTGAATGGTCACCCCAGCCACTCTGCCAGCACAGTGCAGGGGTGAGAACAGCACAGAGCAAGACTTAGGCTGCCAGGAAAAACACATGTGGAAACAGGGGCTAAAATCACAGTCTGGTAATTCACTGAATCCACATAAACACTAATGCACTTCGTCCTTTTTCCTCCCCAAGTTCATGTAAAACTGTCCTATACATCAAAATGAGATTCACATATAAGGCAGAGGAAAAAAAAACCCTGTCTGGCTGTCCCCAAAAGTTGCTGAGTCCAAGCTCCTGACCTATTCCCACTGAAGGCAATGGGATGACACCTCTTTCTGCCAACTGAGGATTCAGCTGACGTTTTACAAAACAAGAGGGACAGGTCCCTGGGTAGTAGTGTTTTTAAAACTGATGAGCAGAAGCAGCCAGTCAGATCCTCTTCTTAAAAATGATGATACATCAGTTTAATTAGGAAATGAATGAATGTGTTCAGGACAGCATGAGAAGAGGTAAGCAAAAACTGCCATGACAGCTGAACTTTGCAACACTGCAAAGTCTCTTTTGCCATCAGATAAGCCTGAGGTCATTGGTCTGAGCTGATCTTAGGTGTGTAGGGTCCTTTGCAGGGCCTCTGCTCTAGCACAGATTTCATTTGGTGCAAGTGAAATTGTCCCTTCTGACAAACATAATGCACATTTTCAGAAGGGAGGGCTGTGCTCATAAGCTCATTCTCTCAGTATTTCATCAACTATAGCAAAAATCCCTAAGAAGTTACTGCCATTAAAGATTAAGCTGTTCAAAATCATTGCCTTTAATTATTCCCCAGTATTGTGGGACATCAGCCCAAGCTGATGTGATTTTTGGTTTTTGATTTGTGGTTTTTAGACACTGAAAAGCAAGGCTGGAAGAAAGTAGGGTGTGGGGATCAAGACTTAGAAATATTAATGGTGAATCACTCCTTCGCTGAGAGAAGGCATGATTGCCTTTAATGAACAGTTACATGGAGGATGTGAGACAATCTAAGTGAGACTGTTACGAAATTTAGCTATGAGATACTTTGAGTCATGATCTATCAAGCTGCTAACTGGGTCCAGTAAGTTGTTGAGTCATTACCATGTAAGACTGGGCTGCTCTGAAATCCATCTGGCTAAAGGCATTGAGAGGTTTGCTTTTGGTTAGAGAAGACAGAAATGAGCCCACTTGCACATGAATTTTCAAGAATAAAAAATTAATAATAAAAAAACATTAGCCACAATTACATACCATCCACACCAATAATAGTGTCATTTATACTTTAATTAAAGCTGTCCTGAGACTGAGAATTAGCAGGAATGAAATTAGCATGGATTTTTTATGTTCTGAGAAAAAAATACAGCACATTCTCTGCACTGAAGTATCTCTTATGACATTAACTCCAAGTAAAATCGGGACTGGGCAGAAAGATGCTGGGTACTACATATAAATCACTGATCTTCCACCTTTTAGAATATTTTCACACTCAAACTGAGATGCTAAAGGAGCTTAGAACTTAACAGAAAGAAAAAAAGGGGAGGAATTTAAAAAAACACCACTATGGATATAATTCATTCTGGAGTAACTATGCCAGCAAAGACTCAGGGCTGAGCTAGTCAGACAACTCTATTATCTTTCATCTGAAGAAAGTGTGATTAGTGGAGGAAATGTCACATTTACACTTAAAAATTGTTTCAAAGGCAACTTGTATCTTTTGGCACAGCTCTGCCATTTAAAAAATACTGCAAGAGAAAGAGGCAGATATAGTAAAGAGCACTCCATTTTATGATTTCTCACCCTTGTATTAAGCCAAGGGTTCAGTTTGAATATTCGGTGTCTTGGCAGTTGGCATTTCCCAGGCAGCAGGGCAGGATTGCTCTCCTCTGGACCTCAGGGATGCAGTGCCAGGGGTCTGGGAGATGAAGGCTCCCTGCACAGGGCCTGTCCGATGGAGCACCAGCCTGTGGTGCAGCACAGAGCAGTGGGACATGGAGCAAGGGGGAATTGCATCTTCTTCACTCCCTCTGCTGTGAAAGAGGAGAGCTGGTCTCTGTAGCTGCTCTACAGCCAGTGAGAAGGGACAAAAGTGGTCAAACTGGATGGAGAAAGAACATTTGCTAACAAATATGTGTCTTCAGAGGTTTTCCTCAAAGGTCACATTGACAGCATTACATATAAATTGAGAGTTTCCTCTGAAGATGTCTGTGCACACTCACCACTAAAAGATCCACAGTGTCACTCCCAACTGCAGTGCAGTCTTGAGCAGTGCAACATTCATGACCCCTACACATAGACACTCTACAGTCCTTATGGGCTTTGTGGTTGGGTTTCATTCCATTTTTGGATTTCTTTTCCCTTAAATGGCAGCTACTCTCAGTCTTCTTTTTCTGGATTTTCACTCTTTTTTTTCCCTTCTACTTTTATTTTGGCTTGGCATTTGCTGGCATTGAGCTGTGAAGCCAGTACATGAAGTTTTGTGGGAAATTCATAGGAAATGAGCTGCAAAACTAACCAAGAACTACTTTCAGCACAGAGGTACCAACTTCATGGTCACCCTCACTTGCAATTCCCTTGAAACATCACACAAATCAAGAAGCGTAGGAGCTTGGAGAGGACTCACAACTCCATCTCCCTTGGAGAGTTTGCATTTGGCACCTCTCTTTCAGCTCCATGTTATTAGGACCTTTGATGAGCTTTTTTTTTTTTCTTTTCAGACAAAGCCAAAATGAAATTTAAGTGTACTCACAAACTGTGATGCTTTAGCTACAGAGAATTATTGACCATTCATCAGCTGAACTGCTGAAAACATGTTCATGTTTCTACCCATTCCCCAATACAATAAAATACATTAGCTTAAATGGCTCCTGTAAAAAATATTTAAAAATGCGAAAACTTCCAGGCTATGCAGATGAGCAGAAAGGTGGCAATTCATTCAGCTACAAAAATGGGATCAATTCCAATTCCAAGTTCATGCCTTATTTATAGCAGCCTTGCCTGCCTAAACTAACATATTCATCTCTGATAAACATCAGACATCTCTGACCATGGCAGGATATTAGAAGGGGAAGTGGAGCTGAGAAGGACAGTGAATGATAAGGACTTGCTGAATGTCATTCAATGAATCATTTAATCTCCTTGCACATGAAGAGAATGCAGGCACCTCACTCAGTCTTCCTAAGAAGTTCAATTCAATAGAAACTCCCATCCAAAAAAAGGGCTCTGAAATCTCTGAAGAATTAACTAAAAGTATTTGACATACTTGGATTCCATGTGCAGGACCATCTCTGTCAATACCTGCATTCCTGCTGCAGGACTGCTCAGCTCTTACGTGAGACGTGGCTTCTGAAAGGTAACCTGGCAGTGCGGCAACACAGGCTGAGACAAAACTCCTACTAGGAACCTCAGAAAATAAAGAGGCTAAAACTTTGTGTATAAATGCTTTTCAATAGATTTATCGAAGTAATAGATTTTTTGCTTAAATTTCCTATTCATCAGATATGTCAATACAGAAAAAAGCAGTCTAGTGTGAAACATCAGGGCAGACTGGATGGGTGGTTTATCAGACTTGAGAGCAATGACTAGCAGTTGATCTGTCACCCTCAAGCTTAAAAGGCAAAAAAAAGTCTGTCTCCCCTCATGGTGTTAAGAGCATTAGGTCTAAACACAGACATGATTAATCAAAACTGCAATATTTGATACAGCAATGCCTGCAAAGGCTACCTGCAAAACTCAAAGGCAACAGGCAACGGTTTTTGCATGAAAAGGACAAACTCCAAGAGAAGAAAGATAAAGGGTATCTGTGTGACTTTCCTGCTAGACATCCTTCAAAGCCACGGATTATTTTCTTCCCACAGCAAATACCACAGCCTCCTAATCTGGAAATAACAGGCAGCAACATCTGCAAGAGGAGCAGCCCTTGACCTGCTCACTCCTGTGGCAGCACCACGCCTGCTCTGTGGCCACACTGATGTTACGCAAGCAAACGATATCCACTCACAACCCTCCCACCCTATTGTTTTTTTGGAGGACAGGTTCTCAGCTAGATCAGACCCCTGATTTGGATGCCATAACATGTTGCAGTGGACCCCCCTGGGCCCCCACCCCTCTGGGCCAGATCCCTGCCATGTGACTGAGCCAAGTCTATCTTAGGTTCAAGCCGCCCGGGCTCTGATCTGGTTGGTTGTTTGTCCCGTCTCCGCCCCTGGTATCCCCTTTCCCCCTGTCTCTGATAAAGCCAGCAGGGGGGAAAGCCCAGCCCTCTTACCTCGCGGACTGCTGCCCAAGTCGGGTGCTCTGTTCCCCTCCAGGACAGAGGGAATAAATGACTTAACATCAAGGAGGTATGAGCTGTATTTCTGTTCTCAACTTCTGCTCTGGGGACAGCTGCCATTAACACTGCCTTAGGTGGGGCTGCTCAGTCGAAGGAATATTAGGCTGTTTGTGAATGGTCTAGGATATTCCGAGGCTTAAGAAGCAAGCTTGCCACAGAATTAAGCAGTGGACAGCTGATAACCCCCCACAAAAACATAGGGGATAGCATGAATGAAGGAGGGAAGACTGGGAATAGTTAATCAAAACACAAGTTTCTGTCACTGTCTAAGATCGCGGTTCCAGGGCCAAGCCCAGAGAATCTGCCAGCTCTGCTTCCCCCTGCCTTGGGCTTTCCAAACCAGCTGCCAATACAAGTCTGCAGTGGGTACCACTCACCAAAACTAACTGCTTGAACATCTTAACCTGATCTTTCTTAAGTTTGACTGAAAACTTCACATGCCTATAACTTCAGTGTGAGTTACTGCAACATAAATTATACCTCTGGCCCATAACCTGTATGAGAACCAAGAGAACAACGAGCTGAATTCACCTTGCAATACATTTATTTTGTTAACCAATTCTTTTTCTGTTCCTCCTAGTTACAGAGACTCATGGGAGAGCAAGTAAAGTTTGTGGGATTTGGGATGTTTGTCTGGCTGGAGGCATAAGAGAATCTGATTCATTTGTGTTTTCTTTCAGAAATGGAACAGCCATCAAGCGATCACAAAATAGTGCTATGATTAAACAACTGATCACAGGCGAGCGTGGGGATGCCCACACACAGTAAATCTGCACTGCTGCTTCCTGGGAAAGTCTGCAGCCTATGCCAGGTTCTGTACTGCTGTGTTAGACTGCTCCCTGTTCTCAAACTAGCTCATGCACAGGCTTTCTAAAAGCAAGGCAAGCGCTTTATTTAAATCTTCCATTTGCATTTACATTTTAAAAGAGACAATTGTGATTTTCCGAATAAATAACAGAGCTCAGAGAACAAATACAAATATTGAAATTGAATTGGGGGGAAACAACTATGTATCTTGGTTTAACTTTCACACTGGTAGAATTCAGAAAGAAAAAAATCCAAGTACTTCCAATACTTTAGTGTTTGTTGAAAATTGCCAATAATTTTTGTTGCAAAAACATTTTCCTTCCACTTTCAACATTCCTCTGAGACAAGACCAAAAATAGTTTAACTGTGAAAATGATCCATTTTACAGGCATCAAACTATTTTTAAATCCTACTCCTCAGTCTGCTCCTCTATGCCTAGATCATCAGTAATTTATTTATGAAATTCCCTGAGGAAGGGAGTGTGCAAAGGAAAGGTAGGTGGGAAGCAAAAAAAGCCCTACATATCCATACATATATATGCATGTTCATTCCCTAGAGGGGAAGTTACTAGGTGCCAAATTCTGACCTCCAACACAGAACAAGTATCACCTCACTACTTGCAAGGTTTTGTTGAAGTCAACGAGGTGCCCAGTACCACCATGAGGAGCAGACCCCAACCCTAATGCTGAACATGCAGAGTTATGGAGGAAGCAGCAGACCTAAGTGTCGCATCCGTCTATTCCGTGACATAAACCACTGTAAGGAAAATCAGACAAGGGGTAAGTAGGAGGGCACACTCACTGACTGCACTTGAGGGGAAAAGGAGTAACACCACAAACTTTGCAGGTGTAAGTAGGTAAACTGATAAGGTAGATGTGTGATGGCATTAAGGATCGCTTGAAGCACTCCCTGAAGCTGGTAACCATAATGAATATGTACTTAAGTCTTAAACTGGGAGCAAATCCAAGACGGATATGGTTGGAGTACTGGACTGGGCTTCTCCTTTATCCAGCAGAGAAAAATCAGGAGCTACTGAGATTAGCTCAGTTGGTTGGAGCATGGTGGTATTAACACCAGGGTTGTGCATTTACTCCCCATATGGGTCTTTCACTTAAGATTTGGCCATGATGATCCTCGTGGGTCCCTTTCAACTCAGAATATTCTGTGATTCTGTGACACTGCAAGCCTTCCTTTGCTGTCAGTGAAGGAATGACTGACATTTCAAAAGCTGGAAGACCACCGGGCTTTGGTCCTTCCGTGAGTCTCTCTTTCTTTCTGGTACACTGAGAGAGTGGGGGGCCACGCAGCTTTCCTCCTTCTCCTTTGCAGGGACAGTGCTGCAGGCAGCATCTTTTGTGAGGGAGAATTCCACATGTGCTCCTTCAAAAGGCACAAAACTACTACAGCATCAACATCTTAAAGAAAGCTAATACATCTTTAACTTGAGTACTTTCTTTAGTGGGAGCCTTGTGAAGCTACATCCAGGTGCAAAAGAAGAAAACTTCACTTCTGAACATCTGAATGACTCCAGGCACACTTGTCAAATGTGGGTGTTGCAAGACTTGTTAAGAATTCCTGTCTGCATAAGGTGTTTCCCGAAACTCAGAATGAAAATGTTCTGTTAGTGGAATACAAGTCCAAGCTCATGTTTGAAGCAAGAACTGTTGATCTTCAATCAATGAAGCAGAAGATTTTCATGACATGGAGCACAGAAGGAAACGCTTGTCAGATACATTTCTGGAAGTTTCCTTACAGGAACACGTCTGTGAGCACATAGAGGAAGGGCCTGTTTTTGGGAAAAGAGCCTGAAGATTTCATACATTTGCTTTGATGAACTGCCCTGGAGATTTTCTGTATTGGTTTTCCAGAGGAGAAGGGTGTACAAAGAACTGTTCTGCAAAGGGTGCTACCTCTGTTAGAAAAAGACAAGCACTGAATGCACATTTTAATGTCACACAAGACACAGTTTAGACTGTGGCAGCAAGAAAAGCAGAGAGAGAGGCATTTCAGAGCCTGCACACCCTTTTACAAAGGCAAAAGCCAGACAAAAAAAATTGAATTGAAATTCCTGCAATGTGAATTTTGTCTCTACTCTCGGTTCTAACAGAACGAGGTGTGAAAGCACAAAATCAAAGCAAATAGACCTGTTGAGAAAAGACAGGGAGAAAAGCATGGCAACTTAGTCAGCTCTCCAGCTCCAAAGAGAGGCATAAATCATCTTTCTTCCACCTGTGAAAGTCATTATCCCAGTCCAGGATTTAAAGTCTGGCCTTTGGAGAAGGCCAAGCCCAGAGTCCTGTACCCACATAGTTTCTAGAGGACTCTAATCTCAAGATGTGAGAAAAACCAACTTTCAGTCACGCCCTCCTCACATGAAATTCACTCAGACAATAGCTACCCCTATAACAGGGCTGGCAGTAAGAACCCTTTCACAAGCGTTTGCTTCCCTCCTGCAAGTAGCTCTCTAAGAAGTTGCTGACTTAAAAATGCCCACTTTGTTGAGACCACAATTTTTTTCTTTTAGAAGACCACCAGGAAGACTTTTCCACAGTTTATTGTGGAGACAGAGGGGAAATGGACAATTAATGTGGGAATATCACCTGCTCTTTGGATGAGCTTAGTGTGTGTGCACCAGGATAAAAAGTCTAGACACAAACTTGCGGAGGCTGCTTCCTGCACTTCATCCTCTAGATGTAAGAATATATTTTACATGGATGTTCAACACACTTTTCTCACTGCCTGCCATCTATCCCAAAGCTGTTTTATTGGCTCTAATGACATAACCTTCCTGCTTAGCTATGCAGGGAAGCACATGGACTATGAAATCGACTTCCACTGCTGGTTTGTATTCTTCTGCTAATTCATATGGGTTTTAATTCTATGCCCTTTAGGCTCATAATAAATATCACCCTTGATAAGCCAGAGCAAGAATTAGGCTAATATTGAAAGAATCTGCCAGGCCACTTATTTATTGTTTTAATTTTATGACTGTCTTGATGTAAATTCTAACAGACATTGGCTAGGTCCAAACAGAAATCACTAAATCACCCAGCATACTAATTCAATGGGAAAGCAGAAAAAGTAGTATATTAAGCATGTTACAAATGAAATTGTTAAATGATTCATTACTGGTTTTGAAATTTATTTTGTTGAGTAACAAACAAAACTAAAAACCTACCCAATAAAGCAACATATATTTTTCAGGACACTTACTATGTCATATGTTGGACTTACATTCTGTACAATGGAGGCATTCCTTTATTAGCACTTAAAGTTTATCTAACGTATAAATGCTGTTAAATATTGTCTTTGTTAAATACTCAGGTGAAGAAATATAATCGTGCTCCTATTCATATTCAGGAAGAATTTACTTTTTGTGAATGTGGAATTTACTTTCATTGTTCACACTCTGCAAAGGAATCTGATCTGCAACTTGCCATCACCTTCCTCTCACTTCCTCTAGGTTCACTAAGAGCTGATGCATGTATCAGCTCACAGGATCAGACCCAGAGCTGGACTTGAAAAAATGTTAATTAATTGTTAATATTTCCTTTGTGAAAGAAAAATACCACTCACCCAAGGGAGAATTTTGCTTGCAAAGATGCACTAGCACCAATTCAAGTGGATTTGTTGAACTCAATTACAGATGACTACCTCTGATCAGACAGTTTGCTATTCTATGAACCCAACACGGAGCAAAGGGTTAAGGAAGGAAAATAGATCAAGATGCAGGTTGCATTTTAAATGCCCAGCTACAGTAGTTATTAAAAATGACCTTTTAATAGGGTCAGCATTTATGAAAACTCTGTAGTCACATTTACATGCTAGTCAAAGCTAAACTACATTGGTAACATCTACTCTTTGGGGTAAGAGTCTTTTAAACACTGCCATGACACTGTAAAAAAAATGTTAATGCACAAAGGAAAGAAAGAAAGTAAAAAATTTTAAAAAGAAAACTAACTAACTAAATAAATAAATAAATGAAAAGAAATTAAAGAAAGCCTTGAAAATGCCAGAGCTATTTTCATAAGTCTCTCTTTGCCACCAAAACCAGAAAAAATGGCCAGTCCCTTTCCCTATTAGGCCAAGGGAACTCCCCCACAGGAGACTCTCTTTTAACCCTTAAAGAAGAACAAAAAGAGACAAAAAAAGTCACCTAGAAACTTTATGTTTGCAATCAGATGAGGAAAACTATTCTGTGATCTCCTAATGCCTCTGTGTTCCAGAAGTGAGGATAAAAAGTTGTAGGAGATGTTTCAAAACTTCTCTTTCCCTGTTGCACTGGGGATTATGTGCTCCAACTTCACTGGCAGTCTGTTCAGGGAAAAAAGGAAAGCTCACGCTATCGTGTCCCTGATGGCACACTGTTGTTTTCTGAAGGAAGGGACAGCACAGGATTTTCTGTGCTAAAGTCTAAAAATACCGATCCAGATTTTCTCTTTTAGACATAATACCTGGACACATGCTTTCATAAAGGGACTTAACTGTGGGAGAATCCTTTCCTTGGGAAGCACCCTGCAGTCACGATATTTTTTAGAGCTCTAGGACAGAACATGCATGGGGTTTAAAGGCACAGGCAATCTCTGCTGTATTAATGGCCTTCACAGAGCCCAGTGATGGCAGGAGCAAACAGCATTTCTTGGTGCAGCTCTGGTTGGCCTCTCTAACCCCACAGCAATGCCAGACAAGAGGAGGTAACACTGGAGAAGAGACAGATGCAGCAGCAATGCTGACAACTCCCCATCTAAAACACTCTCAGTGTTGTTCTGGTTTATGTCAGCTCTCTTCCTCTCTCTGAACCACCCCAGCTGATGAGTGGCTTGCTTGAGACCCCTGACCATCTCAGCAGCCTTTTGTGGGACTTGCTTTGTTAATGTCTTCCTTGTACTGTTAAAAATCAAAGTATTTGACTGAGTCTACCTTTCTATGAAAAGGTATTTTTGAGCTGGAAAGAAACACCAAGCTCTATTCTTTTCCATACAGCAAATGTTTCTGTATTTGAAAGGCCTATTTGCCCTTTCTGAGGGATTCCACTCTCTCCTGCTGCAGTGAGGTGCCTTTAGGCTCTGGCTCTAAATTCAGGATAATGTGGAAGCTGCGACCATGTTTCCTTCGGTTTGTATCCGTGCACCGTCCAGTATCATCACAATCATCTTTGGTTCCATATCACCTTAACTATGCAACAAAATGCCAAGACTTTAATTTGCTACTTCAACAACTGTGATTCAACCAACAGATTTTAATTTATTACAAAAATAGCTTCTTCCTGAGCATCCTCAACCTAGCTAGTGACTCTAGTAATGGTATTGATTACTGAAAAGTTACTCAAAGATTAATCTAGCTCTCTGAGTTGAATTTCAAAAAAGAACTGTGTATTTCTTTAATCCAGAAGTAGTCATCTGCAAGTAAGTTTAAATATCAGTGTTTTGCTAGGACACAGAAAATAACCCTCAAATAGCAGGAGGTGAATATATGAGGACTGAGCTTTAAACAACTTATAGCAACAGAGGGATTAGTGCTGTAAAATGGTTCAAGAGTCCTCTGGTCTTTTCAAGCATCAAATATTGTTTCATTGAGAAAGTTGTTCCAAGCCCAATAAAGAATATTTCCCTAATAGGAAGCCAATGGTGGAAGATTTTTCCTACTCATTAATGACTGGGTTTATGTACCAAAGCAGAAAGATTTCATTCATACATAGTCTAAACTGCTTACAAACCCACTGCTCAAGAGATTCTTTTGTTGGTGATTATTTATGCACTTTTAAAAGGTCATAAAAGATTTCCTTTTAACTGTTTTGAATGTGGTGCCTTCTAATTGCATTGGATGCATTATATGTGCAAATAAGTCAGTACAAGAATGCAACCAGCCTTCTCTGCACTATTCATTATTTTTACATTCTGCTATCGTGTCCCCTGTTATCTGTTTCCTCCCCTACCCAAGTAGTTCTAAAACATTTCATTCATCCTCATGTCTCATGCATTTTCACATCTCTGACAACTGCTGCTGCCTGGATGTTTTTTTCCTGATGTTCACGAAGATGCAAGGACCATCTATAAACACAGCTGCTCATAAGGGGGACACAACCACAATTTATAAAATAGAACCATAATAGTTACAGGCACATGTAACCATGAAGGAACAACCAAACAGATTGGAAATTAAATCAAAGTGCAGGACATGTGACTTCATCTTCAGCAGAAAAATAGTTCTCCTTAAGGACTGACTGTGAGTTGAAAAGACAACTCCTACACCAGCAGAACTACCTACACATATAAGCACTTACTGTGTTATGTAGCATCCTTCTTCATGTCAAAGTCATAAATTACAGCAATCCTACCTCCTAGGCCATCAACAACAATTTTTTTCCTAAAGTATATTTAAAATTCATTGACATCTACAAAATATTCTTTTTCTGCTAGGCATTTATCCCTCTTAAGCCATGTTCCCCAATAGATTTTATTGCTGTCATTGCTCTTCTTTCCCACAATGAGTTTAGCTCGTTCTAAAATAAGGTTTAAGGGCTTGTAGGTTGCACAGGCACTGAATTTCACAAGGGATTATATATTTTCGTTATCACCACAGTCACTTTATTCAGTCTAAGATTTCTTCAAAAATCTTGGCATCATGCTGCAATTTACAGGTTTGTATTGCCCCAACCTCCTCCCTTCTCCAATACGTCTCCAAGCTTTATTACCCCTCCCAGAGCTGCTGTTTGCAGGTATCTTTTGATAGACGGCAGATCTACACTACAGAGAGCAGAATAGTGTAGAGGTATCTAAGACAGCAATATCAGACCTAGGTTTGGAGCAGAAGTAGTCCAGCTGCAACAGGACAGTGCCTGGCACAAGGCAATTCACACTACTTCACAGGTAGATGAACCTACACATGCACAGTCTTCAGTGGCCAGCGGCAGGGTAACAAACCTGGCTGAGGTGTTCTAGGGACTCAGAAGCCAATTGAAACAGGTCTCCCATGAGCAAATCAGTTAAGGATTCTGAAATATCCAAGGTATCCTTGATGTCTCCCTGCTTTGATGCCTTACAAAATTTCAGTGGCATTTTGTATTTTCATCAGTCTCACTAACACTGCATGTACATATTCAGATGCTCCCTCTTCAAAGGCCCACGCTCCCTCTGCTGACAGCAGACATCACAGGGGAAATGTCAGTCTTGGTGAAGTCAAGAGTGAAATGCTGCTGACTTCTCTGGGGCCCACATTTCATCCCATAAGATCAGGAAATGTTCATGTCAGAATCATGTTCAGACTCATGATTGTACCACCTCTCACAGCTCTCCCCCCAGAGACTAACTGGGGGAAAAGAAGACACAAGGTTGAAGCAGGTTTGAAAATAAAGGCATCCAAGAGACCTCCAACCTTTTGTGACAGGCTGATACCAGAGGTGAAACTGGACACAAACAGTGAGGCTTCTGCAACCCCCTGCTCTCAGCAGCATGGCTGCAGCTGCAGCTGGGTTGCCTCAGAGGAACAAGTTAGCTATACAGACCCTTGCCCAGCATCCTCAGCATCCATAATATTCAAGAGGGGCTGATGCTCATTAATGCAGAGACACTGGTTTCCATTGGACCCGCAGTAATTTCATCTAGGAAATTTTTATTGCTGTTTGTGGTAGCCACCTTGGCTCAGCCTATTCTGTAAGAGCAAGACAGACAGTGCTTTTAAAGACAGCACGTGCTGACTCCTCCTAAGTGTCCTTTTTGGGTAAACTCTAAAAATAGACCAAGATGGCACTTACAGGTCAAACTCTGCAGTTCCTTTGAAATCCAGAAAAACTACAGCATACAACACACACAGCTACTGTAATTCCCCAGGCTGGCACCTAGTCATCAGTCAAAGCTACTCTCACAGCACAGAAGTATATTTCTTTCCCCTCCATTGCTCTCTAATATTATTGAAATAAAAATAGATGGAACCATGATCTTTCCCATCTTGTCTAAGCACTAAACTTTGGTTTCTTTCAGAAAAGGTGTCTTCTGCAAAAATACACTACGTTTGTGATCAGGCTTTCTTTGTAATTCGAGTGAAAGTTAGCAGCTGTTACAGTCTACTGCACACACACTGACCTACTTCATGCCACTTACCACAATGAGAGCTTCATTCACACTTTGTATTTCCTTTATGCAATAGCCACAAATTCTTTTGCCAACAGCAACAATAGTTTTCAACAAGTCAGTCTTTCTTCCACAGTCAGACATTTTAGCTTGAGTGCTCACACTTCAAAACTAAAAGTGCAGGGGAGAGACCAGAGAACAGAGAGAGCTGCAACCTCTCTGATCCTTCTGGCATTACCTGTTCTGCAAGACATCCAAGTTTCATTATATACAACACAGAACATGACAAGTTTGATGGGAAATATATATATGGGGGCTTGACTCTTGACTTACAGAAAATGTGTGCATTTTCAGAAGGCCCTTTGAGAGCATAGGAACATCAGTTCTGCTTCCAAAGAGCTTGAGGTCCAGATGCACAAGAATATACAAATGCATGTATCCAGCTGACTTCAGAAGCAGGAACACCATTGCTGACCTAAGCTGATGGTAAAGTCACTTTGGAAACTTTTACTCACTATCTCAAACATAATTATTCCTCCACAACATCACTTGCTTCCAAGCAAACAACATACACAATTCAACTACCCACACTGAAGCTGTTCAGAACCAATACATCAAACAGAAAAATCCCTTTGCTTAGATGTTATTACTAATGCAACAGCTCCATGTACTCTGCAGCAAAAAAAAAAAAGTTTTTGAAACTTTTTCATAAATTTAAATAACTTTATGAGAAAATGTGGTGTTATAATCATATGGGAATCATAAAAACCAAAACATAAATAAAGCCTTGACTTATAAATAAATTACATTTAAATCAACAAATAATATTTAGGGATCATAAATAAATAGATAAATAAATAAAACCCTAATGCTGAAGTTTCAGTTGAATTTGCTCTAAGCTTTTTTGGGTTTCTTTCTCTTTGCACAAGACCCAGGAGATGTGGACCCATGCAAATGGGAATAAGCTTTACCTGACTCTCCGTGATCTGAAAACACCATATTTTATTCAGTGTAATAAATACTGGTAATATTAATGTTTTGCCTAGCAGACATATTTACAATACTACAAGGATTTTATGAAATCATATCACTTTTCCCTAACTGATGACACTTAACATTCCATCTTAAAAATACATTATTTTCTTTGAGTTTCCCTCATAGTCAATGAGTTTTCCTCTTCATTGTTTCCAGTTCAGTCTGTGAGTTTAATCTGTACTAGCTACCATACCAACATGCTTCATTTTAATTTTACAGGTATGTGTAAAGAGTTATTGGTTGGAGATAGTTTCTCATACAAGCATATGAAAGAAAGCATTCAGTGGAAAGGTATAGGCATTCAGGACAAAAACACCATCAAACACAGTAGCTTTTCCTCTGTATGACCTGACGGATGACAATTCAGCCAGCATCTATAAGAAGGACATTTTGAAAGACGATGTTGAAAATAGAGTGGCCCATATTCTGACACAGTAGCTCCTGTAGTAAGATAAAGCAGCACCTCTGTATGTTGCAGAAAACCAAACCACTCCTGCCTTGTATGCGGTTAATTTTGTTTTTTAATTTTAAAATCTGCTGTCTGTTCCTTTTCTCAGAGATGCATCAAGCTAGTCTGGATTTGTCCTTGTGAGTACATCCATGACCTCCTCGTTATTAGGTTCCTGTTTCTCATACTGTAGACTTTACACCTCAGTTTTTATCTGACCTGGCTGCCTACAGCTGCACAGCTGAGTTCTGCATCAGGAGGCTGCCATAGCAGACACTTGTACAGGTGCTAACACTGGCTTGCCAAATAAAATCTTACCCTCAGTTACTTCAAGTGCACCTCTTTGGCTCAACTTTTGCTCATTTGCTCATTGACAGGAGCATTTTAATTAACATGTGAGAAAAAAAAATGAGCAAGACCAAAGCTGTGTGCATAGAAAACACTAACTGCAGTTTCCAGGCTGGGAAATCTGGCATTTCCAAGGCTTCTGATACCATATGTTGCAAATGTGAAAGAAACAAAGATCATTAATTATGCTGAGCCCCTGGTAGCCACACCCCTAGTACTCCATGGGTCTGCAATTATCCAGCCTCATATTTTTCTCTCACTGATAGGACTGCTGATGGTACAGCCTATTCTGGAGGCCATCTCTAAATATGTGAAAGACAAGAAGATGAGCAAGAGTAGTCATCATCGATTTGCAAAAGGGAAATCATGCTTAACCAACCTGATTGCCTTCTATGATGGGATAGGTGGCTGGATAGATGAGGAGAGAGCAGAGGATGCTGTCTACCTGTATTTCAGCAAGGCTTTTGACACTGTCTCCCACCTTGTCCTCATAAGCAAACCCAGAGAGTGTGGGCTGGATGAGTGGATGGTGAGGTGGCTTGAGAACTGGCTGAATGGCAGGTCTCAGAGGGTTGTGTTCAGTGGCCCGGAGCTAGCTGTAACTAGTGGTGTCCCTCCAAGGATTAATACTGGGCCCAGTATTGTTTAACTTATTAATCAGTGACTTGGACAAAGGATTGGAGAGACTCCTCAGCAAGTTCACTGCCGATACAAAACTGGGTCCCTTCCAACCTTAACCATTCTGTGGTTTTGTCATTCTGTGACTGCATCAAGTCCGGTCTGTTTACCTTCCATGTATTATTACCTAAAGCTAGAACTTCCCCATCTTTTGTCTTCTCTATCCCTTTTTGTCCATGTGATCTCTGTCTATTTATTTGTACAATTTATCTTCCAATGAAGACCTGCTCTCAAACACTGTCTGTGGAAGTTATACAACACTGTTTATCTACATGGCCTGTACAAGAGAAGCAAAATCTCCCTCCATGGAGTTCTGGATGGAGGGAGAGATCACCCTTCAACTGAGCTGCCATCCTAAGATTGATCAAAGCCTTCCCCACAGAAGAGCAAACACTCAGTAAAAGCTGTGAAGAATCAATATGTGACAGCGGATGGTGCCATATCAAGTCTTAGTCCACGTGGGGTTGATACACTGAGACTGAGTCTGGTGTTTTCCCACAGGAACACGGGGAGAACATTCAACTCCCTGAGAATGAATAGCTCAACAAATGAGTTATTAAGAATTTAACTACACAAGTCCCAAGAGAAAACCATTGAAGCCTATTAAAATGAATTTGAAATTGCTTCTTTATATGGAAAATACACTAAGTGCTATGTTGCAGGACCTCCCTGGATTAGAAGAAATATGTTTATGGGCCACTGGGAAATTTCTACTACAGGAAGCCTGAGACACCACTACTGCAAGAATCCACTCTGTCTTAGGGGAAAGGGCCAGACTTGGAGCAACACCCCCCAAAGAAATCCACGGATTACTTCAGAAAAGTTCTTCTGTGTTTAAACTGAGCTTAACAACATCAAAGTCTGGCCCTTAATAACGCTAAGAAGCTCAGGAGCCAGATCAACTTCTCCGATTTGGGAATAACTTCCTGCTCAGCCAAGCCCTTGCAGTTACTGCGGCATGTCAGCCCTGGGAAACACCAAACATTCTGGGGTTGGAAAATTGATGATGCCAAGTGCATCACGTACTGTCTGGTCCCTGGCACACTGCTTGGTACGTAGGCAATGGCAGATGTACACAGAAGTCAAGCCCACGCCTTCAAAGACAGCTTTTCTGTAGGAATATAATGAAAACACCTACACTTACATGGCGTGTCTGTCCAGTTACTGTTTTCAGGGAGAATGTATCATTTACATCTTGGCACTGCACTTACTTCTTCAACCTCTACTTTTTCGTGCACGTCAAGACAGTTCTGCTTGAAAATGGTCTGATAACAGGAACACCTAATTTCATTCTGCCACTACAGTGAAGAACAAGATGAGCTCTCTGCGCAGTAGACTCCATGCCCTCTGTGTCACTGCTAATGACTTTCTCTCTTGAACAACCTGCCTCTAGGATTCAAGGATCACCTGGGGGTTTGCTTTGCCTTTGGAGTGGCTCAGGCTGTGATGGACCTCTTTATCTTCCAACAGCTTCCAGAACGAGACACATAGGTCCCCTGACAAAGTTCTTTGTACGTTTTAAAGAATGCAAATTGAAGAGTGTAGAGTACTGAAGTGTATTTTTCAGGAACACTGTGAAGACATTTCCAGCAAGTGCTTTTAATGGAAGCTTCTTTGCCAAGTATTGCCTCCTTTCCCAGCTGTGGTTTTGAGAAAACACATTTATTCACAACAGGAAAAAGCAGAGCAAAACTTTCAGTCCTGTATACTCAATCACTCTATCCCTAGGTAGATGAACTAGAAGGGCTTCTTTTTTTCCCCATAGGTTTTACAAACATAAGCATTTAGTACTGAGCTCATACCTACCAGGATGGTAAGATGCAGTGAAATTCAAATCAAAACCAATGAAAGTGATAGTATTAGACCCAGCAATTCAAAATAAAGGGTCAAAGAGAGTTAAGTGCAGCAGAATCACTTTTTAAAAAGCACAGGAAAAATAAGACAGAGGGGCTTAAATTGTGAGATGATCAGAACATAGGAAGCAGAAAAGAGGAAAGCTCACAGCTATATTCCAAAGCACACTTTGAAATGGCCTGTGCTGCTAAACAAAAGACAGGCCATTTATTTATTTACTCAACTCATATTGATTTGGAAAACTGGCAAGAATATTGCAAAATAAAACCAGCATTAGAACAGTCTACATTTTGATTAGCTTGTGCTGCCATAATTTGCAGAAGCACATTGACATTATGTGTGATGGGACTCAATAAACAAAATTAATATAACATGGCTACCACTCAACATTTCCATAACATTTTATGCCTTCACACAACTTTGCAATACAAACTTAATAAATTAATCTCCATAAGGTAGGCAAATCTGATTATCCTTATTTTACAGATGAGTTAACTGAAGCTTGGCAGAAGCGATGTCACCCAAAGTAGCACAGAGAGCTGAGGGGAAAGAGTAGCAATTAGCAGCCGGTTTAAGGCTACAGAGACTCTGCCATTCCTTCTGGCCAATTATTATGCAGGACTCCCTCACTGCTACCACAGTGTAAAATTTAGAGATCTGTGCATCTGTCTGTTAGTATTTCCATGTTCCCTCAAACCATTAATAATAAACACACACAGAGTCTGACTGAGGGACCTGTTTTCTGATGCACAAACACATGCTAGATCCTGCAGCCCTCTAGCTCAGTCTGCAAAATTAGGAAGAGGTCTCCTGACCTTCTCCAGCCAGTAGAAATCTGGGTTGTCACAAAGACAAGTACGTCACTCTAGGACACGAGAAAGAACACACGTACACGAGAGATTTCAGAAGGGTTATGTCCCCTGAGGTTTATTAACTTCACAATTTATAGTTTCCAGGACAAGGATTGGGTGAAAAAGGTCACTTCCTTTACAAACACATTGGCTACAAGAATTGTCCATCAGGATATTTTTGTCATAGTGCAGGTATGTAAACATACTTACAGGTAGAAAAACATAGCTATTGTTTACATGAAAAACTGTGAGAACTCTGACTCCAAAAGTAGAAACATCAGAAAGCTGAGAGAACTAGGCAACACAAGTAAAAAGGAATAATTCCCAGGGAAGAAAAAACTCATCTCCTTCATACCTTCCTCCCATCAGACATCACTGTGGGCCAATGCCCAGCTTCAATGGAGGCACTTACACACATTCCCCTCACTGCTTGGCTCTCCCACCAAAAAGCCTTTTTGAAATGATGGCAGCTGCTCTGCCAGTCTTCCACCCAACCACTGTGGAGCCACTGCCTTCTGGATTCATGGAGGTGTTTCAGTTTTTCCTGAAAGATTTATTTTGCCACTGGCATTTATTATGACTGAATATCATGTCATATCAGTTCAGTGGAAAGGAGAAGAGAGGACTCCTCTTACAATGGTATTTTCTATTATGCTAGAACAGCTGCCGAGAGGAAGCCACATCCAAAGGGGAAATGGTGGTCTTTCTAATAGGCATTCAAAACACTTAAATCAGGGGTGATGTAGAATGACTTACTCCTGCCTAAATATACATTTCCAGATTTGCAACTTTTCCTACAGGTACTAAAATTCTCTGCAGGCCTTCAGGATATAAAGATGTCAAGCACTATTATACTAGTCCAAAAATGTGACAGAAGTGTCACTCAGAAAGCAGAAGTAAAAAACCTGCAAAGAATAGGGTTTGTGAACAAGCATGACATAGACAAATACAATCTAAATATTTGCACTTCACAAGATGATCTTGCCTGCTGGCTGTACCAAAGGTGGGTAGTCAAGTAAGCACAGAACTATCCTCAGTACCATCACTCAGAAGAGCAAAGAAGAAATAACAATATAGTCCTTTATTTTGCTTTTCTTTCCACTTCTACCTTCCTAAAGTTTATTGTTTTCCATTATAGCAACACTTCTTTCAACTATTGTATTGGAGACAGGGAAAATGTGTGTTGTACACTAGAGCATCAAAGGTGACTTCTAAGATCATAAGAACCCTAAAACATTTGTTTTGCCCAGATTTTCCTCTACTCGTGCCCCTGGTCACCGGGTTTTGTGATATTTTAATGGCAGTAATATCAGATTGGGGCTTTACCTATGCCCCAAGGGAAAAAATGGTAAAAAGTAGGTCCAAAATCCTCTTTCAATTTGAAATACCTCTGCTTTAGGTAGAGAAGGTGATTTACTGGATAGCTGAAAGAACTTGTAGACAGAGGAATGGAATTTTTGCACAAGCAACAGGGATAAAATACCACTGTAAATAAAATCTAAGCTTACTTCTACCTGATCTCCCCTCTCTTTAGATTTGGCTACTGACATTGATATAGAACAGTATCTATTTGAGAAGGACCACCCATTTGGTCGTGGACTCTCACTGGAACGATTCTAAATGGAGAAAAACATTACAGATATGCCAGTGGAATGTTACAACTGTTGATACACTTCATACATACACCCAGACAAACATATATTAGCCTAGAGCAGACAACACTGTCACTTTCTGAGCCTCTTAAAATCTAAACTAGGAGCTTAGGTGTAGTCTGAAATCTTTGTATGCTATACGTATTAAGAAATTCCCTTCTAGTATCTTCAATATGAAAAAGACAAATGAAAAGTTGTATTGTGCATAGAGGGGAAGATGATCAGACGAGGCCATTTCCTGCACACTTGAAGCAAAGGTCACTGCAGAGAGAATTTACTTCATCAGAACCCTAAGTGAACAAGTATAAATGGCTGAGACTAGCCAAGAGATAGAAAAAAGAACAGATTGGATCGACTACACCCATGGGAAAGAGCTTACCTCAAAATATCTCATTTACTGGAAGCACTCTGATCTGGAAAAAAAATGCTCCACTCAAGCCTAGGAGACCAGACCACCACTCACACAACTGACTGCTGGAAAGAACTTACCCATTGACCTTAGGTCAATGGTCTACAAAGGCAGTCTCTCAGTGTAGAGCTGGTATTCAGTTACTGTCAGTGGGGTTTAGGGAGATGCTTTGCTTGTCCAGCATGGTTTTTTGTAATTTCACAAAGAGATTGGGTCAATTCAGAGGAGCAGGAGCTGGCCATTAAGTGCTAGGCCAGTCTAGTTATTCTATTACCCTTCTGCAAACTTCGGAATCGGTACTCCTCTTTTTTTTTTTTTTTCTGAGTTTGGTTCGTGTTAATCTTGAGGACAGATCCTGTAGCCTCCATAACATTCAGGGGCCTCGTTTAGCTATTTGCTTAGATTCTTCTCTGCCCCTGGAAGCCAACAGCAGCTCCTAGATAATGAGCTGAGAGGCATGACTGCCCCTCAAAATGCTGGGAGGAACATTTTGGTCTTTCTACCAAATGATGAAATGCAAAAAAAAAAATAAATACAAAGTTTTGAAGTCTTCATGTTAAGATAATCTTTTCTTGAGGAGCTTATTGAGCATTAAGGAAAGAGCATTTCAAATGTCTATTTACAAACTTCAATTGTTAACATACTCTAAATCAATTTATTACTTAAAGCTACAGGAAACTAAAATGGCCTGAGTGAACTGAAAACATCTCAAAACAGGCTGCTCTTCCTTTCAGCCTGAAATAAATGTATCCTGTTAGACACTGGTAGATTTTTAAGATGCTGCCAGATGACTTAAAAAGAAAATAAACTCAAACCAGTGCTTAGAGCTTTCTTGAATCATTTAATGCAGATCTTATGTGACATGAGATGTGCTTTATGTCTTCAAACTGGCAGTGCAAACTTAGTAATTAATCCTCACAAAATAGGGCAGGTCAGTAATATCATACTGAGACAGGTTGACATTAAAACTCAGGACTACTTCAGTGCCTCAAATGGCATCCTAGGCCCTTCTGGCTATGTCTTAAAGGCTTCAAAACCAAATGCTTTCATTTTGCATGTAACAAAATTATTTGATATTTTGCTTCAAAAGCTGCTCTAAATATTTCCGGATGGGCTTTCAAAGAGAGAGGACTGCGTTCCTTTTGTACATTCGTTCTCCTGACATCTCTCCTGCTACTTTGTTTCATATTATGTTCTCAACACAACTTGAGCCACACAACTTATGGTACTTAGCAGTCCTGAACACTGGGCCACTTAGGTCTGAAGGCTGTTTACAGTTTACTGGAAATAAGAATTTTTCACCAGGCAATTATGGCCTGAACATTTCTCGTTTTAACTCACGACGGGGTTTTTTTTCACTCACTTCAGGCAAAGTGTTAGAGTGCTGCTCTGCTCCTGCTATCAACTCTAAAGTTACACTGCAGGATTCCAGTTTTGATTCCATCATTAATAATTTGTCAGTCTTCAAAGAAAGACATTTTGCTAAATGCCAGTCTCCTTCTGGAGCCTCTTCAATGTTTGTATTATCTTTCCAGGTATCTTTCCCAACAATCCTGCTACTAGAGGATGGTACTGCTGACTGTACAACAAAGACTACAGCTCCTATTCCCACAGCTGTGCCACCTCTGTGGTACTCACCACATTCAAACTAAATTCACTGCAGCTGGCAGCCAGGAGGGGCAGCCCTGTCCTGGGGGGCATCAGGCACAGCATCTCCAGCCAGGCAAGGGAGGGGATTGTCCCGCTCTGCTCTGCACTGGGGCAGCCTCACCTCGAGTGCTGGGGGGCAGGTTTGGGTGGCACAATGAGACATTAAGCTCTCAGGGACTGTCCAAAGAAGGGAGAAAAAGATGGTGAAGGGCCTTGAGGGAAAGCTGTTTGAGGAGCTGAGGACACTTTATCTGACCTGGAGGAGATTAAGGGGGGAGCTCAACACAGTCTACAACTTCCCCAGGAGGGGAAGAGGAGGCACAGGCACTGATCTCTTCTCTGTAATGTCCAGTGACAGGACCCCAGGGAATGGCCTGAAGCTGTGTCAGGGGAGGTTTAGGTTGGATATCAGGAAAAGATTTTTCACCCAGAGGGGGCTGATCAATGGATTGGGCTTCCTAGAGAAGTGGTCACAGCACCAAGCCTGACAGAGTTCAAGATGTGTTTGGACAATACCCTTGGGCACATGTTGTGACTGTTGGGGGGGTCCTACACAGGGCCAGGAGTTGGACTCTATCCTGATGTGTCCCTTTCAACTCAGAATATTCTATTTTGTTATAAGTCTGGGCCAATCCACTGGAGAGAAAAGTGCTGCTGTTTTCAGACAGCTCAGTATCAAGCTGGGCCAGGGCTGCAAAAGTAGCTGAGTGAGTGCATACTGCACTGTAAGAGACAGCATAAAATTCTATAGCAGTAAGTTCTGCAGAAAGCTAAGACTGATATGATATACCCAGATTCTCTGCAGGGAAAGGAGAATGAAGCCAAGGACTGGATCCAAGAGAAACTGCTGCCAAAGATGCTAAACAAAGGCCCTTGGGGAATTCAGCAAATTTCCTAGAGTTCTGCCTGGACCATCTTTCCTTGAACTTGCTGGCTCCTGGCTCTTCACTCTGCTCAGTTCACCTCAGCTTCATTCTGCCTCAGAGTGTCTCAAGTCGTTTTAGTATTTGTCTACTTCTCAGTTGCTTGGTCTTTAGACAACGCTTTCAAGAGCACTTTCATTTTTCAGCTACTACTATCAAAACTGATAGTGTAGCCCTGCTCTTGGTTGCTCTTCAGGCATCATTGTATTATGTGTAATCAGTCACTCCTCAATGGGAGTACTGGTAACATAATTCTTACAAATGGATTTGTAAGTATTGAGAACACAAAGAAAGGTATAAACTAAAGGATGATAAAAGCTAAAGATGGTCTTATTTCAGCTAGGGCATTGGCTAAGATTTTCCTGGATTGCACCTTCTCTGGGTATTGCTCGTACAACCATGTATTTCCTGAAACAAACAGGAGCATCCTGGAATGAGTCTCCTAGGAAAAGCAGTGTTCAGTCACTGTCTGCCTGTCTGCTATGAGGAACTGCCCAGCCAGTTAGGTAGGCCTGTTCATCATGGAGCACAGAATCCTATTTGTTGCTTTAAGTTAATGACTATTAGCTTGTGTTCCAGGCAACTGCTCAGATTCTTTGAAGCATTGATCATACTAAAGAAAGAGGAAAAGATGAGACAGTCAAGACCTTGACAGTGGGACTATGAGTTTTTTTGGTTTATCCATGTACTGACCCTGTATGTCTTGAGCAAGGGTGCTGAACCAGCTCGGTTGCTCACGGTCCCTCAGGCCAGCAGAACTGCTTCCAAACTGAGTCCTGGATGGAGCTTCCGAGGAAGGGGAAAATTCACCCTGGCTGTGCTTAGTATGGCGTTTTGACTGCCTCCTGAACTGTCTTGCTTGAGAGAGGCTGATTCCCAAGGAATCCTTCACATTTCACTACACTGGCCCACGCTGATCTTCAGTGTGTCACAGAGCCTCCTTCAAAAAACCTGTCTGTTTTGATGTGGTCCATCAAATCTTTGAGCCCATTGATTCAGACCTACCGATGGGCACAGTTTACTTATTCTCTGTTCAGCCCAACTGTTGGCCTAAAAAAGACACCTCTTTTAAAAAAAGTAATACAAATTAAAATGTTATTATTGATATTTTACATTAAAAAGTCTATATTTCCAGCTAAATTGCAGGTGGTCATTTTATTTCAGGAGGAATTTTTTCACATGATACAAAACTGAACTGAATGGTTCAATGTGGACAGTGATTACTAAAAAATAGCAACCACATTAATTCCAATACAGAATCACAGAAAATAATATAATTGTTCAGGTTGGAAAAGATCTCTAAGATCATTTAGTCCAACCCCTAACCTAACTCTGCCAAGTCCACCACTAAACCATATCCCTAAGTGCCACATCTAGATGTCTTTTGAACACTTCCAGGGATGGTGACTCCACCACATTCCTGGGCAGTCTGTTCCAATACTTCACAAGCCTTTATGTGAAGAATTTTTCCTAATGTCCAATTTAAACCTACCCTGGTGCAACCTGAGGCCACTTCTGTCATCCTATCATTTATTACCTGGGAGAAGGGCCTGACACTCAACTCACTACAACCTCACACCCAATTAACTACTCCTTTCAGCTAATTGTAGAAAGCAATGAAGTCTCTCCTCAGGCTCCTCTTCTCCAGACTAAACAACCCCAGCTCTTTCAGCTGCTCCTCGAAGGATTTGTGCTCCAGACCCTTCCCCAGCTCTGTTGCCCTCCGGACACGCTCCAGGCACCTCAGTGTCTCTGTTGTAGTGAGGGGCCCAGAACTGAACTCAGGATTCAAGGTGTGGCCTCCCCAGCACTGAGTACAGGGGAACAATCACTGCCCTGGTCCTGCTGGCTACACTGCTGCTGATACAGGCCAGGTGCCCTTGGCCTTCTCGGCCACCTGGGCACATGCTGGCTCCTGTTCAGCCGCTGTTGATGAACACCCCCAGGTCCACTGGGCAGCCTTCCAGGCACTCTGCCCCAAGACTCTGGGCTTGCACAAGTGACACAAGTGCAGGACCCAGCACTTGGCCTTCTTGAAGTTCATACTGTTGGCCTTGGCCCATCAATCCTACCTGTCCATGTCTCTCTGCAGAGCCTTCTTACCCTTCAGCAGATCAACACTCCTGCCCAACTCGGTCTCATAAAAACAACCAGAAAGATTTACGTGGATCCACATATGTAGACGAATGCACACTATCCTCTTTGGCTTCTGTCTTCTCACATGCCCTACTTACTGTGGGATTTACTGAATCTCTTCTTTCCATATCTGGTGAAAGCACAGCTATAATTTTTAACCTCTGATACAACTCATAGTGAAGCTATTTCCAAGGTAACATTCACCATTTTCACACTATAGCTGTGCAGTGATTTTCATTAACTGATTAGACAAAATTTGGTTAGTGCTTGTTATAGCCATTTAAGGATCTATTCTTAGGACACATTACCTTACAAACAATGCTACCATCTCACTTTGTAGACTGCTTCAACTCTACTTTAAATTCCTGTTACAAGAATACATTTCTGCAAACTGGTACCCATAGCTACTAAACAGTCCTTCCATAATCAGTCTCCTCAAACCACTGACCTCTCTGACACCATCACTAATACACCAGGCAATGTAAACTCCTAAAGAGAATGAAGAAACAGGTGAGAGAAAAGTAAAAATACTGACAGCTCTCTGTGGGGATCCTTGTACATATAGGTACAGCACTACATTGAAAATACTAATGCCATATAAGCTGTTTTATATATAAATGCTAAAAAATAAAAAATGGGCTTGAAAAACCACAGAACATCAGAGAATTCATTCTTAATGTGAATAATTTTATGCTCCACAGAAATCTGAAGTTATAACTCTATACATAGACTGAAACTGTGACTTCAAAGAATTGCTACATAGTCTGTCTCTGACAGCACACTTGGTTTCCAAATCTGGGTAATGCCAGCGTGTGGTTCATTCTTCAATAGATAATGAAAAGAGCGGGTTTTTATCAGCAAAAGCTACATCATCCTACAG
>JACBWW010000011.1:18067081-18106748 GCA_020086605.1 Lanius collurio | reverse complement strand
AAAAGAAAAGAAAAGTTCCACCATGACCAGAGCTGAATGGGAGAAATGCACAGTTTAAAAGAGAAAACAAGCATCTCAGTTTTAGGTAATGTTGTGCTCCAGCTACCAGTGAACATTCTGAGGGGAAAAGGGACTAAAGAGATCAAAAAAGCACTTTTTACCCTCCAGATCTGATGTGCAGCACCAACGAGATGAAAAAAATTCTTGCCAGTACCACATCTGTGAAGGACCAAAAAGACCTGGATAGATGTTAAGTTTCTTTTAGGTGACCAGCTTCACCAGTTACCCATCACAGATGGATCCAGCAAATTGAAAGCATTGTCTCCAATGAAAACACTCTACCAAGAATTTTATTTTTGTTGCAAATGTCTGCTAAAGATGAGGAATTTACAATTCCTATTTTCAGGATGCCACATCTTCACAGTCTTTTCTTCCTCACAGGTTTCCAAGGAACAATATTGAACAGGGTACCCACAGAGCACAGAAAAATAAATCACATTTGCTCAAAGGAAGTTTAAGATACTAGACCCAGAGAAGGAGAAATCTATCCTCTTCAGATGACCAAAGATATAGACTGATATGTTTCTAACATCCAGGCCCAGAAGTGAAGGAATTCATCATAGGACTTTCGAGACTAATTAAGAGTTTCCCTGCATGTCTTTGGTTTGGATGTTTGGATGTCAAAACTGACATTTTTTTTAAAGGTCTTAATGGTCAGAGGTCTGCTGCTCTTCAGCCTTCCGGTGAAAAAAAAGAAATCAGTCTTTTCAGTGTCAGCAGCATTTAACAAGTTAAGTTATGGACTGGTTCCCAAGGTCTTTAGAAAACATGAGTCCTACTCATTATTGATCTCCCTGTAGAAAGTCATTTCTTTTTCTTCTTTCTGGTTTATTTCATATAGAGACTGCTACAATTGCTTTTACCATTCCCCCTGGAGTCATTTCAGGTTAACTCACTTTACACTTGCTTAAATACAGCTCGAATTTGAAGGTTCTCTTTGAACAGTGGCTTGACAGAGAAATTCAGGATGAAAAGAGCAAAGTTTTGGATGCAGAAGAGGTTGTCTTAATGACAGGGTAATTGCTTTTCTGAAAAGGACAATCTTGAATTGTGGAATCTATAGTTAATTGCAAGAGCAACCTTAACTAAGCCTCATTCTTTTTATGCATCACTCTCTAATTTTTTTCTACAATATACTATTTCTCCCTCTGAAAGTCACTTTTTAGTAAAATGACCTCGTCTTGAAATCTGATCTTCAAATTAAGAAAACTTTTATTTAAAAAAGTCTGTCATAAAAGCGTAAGTAGCCAGTCAATTTCCCCACAGAGAACTAGGTAACTTCTGAAGACTAATCTCTAACAGTGTAGTTTTTCTATTACCTATTTGTGTAGGAATCTTCTTGTAATTTACAAGACTTGTTTAAGCATTCAGTGTAATAGTTTTAGCTCCATTTCTGAACAAGTATTAAATGTGAAAATGAATTATGCACTTCAGGGACATACCATCTACCCTCTTGAATTCACCCTGAAATTAGTCAGGGACTTTCTATATTTGAAGGTTGTAAATTGTTGTGGTTTAATCCCAGCCAGCAACTAAGCTCCAAACAGCCACTCCCTCACTCCTCTGATGGATTGGGGGAAGGAATCAGAAGGGTAATAGTGAGGAAACTCACAGGTTGAAATAAAGACAGTTTAATAGGTAAAGCAAAAGCCACATGCACAAGCACAGCAAACCAAGGAGTTCATTCACACATTGCCAGCTATGCTTCCTCATTAGAAAAGCTTTTTTTGATTGGGTCAGGAGGCTAAAGAGAACTATCCATCTTGCACATAGTTGCTCAGAAGGGTGTATTTCATAATCCTGGGTGTATTTCAAACCCACCATCCTGTGATCCTTGTCTGACCTCCATCCACAGTGCAGACAACAAAATTTCCCCCAGTGGGGACTAGTTTTGAAACCACTGACTTAACGGATTATACCAGAACATCTTTCAGATAATAATCAAATTTGGGTAACAGATACTTTCCCTCTGTTAGGCTTTTAAAAAATACATAATAGCCCTTTTCCTTTTTCCTTGCCCAGTGGCTTGATGTGGGATGCGGGAAATTCAGTGATTTGCCACTGCCTGTAACAGCTTTTAAGAAAAATGGGCCATACAAGATCTGTTTTTATTAAAAAAGGAAGGAAACCTGTAGGTCTCCTTTGGCTTTGAGGATTCTTTTCTTACAGGGATGTGTGCTAGGCCAGTTCTTCATGGATTCTGCACAAGAAACAGAAGCAAACTTGAGTTGTGGGGTTTTTTTCCACCTCTGCTACATTTTCAGAAGTATGTGCTGTTCCAGGAGCCATCCAGAATCCCGAGTTATACAGCCATGTGTGCAAAGGGTAATTCTAGCATGTGTCCTCTGTTCACTAACTGATCACATAACAAGAGGCCACGAGGGCTCCCTGAGCTGTGGGGCTGAGTGTTCACACACAGCTACACTATGCACAATGCCAAAGAACATCATGTCATCTGTCCAATTCTTACAGGTACTGGAGCAGAATACTAAAAAGGAAGCCAAGGAATCACCTGCTTTTGTTTGCAATTTACACAGACATCTATGTACACACAAACAGGTACCCAAGCCAACAGCCAATTAAGTAAATACAACATATAGCAATGCTAAGTGCACAGCTGGCCATGTGAGTTAAGTTATTGCAATTTAAAGCATTTCCATCTTCAAAAGGATCTGAAAGAAACAGAATGCAGGCTTTACTAACAGGATAAGTTCCCTCACACACAGGGGTTTTTTTTCCTGCTCCATATTCTTCCTTATTAGTACTGAAGCACCCAAGCACTTGGTCAGCTGTATTATATTTTTTGGTTGCATGTGGGTTTTTTTTTCCAATGTACAATATCTCCAACTACCAATAATCCGCCTGACCAGATGTGCATTGTCAGTCCATCTTTATTCTCCCCTTCCCCGCTTCAACTCTTCTGCAACGGTTACCTAAGCAGCAGAAAACATATAAGTAGGGCATTGTCTGCAGTTCAAAATAATCACTGTCTAGTTCCTGCAATGCCAAGACAGTAGAGTAACATAATACTCATTAGTAAATGAAAATTGCTCTATACTGCAATTATGCAGCCCTTATAGCACAGAATAATGGCAGTCTTGGTGCTTTTCCCAACTGGGCTGCGTGACACAAGCAGATCAAAACACTGATCACCTAGAAGATTATTTCAATGGGATAGGGCAGAACTACCAAACAACTGCTGTTGAGAAGATTAATACAAACTAACATGCCACTCATATTCATTCATCTCACTATCTGCTGCAGATCAACAAAACCCACATAGTTAAAAGGTACTCACAATCCTTACAGAAAATACAGCATGCAGAATTTACAATTCTGGTCCATTTTACAAGATGCTTGTGAAAGAATATTTTAAAAGTATTTAAAAACCAAATTATTATTTAAACAGCAAGATTTTGTATGGAACTTCTATTTTTCTTTCTTTTTGACAAACTACTTTATTTCACCACAGCAAATTACTTCAGCTGTATTTCATTAGAGGCTATTTCACAAATGCAAAGATTAAATGAATCCCAAAAGCATTCCAAAACTTCCGCTGTAAAAATGTAAATGGATTATCTCTCCATTAATATCTCACTAAACAGCAACACTTTAGAAGCAATCATTCTTCTGTTGCTCACAACATAAAAGCCAAATGATATTTTCTCCATATATTATCCTGCTATTACAAGATTAGAGTAAAAAGGGGTGGGCCTAAGAAAATAATGTCTTTGGATTATCTTGAAAGTGGGTTTACAAATGCCATACTGGTATTTCCGTATCTTCTATAGTGGAAGTAACACCCAATATTTGTTCACATCACTGTTTTAGACAAGAGAAGACTTCTGCAATAGATTTTAAGTGCTGTCACCAGCTTGTGCCTACTTCATTTTCATATAACAGCAAATGAAAGTACAACAAAACTTGTTTTATTACAGCTGACCTGTAGCACATCCTTATGGAAGTGCTGGGACTACCACTAGAGTGGCCCAGTAGAGAGAGAATGAAGAGCAACAGTGTTTTAAAACATCTTTGTGACTCTTTGAGGCCAGCACCAAGAGAAATTTCCTTATAGAAGCATCAGTTCCAGAAAACAATAAGTTTCCTTAACACAAACATCCCACAGTGGACGGGCAGATGCTTATTTCTAGGATGACACCAAACTGCACTCCCCTCCAATGTTAATTTTTTTCTATCCACAGTGAAATGAGAAGGTCAATCTTTTTTTTCATAAAAAATTGATGCAGTTCATTTCTGATCACCTACTTTCCACTTCTGCAGTATTTTCCCATACCTATACCCAAAATGAAGACAGACATTTTGTGCTTATTTTCAATTGCATTAACCATCTGATTTGTACATACAGTGCCCTCTTCTCCCTTTATTCTGGGGTAGTGCATTGGACCTCACATCCATGTTGTACTGCTAGCCTCAAAATTCACCTCACTCATAACAAAGGCATTACTTCTCATAAAACTGTGGCTGACATAACAATGTTTAAGCATGCATCACTTCACTAGTATTTGTGTATGTACAAACAACCAATTAATACACGGAGACAAGCATGCAGAAGCCTCTCTCTCCACTGGGTGCCTTTCTTCTCTTTTCTAGATTTTCACAATCCTCAGCTCTACCTTCCCTTTCAGCAATTAAAAGAGGTGAAGTATTTCAGGATCTAGCTACTTGGAGCAAATCCATAACACTTATTAATTACATCAGTATCCAGCTGAGGTCTGCACACTCAGATTCACAGAAGTATTGACACAACCACCTTGATTCCAGTATCACATACATAGGTCCTCTGCTGTAATTACTGAAAAGTGACTCAGAGGCACTCTGTTGAGGAGTGAGGTACCAATGCTGGCCCTTGGCCACCTGGGCACCCATCCAGTAATGGCCTGACTGTGCCTGGATGCAGTCTCCCAACATATGTTGGAGTGCCATGGATACAGCTCTGACTTGCAGAATCAGCAGAACTAGGGAAACCTTTGCTATGCTCTCTCTCCCCTTAGTCATCCTATTAGCATAGGCCACAGAAACAGGAAGGTGTCCCAGATATGATGACAGAGGCTCTCAGCTATCAGGGAAGTCGCATACAGGTAACTCAATGGAGCAACCTCCTAGGAGCTGATGATGCTGTAACATTTTTTATTTGATTCTTGTATATTACTAGCAGCACACTTAAAATACTAAACACTTTAAGCTTCCAATCTCTTGGTTATAATTTCTTTATAGCCAGAAAAGTATAGTTTTGCTCAACACAGAGTACCTTGCTGTGTAATATAAAACTGCTGATCAAATCTATTTACTGGGTCAAGAAAGCTAAGTTACTTCTGCTACAAACGCAGCACTAATCACCCATGCAGCATTATAGTTGTCTTTTCATCCACTTTCATGCATCAGTCAAAAAACTGCTTGCAAAGTTCTGAGTTAAACATATTTGCTGATAGTGATGGTCAAAAAGGGGAAGAAAGAACATATGTTGATTTTAGACCACAGGTGGTGCAGCACAGGGTGTTAGAAATTGTATCTCCCTACAAAGTATAAGGTGAGGAAATATGGTATGCAAGTCATTGAGAGAGAACTTACAATGTCATTTTACAGACATTATTTCTTGACTCACTTTAATTGGACAACTACCATTCTCTTTATATCATGTGATCCTTCTGATCAAGGTTGTGTATTTGGAATGCTCTTCTACTTGGAAATTGATGTTTCAGATTTTCAAAGCACTGCAAACTTTGCCTAGATTACCCTTTTTACTAATATTTCAGGACTATCTTCTCAAAGCTGAGCCCAGGTGCATTCTGATGCTCTTCCTCATGTGGAGTATTTCTTTTCCTGTCAGAGGTCTAGTGCATCCACTCAGTAGGGGAAGTTAAGGCAGCAGTGTCTGACCTTCAGTTGCCCCTGTTACTTCAATTGGCTACCACATATTTGCATTTCAAGGTCTATCTGATGAAGCAACAAGGATTTCCATTTTGAGCACCAATTTTTAATGATGTAGCTTCAAAAAAGGTACGTGCTTTCAAAATTTGACTGATTTCTCACGGAGAAAGAAAATTGCACCTCCTCTTCCCCACAGAGCTCTCGGCCAGCACTGGATCTGAACTGATTATCTCAAAATGCATGTTTTTGTGCAAGCTGACCAACTGATTGGTGTGTTCCCTGCAAGTCAGCTGGAATACGTAATTTTAAAAGGGACCTTTGGGTTAATAACATTTTCTCAAACAGTTGTTACCAAAGACTACATGTGCAGACTAAATCAGATTAAATCCTAGAATAAGAACAAAATCAGAAGTGAAATTCCAGCTAGAATATGTCTGTATGCCCTAAAATGTTTCCTGTAAAATCAGGCAGTAAATCATCTTAACGGTAATAAGGCTTACAACATACAGGTTGATCTGCCACACAGACCTATGCAAGCAGCCCAATATTACCAGCTACATACCCTTAAGCTGCCTTATTTATAGATTTCTGAAATCAGAGAAACTTAAGAATGTTGAAGTCTGTGAAACTACTCATGAATGCAGCCTGCACACACAGTTTTTGCAGGACTGGACGCAAAGGTGGTAACTGTGCATCACCATTAAACCAACTTAACAGAAAGCCTGTGAGTACCACCCAGGACTACCCGCGCCACTAAAGGTAACACGTGCAGAGGTCTGCGGATTGGAGCTACTGCATGGATTGGTACTGTGTGTACCAAGTTTGATACCAGCAGAGCTCTGCTTCACTCAGGCACCACTCCTCATCCCCCTGGGATTCATCAGACTTGGCAGCTGGGAAGGAGGCTCTGCAGCCCCCAGCAAAGGCTTCACTGGAGCTCCCCTCAGAGTCCTTCAGAGACTGAGTGCTGAGTAAGGGCTGTGTATATAAATCTCAGCTAGCTCAGGAGTGGGAGAGTCAAGTTCCAGTAAGATGGAAACATAACAGATGATGACACTGTTGCACGACGTGGTTTGGGGTTTTTCCCCTCAAATCCTATGTTATCTAAAATTTTTAATTGGTGATTTGGTAGAGAAAACAGATTGAAATTATCCAATGAGACATTTTCAAGTTAGAAGAGGATATAAAATGGAAAGCATATTGTACAGCTTGTCAAATGAAGGCGCACATAATTCTTACTGGATTGTCTACTGCAATTTTTATTAAGAAACTCATGAAACTAATTGGTATAATTTCTAAACGGAAGTTTAAATTTGCCATAACGAAAGAGAGGTGAAGTTTGAAATAACAAAGAAATGAGTGCATTTAATGATTGCTGAAGGAAGTTAAGCAGCTGTAGCATAATAATCTCTCTTTTTGCAGAATTGGTAAGCATGTGGCAGTATTAATAAAATTTTGATTATGACTTTATCATCAAAGATCCTCTCTAAATCCTGAAGAAAATACTTGCAGTATAACACCTCAAGAAAAAAAAAGGCTGAACTAAGAACCTTCATATTCAGTTATTTTTAAGGAACACAAGTCAGACAAACAGCAAGCCAAGATTCTAGAAAATTGAATCTGTACTTTCACACTTGGAATTTTAAAGTTGTCAAGACTCTCAAAAAACACATGCTAAGTTTGGAGGGCCGTGGTAAAAGAGTTCTGGGGGAAAAAAATCTGTTGATAAAACTGGCTGGCAAATCATGCCACATAGGAAATCTCCTCTGAAAATGGAGATTAAACTTTCAGAGTAAAGACACAACGTTCTTTGAACATGCCTTGATTCAGTCTAATGCCTACCACTGTCTACAGAACAAAGGAAAGTGAAATTTCAAAGTCAGAACCTCACCAGTGCCTCATGAATGTGCAGCAGGGAATACAATCTTATTTTAGTACATATATGTACAAGTGAAAAGAACAGCAAGGTAAGTAAAAGGTGAAGGAGCACCAAGACTTCTGCCTATACTTTTTTTTTACTTAACTATACATGAAATTTGCAACTGAGGCAGAGCAAAATAGCTTTGAAAATCATACAGTACTATGGATTTAAACAGCTTGTCAGGACTGAATCTTTCTGCCTGAGTAACTATGATCTTCGGCCATGGATGGGGGCAATATGTCCAAAAAAAGATTCAAGAAAGAGACATTGATGCCATTCACAGTATTGAAAAAAGTCCTAGTGGCACAAACCATGGCAGAAGACTATGAAGTGTATAAACCTTTTTTTTCCTTTTCTCCTATAACTGGGAGATTCACTGCATAGGAAACATGGGGAATAAATCTACTGCTGCCTTGGCCATCTCCCCAGAAAAGGGAGGCTTTGCAGGTAGAACACAGGATTAGCAATCCCATCCCTGGAAGTCTACAGTACAGACTATCCCCAGTAGTGCACGTCCTGCAGTAAAGCAGTTTCCAAATTTGTGATCTGATTTGGACAGAGGTGCAATGGATTAACATTAAAACAACTCATTGCCTCATTAATCAAATATTAAAGGAATCTAAGTAAGAAGAGAAGCAGGTTTCTTAAAAAAAATAAACACAGAACCAAAGTCCCACTCAAAGTAATAACAGTAATCACAGAATCACATCTGGGAGTCTAATTTGCCCCTGAATGAATAAATAAAATCATTATTTTTTCATTTAGCAGTAATCTTTATTAAATACCACCATTTAGAGTTAAAAGCACCACTATAACCGAAGAGAATGAGAGTTTTAAAGTAAGATCTGGAGATGAAGTGTTATTCAAAGGCTGTGAGGGAGAAGAAGCCATAAGAGAGAATATTTGATAGCTGAAGATCCTGAGTAAACAAACCCACTGTTGCAGTAAGGAAGGGGGAGCTAAGAGGAGAAAGAAAAGAGTGAGCTGGTAGCGGAGTAGGGGCATGCTGGGTCAGCCAGACAGAGACAAAAATGCATAAAGAATTTTGAAGAGAATCTTATTCATCCTGTACAAGTTAGGTGTGCTTGCTAGAAATTGATTAAAATAGGGTAACATATAATGGGAAAGAGTATATTTCAATAGTTTTATAGGCTGTTGCATAGGCAATATAGCCATTAATTATTTGAGCCCTTTCAATCAAAGCTTTTATGCATGAAATAACAGAGTTTTACATGGTTCACAGAAACAAACATATGCCTAGACAGATGCAGAATACAAAAAACCAACAGAGAAACCTCAGCATTGTGAGTGAGTCACCAATTAACATTTCATTACTTTAAAGATACTGTAAGCTTCTTCCTTCCCAATGCCACAAAGGATTTTGCACAGTGCTTCTGCAGTGGTTCAGCTGAATTTCTTGCAAGATCAAGACCTCTGCCAATAAGGTTTATCTATAACAGTACTAACTCAAGTAAGTATATTTTCATCTTCTAACTAAAGTGCCTACATAACCAAACTACACTGCCTACATAACCAAACCTCGATTTGATCATGTGGACAAGTGCTAAATAAAATTGAGAACTTGACAAAAATGCAGTAGCTTTTCCTAAGTTTGAGATTCAAGTTCAGGAATATGACTGGGTATGGTTAGAAGCCTGAAAAGAGAAAACTCAACCAAAATCCAAGCTGCAACCCAGACAACCTGTGGACTTCTGCACCAGAGCGAGTGCACAGTGGTTTCTGTCTCCCTTTCTCACATGGGAACACAGATGGACTGATACACATACATTTCTTTCATGTAGCAATCTATTGTATAACCATTTATGGGCCATTCTGAAGTACATTTTGATCTTCTATCAAGATAATTCATTTTGATCCGAGAATTTTTTTTTTTACATTGAGAACAACCATTTACTGGAATAACTTCCCCAAAGGAATAGCAAAGGCCTCATCACTGTAGGTTTCTAAGATGTGACTGGGCAGTGTGCTAGATAACCTCATCTAGGCTCCCTTTTCCACAAAAGGTTGGACCCAAACTGGGCCGCTCTATAATTTACAGCAAATATTTGCAAATTATAATGATAAGAAATGTTTTTGTAAAGGTAAAGTGTAACAAGTGGGATGATCAACACAACCTGCTACAGGACTTTTAGTAGGAAACATGTTGGTTTTACCTCTTGCTGAGCTCTATTTGAAACAGTTGTTATTCTCACTTAATAAACTATGAGGATTAGAATAATGTTGATAGTTATCTCTCTCACAGGATGTTGTGAAGACTGATATGTTCACATAGATTATTTTAAAAATGCAATACAAAAGAATAATGTTATGCATTATTAGCACTGGTAGAATAGTAATATAGTTTTATATTAACTCAGCATTCCACAAACAGCAAGTAAATTGTTACTCAAAAGGTCTCTTCTCCTTCCAGCATTCCTCACAGATTTCTTCCAACTCCCAAGCTAGTTATTGAGCAACTTGTAATGTCGTTTTAAAAGACTAACAGGCTACCCCTGAGGAAGAAAAATCTGAAGACAAAACATCACAGGCAGGTTCTCCCATTAAAACACTTCTATGTAGAGGTACTTAGAAAAGCTGAAATAAAATGACAGTAGAGACAATGGTTTTGCTGGTATGTTCTCAACTGTGGTTAAAACAACCAAGAATTGTGACCCTGTATAATATAAGAGGTCTCTCATATAAGAGGTCTCTCTCTCTTTACAAGATTGTCTCTTAATTCCATTTAAAAACAGATCGCTAATGAAAAGCTACAAAAAAGCAAAAGCTATTTTTCCCCTCACATGTAACATATTTTTCAAGTAGGAAACACAAGAAATCATGTGCCATTAAAATCATAATTACCTGAGCATCATAACCAATAGATCGCTCTGTGTCATCAAAAGAAATAGAAGACAAAATTAAACCTACCATCCATCCAAAATTTAGTGGTTTGTGATTAAATTTACTGAGCCCTTTTCCACACTTGATTGATACACTTTGATTGCACAATTAAAGACAATTAAATTATTTGAAATTCCAAGTTATTCTATCCAAAGGACTAAACTGGTATTGTCACCCTGTTTTTGTCACCCTGTTCAGGATGGTAGAGAATTTGTATTATGTATTTCCCAATCCACCTGCATCCTTCTAGTCCTTGAATAAAACTTCAGCCATAGGGAGGAATTAAACACTTGTGCTTTTGGCTCTCACTTCCCTCGTTTTTAAATCAGTTGGGGTCCTGTTTCATTTTCATCACCATCACCTTTTCCACCTTCAGTGAAAACAGGACACAGATGATCCTATGCCCAAGCAAAAAAAAACCTTCCAAAGAAAGGACACTCTGGTTGAGTATTTTATTTACATCTCATTAAATTAGTAGTCATTTCAATTCCCATCCAGCCCTTTCTAGTTCAAGGTGCTGCATTGTAATGATGGACTGATCTGATTGATTAAAAATATCGACTGCAGAGAAAATTCCATCGGTAACTGGATATAGAAATCAGCATGAAAGGCAAATAAATTAATATAGAAACAAACAGGGTAGTGATGGAGAATGCAAGGAATATGGAGGTTGGGTGAGATGAACTGATGTTCAGATATCTGTAAAGACTTTTTCACCATGAGGACAGGCAAACAGTGGAGCAGGCTGCCCAGACAGGCTGTATGATCTCGATCCTCAGAGGTTTCCAAGAGCAGAGTGGATTAAATCCTGAGAGACAAAACCTGAAATCAGTGTCAACTCTGCTTTTAGGAGAACGATGGACGACAGAACCAAAATGAGGAATGGGTCTGTAGCCTCAGGGCAGGGGAAAGGCTGGTAAAATGAGTCAGGCAGAGGCAGAAGCATGTGCCTTCTGCAGCAATAGGTTTTTTGAAAACAGGGATTTTATCTTGGTTTGAAGGACTGTGAAGAGAAGACACTTGCATAAACAGTTTGAATAGTTTAAACAACTTACTTTAATGGCAATACTAGGCAATACAACTCTAAGCACTAAGAAATATCAAATTCTTTAGAATTTTATTAGGTACAAAAATAATCAAGTTACAGAAAAGTATCAATGTTCAAAGATAATAATTTTAAAGAGTCCACAATTTAATAAAAAATTTAATACAGAAGTTTACTGTAAAATTTAAATCCATTGTGTATAAATCTGAGGGGTTTTCTTGCTGTGTAAGTTCTACCTAAAAGATTATTTTGTCTAGACAGTTTTATGGGAATGTTACAGAAAAAACTCCTTCAGCCTTGTTTTCTCCCAATTGCATGACCTTCACTCACACAAAGTCTCTGTTTCAAAATCACACCCACCCAAGCTTCCAGGCATCAGAGGTGGCTCCTTAGTT
This sequence comes from Lanius collurio, assembly GCA_020086605.1. Taxonomy (NCBI): domain Eukaryota; kingdom Metazoa; phylum Chordata; class Aves; order Passeriformes; family Laniidae; genus Lanius; species Lanius collurio. Next base: position 18,094,537 of record JACBWW010000011.1, on the reverse strand, counting down.
TTCTGTGCAATGGTGCTGCACTGGAAGTTATAAAAAAGCATCCCTCATACCTGGACTGCAGCTAAGGTGATATCAGAAACAGATTTCTTTCAGATTGAGAGCAGTGGTACACATTCACCCATGAAGTGGGGATTAAAATAGTAAGAGGGTACTGCCCAAAGTGAAGCACAAAGTGGAGTCAAGCCATAGAGCACGGGCCTCCCTTTGGGTTGATTCTAGTGGGATGGAGGGGTTGCAGATCTTTGGATCCTGTATAAGAAAAGTTATCAGAAAGACAGCAGCTTTTGAGAAACCATAATGAATGACCACATGGACAACAGTCAGGGGAATACAGGTACAACTGGGAAGAGAGGTCCAGAAATCACAAGCAAACAAACTGCCTCTGTCTCCATCCCTACTGTACTTGCTGACACTGAATTCTGCAGACCACTGCTTGGACAAACAGTCTGGCAAAAATCCTGGGGCACCATTCTAGGACAAACAACTCAACAAGGTCCCCAAAGTCCCCCTCTTTCACACCAAAAAGAGGCAATACAGAAAGCGATCCAATTCTAAAAAGTTCATCTTATAAATTCTGAATGCAATGGCTTTATTCAATGCTTGAAGAAGCCAGTAAGTCTCTTCCTGGAGTTCCTTTTTTTCTGCTGACAGTACCAATATTCCCAGCTCTTCATGAATGTTTGGATATGAATCACTAATACTTTAGAGTAGAAGAAGGAATTTTGTCAGATAAAGCAGGAGGAAAAAAAAAACCGCTAATTCAGGAACGTTATTATTTTCAAGAAATGCACAATCCCGTTTGGATGTTTAGAGAGAAACTGAAATGAAAAGTGATTCCTAAAAAAACCAAGCAAATAAAACACAGCAACACTCAAAAGGATTTCCAGTTATGTTTTAAATGCAATCTCTGCCATTTCATCTTCTTTCATAGGCGCTACTGCATCACTGAGCACCAGGAGTGCAATAGGGAGCTGAGTGTTGGGGAGGAAAAGGGGACAGTGTAGGGATAACCACTCACTGTTATGACAACTGTTGCTCCTGAGGACACAGCCATGACAGCTGTACACAGTATGGTTTGGGCAATGCAGTTTGTCCATCATTTACTCCCCCACCTAATCTCACACTGCCATTACCCAATTCCCACCATGCAGTGCTAAATGGTGCCTTCCTCAGAAGCTTGCAGGGCACAACCTGCTCCTTCTCTGCTGCCACCACAGACAGGTCTCTGTCTCCTTGTAGCCCTGGCAACTTTCTACAGCCATCTTTAGCATCCTTTCAAACAAAAGTTTTTCTGTCTCCTTTGGAATTGCAGGACAGGCAGACAACAGGGAAGTGGCAAGATGCTAATTGCAAATCATCTATGCTGCAGGTCTTCCCCACCTCACAATTATCTCATCAGTACCTTATCATCCCTTGCTTTTCTGGCTTGCACTAGACTGTATTTGATTGAATTCACAAAAACACTTGGAACCACTGCTGGTGTGACAGACAAACAGCAACCATGTTCTTGGCTTAAAAAAGCAATTTCAAGTCCCTGTGTCCTAGGCATTTCTCAATTAAAGGAGCACAAAGGGATTTAAACACTGCTTTTACACACCAGACTTTAATGCAACCAGGTTTCAGGGGATCTTTTTTTTTTTTTTTTAATCAAAAACTGATATGAGCATACAGGGGAAAAATGGGTGGTAGCCTTCAGCAAAAATGCCCAGATTTCAAAGCCCTGGAAAAAAACAATTTCAAGTTACTGAATCACACCATGCAAGAGGATGTGAATAGCTCTTTTGGGCCACACCAAAATCTACATAGCCCTGTCCCTTCTGCAACAAAAAATATCAGCAGCCTGTCCTTCGAGGACTGCACCCCATGGAAGAGTGACCCACGCTGCAGCATTTTTGGGAGGACTGCTACTCATGAGATAGAGCCACATCAGAGTTCACGGAGAACTGTCTCCTGTGGGAGGGACCCCACAGTGCAGCAGGGGAAGGACTCTTCTCCCTGAGCAGTGAGAGAAATCATGGGTGATAAACTGATGAAACCCCCCCCTCTGTCCCCTCATGCTATCAGTGGGAAGGAGGGAGGGGTTAGGGTGGGAAAAAGGTGGTGCTTTTTAAGGGCATATATTACTTCTCATTATCCTGCTCTGATTTTGTTAGTAATAAATTCACTCTGTATCTCGAATTTGAGCCCTTGGAGTGTTTTCTCCTGGTGCTTATCTTAGCTCATGAACCCTTCGTTAAATCTTCTCTCCTCTGTCCAACTGGAGGATGAGTGAGCGGCTTTAGTGGGTGCCTGGCATCTGGCCAGTATCAAACCAAGATGCCTCATCCACACCCAGTCTTGAGAAATGGATATCTGAAGTTAAAAACTGAGTCAATGAGCATGCATATTAGCATGAGCCTCTCTGGGCTCCAATCCATTTTCAACACAAACCATTCCTGAGATGCTTCTCTGTGTCTTTCATCTCTCAGTATATTCCTCTGCATTAACTCACACAGTTTCCCCACATGAGCCTTTGGCATCTCTGTCATCCTCCTGCAAAGGGTTCCTCCTTGCTGCGAAGCTGGTTCCCAGCAGTTTCATTTGAAGTACGCCGCCTTCTGCACTACAAGACACAAACCCATTCTTCTCTAGCCACCCTCTCTAACCAATCCATGATTTTCTAAATCTCTCTCTATTCACCTACCAAACTGTCTCTACCAGAATTGGTTTTCTCAGTCATTCCCCTGCTCTGACTATTCCTGTCAATTTTCTCTGAATTTCCTCCATGTCCTTGTTGAAATGGAAATCCTAGACAGTGCACAGCAATCAGCCTACACACAAGAGGGAGCATGAAAGCCCAAAGCCTCATCTCCCTTCCCATATGCCATCCAAGGACTGGTAAAGCATCAGTAGCATGGTGGATCAACAGATTCCCATTTTTGCCCCTGAGTATTAGCTTTCCAAAATGAGAATGGAAACAACACAAGGCTTATGGCCACATTTATATCAAGAGCAGCACTGAAGCAAATATTTCCTTTGGTCGACCTCAAGGTAGTCCAGCGGGGATTTGGGGCTACCCTCCAGCCCACCCTCTCCAGCACTAGCCTGCCAAAGGCATCAGAAGTGCCATGCATGCTTTGCAAATGCACCTCTCTTCCAGGGACAGGGCTGTATGCACATATCCTCTCTCACTGACTGTGCATCCAGATCTGTCTATAGATCTGACATCATGTTTATTTACTTCAAATGAGAATTCCAATTATAGCACCAAATTATTCTGAGGGGGTAACAACAAAGATGCTGCTTTTGGTCCAATATGGATTTATTTCAAAGCGACTTCCAATATGCTGCTCAGCAGCAGAAATTGTAGGATTGTACACCACAAGGCGGGCTGCCAAAACTGAGCTCTGCTGCAGCTGAGCAGGCAGAAGTTCAACATAAACAAAAATAACTGAAAATGAAAACTGGGGGGAAAGGAAGGGGAGGGGAATAGACGAACAAACAGGCAAATGACAATGCTGAGAAAGAAAGCCCTAATATCCACAAAAACATGCTCAGCAAGGAGGGAGTACACTCTCATTTTAAAATACAGTGCAAAAAAAAGCATCCCAAAATGCATTTGTCTCATCACTGCTAGGAATTTTGAGAGCCACTAGAAGATTTTAGATTCAGCTGCAGTTTCTTCACAAGCTCAGAAAGTGGCCACACATTTTCAGAACATAGGAGCTCAACCATCAGTGTGGCTTAAACTGAAGCCCCCTAGACAGCAGGAGCAGAATTAGTATCACATTTTCTAACTCTGACTAGCAGAACAGCATTTAGCTCACAGAGCTAATTGCTTAAAAATTAAAAGGAACTATTAAGTCACCTTTGCAACTTTGGACGCTCAGATGTTTGTGCCACTCACTGGGAAAAGCCACAGAACTGTAATTTCAGAGAGATTTTGGAATTAGGGATAAACTAAGAGCATACTTGTGTGGAATAGGTTGGGCTTCACAGACAGTTTACTGAGGTTACTTAATTTGACAACATCTACTACATTGATACTGCAGTCAAACCTAAGAAAAAAGTGTTTGCTAGAGACTGCTCCTTGATGGGATGTGCAGCTACAGCCCAGCCAGCAGCATGGGAGGATCAGCTGCTGGAAACTGTGTACAGAAATATGGGGAGACAGACTCCATACTGGGACAAAGGGATGATCTGAGGTGGTCACAAAGAAGTGAACTCTCTTCAATGCTCCCAGGCCAGAAGAAAAACTGCTTTGGTAAGCTAAGCGCTGTTTTTACTGCGCTCTTATCATTAGCTGCTATTTTAGGGCATTAAAACATTGCACCCCAGCAGAAATTCAATGGGATTTCATGGGAAACGGCACCTGAATAGGCACTACTGCAACTGAGGAGCCAATTTGAGCTCAGGAAGCACTGGGATGAAAGGTCCTAGTTGTCTTAAGAAAGTAGCAGGAATTTATCTTTAAAAGTGTCCGGTTAATATATTTTATTATTGGCTACCAGTTCAATTTATGATTTAGATAATGCTTCTCAGCCTGTTGCCAACACACCATTGAAATAATGGGAGAAAAAAACCCCATGTGTTTACTTCTACACATGAGAAACTAAGTCTGAAAGAAAAAAGACCTCACAATTGAACATTCAAAGTATAGCACAAACATTTGTTGACAATAAATGAAAAAATCACAAACACGTGACATAACAACCACCCAAGACGAAAGGTGGCTTTTTCTTTACTTTATCTCTTCATCCCAACATCCAGTCCCAGCTTTTCACTAAGAATAGACTAGAACCAATGGTAATAAAAGACGGTGTTGTTGTGGGTTGACCCTGGCTGGATGCCAGGAACCCACAAGAGCTGCTCACTCACTCCCCTCTGAAGCAGGACAGAGGAGAGAAAATTTAATGAAGGTTCATGAGTTAAGGCCTGGGAGAGATCGCTCACTAAATACTATGATGGGTAAATCAGGCTCAGCTTGGAGATACAAAGTGAATTTATTACAAACAAAATCAGAGCAGGATTATGAGAAGTAAAATAAACCCTTAAAAAACACCTTCCCCCTACGCCTCCCACTTTCTTAGCTCTACCTCCTACTCCAGAGGTGCAAAGAGACAGGGAATGGGGGCTATGGCCAGTTCATCATCCAAGGCTTCTCCTGCTGTTCAGGGAGAGGAGTTGTTCCCCTGCTGCACTATGGGGTCCCTCCCACAGGAGACAGTTCTCCATTAACTTCCCCAACGTGGCTCTATCTCATGAGCTACATCTCCCTGCAAACTGCTGCAACGTGAGCCCATCCCACGGGCAACAGCCCTCCCCAGACTGCTGCAGCATGGGTCACTCTTCCACAGGGTGCAGTCCTCCAAGGACATGCTGCTACAGCCTGGAAGCAGAGGCCCCCTCTCTCCACAGGGTCTCTCACAGGATCACAGCCTCCTCTAGGGATGCACCTGCTGTAGCATGGATTCCTCCATGGGCTGCAGGTGGATCTCTGCATCTCCATGGGCTGCAGGGGGAACCTGCTTCACCATGGTCCTCCACCATGGGTTGCAGGAGAATCTCGGCTCTGGCTCTTGGAGCACCTCCTCCCGCTCCTTCTGCACTGACTTTGGTGCCTCCACGTTGTTCTCACTTGGCTCTTCTCTAACCTCAATTCAAACCGTGTCCCAACTTTGTTTTGATTTTCTTCCTTAATATGTCATCGCAGAGGTGTTAACAGCATCTCCAATGGGCCTTGGCTTGCGGCACGTTCATCTTTGGAGCCATCAGGATTGGCTCTGCTGGATGTGGTGGAAGCTTCTGGCAGCTTCTCACAGAAGCCACCTCTGTTCCTCCCCTCCCCCCCCAACTACCAAAAAACAGGCCATGCAAAACCAATACAAGTGTAAATAACCAGATTACAAAATTTGTCAAAAAACAGATAGAAATAAAATCCAGCAGCATAATAAGAAAGTTCACTGCAGGAAAGCCTGTCACACCATCTCCCAACAGACCAAGAATTTTGCTCAGCACAAATACAGTAAACAAAAGCTAGAATCTTCCCAAACGAACAAGAAAACCAAAACATTTTTAATATTATAACATAAACACATAAAAGCCAGCATAGAAGTCAATGCCATGGACAGCAGCTCACTCTGACCTCCAAATCTAAAAAATATATGGAGATAATAAAGGGTCCTTGAGTCAGACAGCAAAAGTTATTACTCAAGAAAGATGACTGAATTAGGAAGGACTGACAAGATCAGGGCTGTTTATCTGAAAGAACAACAGGACTAAACAAATATACACAGTATAATGATGTTAATTAAGAAGTATCTTTTTCCTCGCCCTCCTACTACAAAGTCAAACTGAACTAAATCACATTTCACATTGATACTTTAAAAAGAATGGATGGATAACTTTTAGGACTCAATGCCAAAAATACTAGAGATGATTAGAACCAAGAGGATTAAACTGCAATTGGATATGTATATGAACAATCCCTGCTGTTGCACTATAAGCAAACACTAACAGACGGGGATTAGGGAGACCTTCTGTAACAGAATCATTGATAAGAGATATAATTTCCTAACAGTTATAGGAACGATTTCATACACCACCCTCTGTGGCATCCCAGTCTTGCTGCTGTTGGCTACATGACACCAAGCTAGAGGAACACTCGTCAGATCACTCCAGCACTCCCTGTTGTGCTACCAGAACTGTCTGGGGCAACAGGTGTGAGCTTCAAGACAGATCATCCACATGGAAAGCACGTGTGTATCCTTTACAGCGTGCTTGGGCTGTTATCAAGCAGCCTTGATTAGAGCAGTCAAACTTCTGCAGTGAAGGTAAACTCTTTGTAATCTCATTTGCAGCCCTTAATAATGTTTAGGAAAACTGGCCTTCACTTTTTAGTCTTTTTAGTCATCTGAGAGTTTATTTTCCATTCTGTCATTACATCTTTTAATGTAATGTAAAAGTTATTAATCTTGGAATTTTATTTTTTTTGAGACACAGGAACAAACTACAGGTTTGAGGTAAGAGCAAATCCAAGAACACCTTGATTGCATCTTTGTGACACTACTCAAGGAAACTCACAGATCCTCTTACAAAGCAAATATATCTCTTTTTAAGACAGGCTCCCCACAATGTAGTAAGATTCTGTATGATGTGGGCATTCTGTATCCTTCAGTAATGGAAATGTTGATAGTCCTCCCAGGACCCCAAATGCCTGTCCATGGCAAACAGCAAATCAAACATGATGAAGGAATATTTCCCAGCCAGACAAACCAGGTGTAATTGCAATACAAAGTGAAAGTGCAACTTGGCAAAGATAAGGTCAGCAACAGCTGGTTACCTCCTCCTTCCCTTCCTTCCTTAGCCCCATACTTGCAATCGTTGACATCAGCATTCGTAAGGAAAAAACCCACATTCTCAGTTACAGCCTCAGCTGCTCTTTCATGTTTTCTGCTTGATTGGCCTGGTGCTGCAGTATGAGAATATTTCATAATAAATGTATATTTTCATTTGTCCTTAATAAAGCTGGGGATGATTGATGTTTCAGTCAGAGGTGAGCAGTTTTCACAATGCATAAAATGTGGCTAAGCACAGCGCAAGTGGATTCCAACAACTTCTAGGTGCCTTCTGTATTTCTAAAATACCAGAAAACTGGAAGGGCTTCTGAATGCAACTGTTATGCAAATCTCATTATTAACTACCACTTTACTGAGCAAATATCAACAACTCCCTCCTGAATAACAAGAGCATTTCTAACAACAGTCATTGTATTTCTTAATGGAGAACCAAATTCACTGGCAATAAAGTCCAGGTTCCCGGAAGAAAAATTACTCTGTGCTCTCTGCAGACAGACTGGGTTTTAATGAGCAAGGAAACCACAAAGGGCCTGATCCTAGCCCCACATAAGTCAATGGGATGACTTCTACTGACTTCAGCAGGCTTTGGATGGAGATCTGAGGTCCTGATTTTGCATTTGTCACCCTGTCAGCTTCACTGAAAGCCACAGGGAGTTTCCATGTCACTCAAAGAACAAAGATTCTTCAAGAACTAATATTATCCCTTTCCCCAATATGGAAAATTCCCCATTATAAGCAGGAAAAAAAATAATAAATTGTTGAGAATTTCAAATTGCATTTTCAAAACAAAAAATTCTTTGGGATGACACTCAGGAGGTTCATCTTGTGCCAACCTAGACTGTGAAGAAAGTGCAGTTAAGTGATCCAAATATATTATAAACTTTCCCAATATCACATACAGATGGCTTGCAAGAACATTTTACTTTAAGTCTACTTTTTTTGATAATCGTGTTTTCCAGCATCAAAATGGTCTGCTCATGTGGAACTGGTGGAATGTATCAGAATAAACTAATACACTGGAACAGTAATTTACCACAGATGACAGCCTGCATGGGGCTTTTTCATTTACAATCTATAATATACAGCTTAAAATACATAACATTTTCCCTCTGTATGGTATTTTTCTTTCTACTGTTGTGCTTTGCAAGACATTACTTCGGTGTACGCCTTCTTTAATAAATTACTTGTAAGCCTTGAGCTACGGACACAATTCTTCAATTAAAACTAATAGCCATAATTGCAGCATCTCTCTAAGGTGCTGCTGCTCTCTGTTGGCTGTACACTATGAAAACATGGCTGGGGTCAACAGAGATGTGTTCTTCAGGACTGAGCACAGCATTTCCTCCATGTGATAGTCTGACCAGTCTTAGGTCTTGCCCATCAAATTTGCAGCACCTTTGGCTACTTGGTTATCACAGAATATGTGTATATATATTATTTCCCTGTGGATGCTTCTTTTTATTCATAACTATAATGAAAAGGAGTTCCCACAGCACCCAATGATTTCAGTGGGAGTTGCTAACATTTAGAAGCCCTGAAAATAAGGAGTCATTTTATAAAGCTAAACCCAGGAATATCTGCATTAGCAGACAGTAAGAAAAATGTCTGCCTATGTGACACAATTAAACACTTGGCTTTGTGTAATTGAGCCTAGCCACTGACTTCAAGAAAAACTTGTATCTGTTGCACCACCCTAGCTGAGTTTCACTTGCTCAATGCACATCCCATCTCCCCAACACAACCAAAAGCAATGTTCTGACCTCAGCTGTTAAAATTCCATTGTGGCTTGTCAAATGTGTCACTTAATACTTCAGTCTATGTGTCACTGGCCACAGGATGATGGTGGCAATATCTCAGCTGAGAACCACGAGTCCTTCATATATCAAATAAAAAAACCCACAAGAACTACATTAAATCAGGCTTCATCTATCTCTTTTCTGGTGTTCATTCACAAAAGATGAAGAGTAATTCATTTCCTTACTATTCATCTGTCCCACATGTGTACTAATAGGCATGAAACTACTAAACATAAATCTTCTCTTCATCCTCAGAATGATTTTTAAAAGGCATCCTTCCCTTGCATTTCCTTGTGATGCCTGATAAATAATAGATCAGTTGCATGGTGTTCGTTTTAATATTAATGTTATCAGACAGCACTTGAGAGAAGTGGGGCAGAAACCTGAATTCTGGAAGAATTTTGTATGGCATCAGTCACCACCCAGATGTATGTTTTTCAGGACCATCTCTCTCCATCTCAGGTCCAGCACCTACAGATCTTATGGGGTGTGCAGGTCCATGAATTTCCTTTCAATTTACCCAGAGACAAGGATGATGGCCACAATTTTAAAAAATGAATTATTTAAAATTAACTGGGAGGTTAAAATAAAATATCCATTGAGCACAAAAACAATGACAAGATACTGTTATCTGCTTCAGGAATCTTGACATATTTTTGTTCTGAAATTAAAGAAAACCTTGTTTTCTCAGCCTAAATGTTGACATTTCCCAGTATGGAGATAGGTAACCTTTGAGCTACATAATGCTTTGATTCATCTTAAGAACTACTTCCTAGCTATAGGGCTTTTTTATCCCTACAAAAATGTGTTCTGAATCCATGAGATATAAAAACTAGGATTAATTATTTAGTGCTATATCCATCACTCCTCCATGCAGTACTAGGAAAAATATAAGGACTTTTTCCTCCTATCTTCTATCCTGGCAGCTTTATAGAATGTATGTTTAGCCAAATCTAGTCTCAGAATTAGGGGCCAGGCCACCTTGTTATCCCACTCACTACAGTTCTGAGAAGGCCTTGTGGTGAGTGCAAATATGTGCAGGCATCACACACATGCCATTCCCAACACACAGAGGACAGCAATGTTCTTCCTCATCCCAGTGAGAGCATGCTGTGGCTGGCTCAGTGCTGTGGCTGCTTTCTGTAGCTAAAAAGACAGCTGTAAGCCATGAACAAACAGTGCCACCTCTACCTTCCAGCACAGATCTCTGGTCAAGAATTCAAGAGAACCTGAGAGAGCTTGGGTTGTGCTATAGATATGTTGCTTCACCACACTGCTAGGACACTGCAGAAAACAAACATACCATATGTGCCCACTAACATTCATTGAAAAGCTGATATAGCAGGAGAGGGACAAGAGTTACATGAAGGATACATCTATTGTATTAAAGAAAAACTACTTTCAGGTACAGACCTGACACCCAGCCACAACACATTTCTGTCCCTCATACTCCTTTGCAGGGATTTTCAGCCTGCAGCACTGGCATCCATCACTGGTGGCCTTGACAGGACCGGCCCACCTTGGCTTCCTAGACCACAGTGTTATTGCGGGAGAATGAATGGGGCAGGGCTAGAGATGAAGACAAGAGGGGAAGAGTATCAAATCCCACCCTCAGACTAGAGCAGAGCAGAGCCATGAGCATCCCAGGCAGCAGTAGACAGAGTCAGAGCACTAGCAGGCAGAGAAATCCATTTCAGAGAGTAGAGAGGGACAATATTCACCATCTAACAAATGTGATTACAAAAGCTTTCTCTCTCTGACATACTCACACCTGTTGTAATGCTTCTCAAACTCTAGTATGCTCACAATTTCACACTAAGAAAAACAGTTTTGCACAGAAGTAGCCTCCACCTCTTTTCTACAAGGTCAGCAATTCACTAGGATTTCCCTGAACTGAGAAGCACTCATGAGCCTATTCCTATCCCTGGAGCATCCTGTGGCAGCTGACTCCTTTAGCCATTTTTCACCGCCCCACTGCTTGTCAATAAATCACCGTGCTAATTCCTGTGACATCTCCTGTGAAGTGCTCTGGGAATTGTGGTAAAGATTTCTGGGCTGCATCTGAGAACTGGTGGTGAATGGCTGACTTCAGGTTGACATGATGAAGAAAGGTTAAGCTCTTCAGCTGAGCAGCCTCTTAGAAATGATTCATTGTGACTCCAGCTATCTCTTCTCCATACAGCAAGTCTATCCTCTGCATCTGCCTGAACATATAAGGGACTTGATGCTTGTCTTCTGTGTGGCTCACATACTTAAGATTTCCTCTCTTCTCATTACCTGTGAAGGGTGATTACATTTCCTATGGAATATCACCAGTGATACATCACACTTCAGGGCTGTGTTTCCCCCCACCCTCTAAGGGGAACCTGTGGTTACTTCATCCTTTTCCTTTCTTGAATACCAGTCCTCCCACAAGCCTGTGTGTTAGCCACCAGCCTTCCACCAAATAACGGGACTCCTACTGAAGCTCATTAATAGTAAATTATTTTCAGTTAGTAAAGACAATTCTCTCAGTGAAGACTCTGGAGAGACAGGGATGGTACAGCAGAACACTGTCTGCCCCACAATTGATTTGAATACAGTGGTTTGAAGGAAACCTCAGACTTCAATAGGAACCCATTAAGAATAACCATTTGCACAGTGCCTGTCTGAACACTGAGGACAGCAAAGAAAGTAGAATCTTTCATGGACAGCTGATTACTCCTTTTTGATTTTTTTCCCAATTAGATGGTCTTCAAATAAACATTGGCGTCAGAGATCTGAACTGGCAGTCACAAGCTGTGTAAAAAGACACAAGTCACAGAACTCACTTGATTTTTGTATAAAGCAAGAATTTTTTTTCTTTTTGTTTGTAGAACAGTTGAAGTGCTTGCTTTTTCTACAGGAAAGAGTTCTCTGTTCCTCTTCTCAATCCTCTCATAGTTCTTCATGACACTTGGATTTGGACAGGAAACTGCTATTTGGGGGACTCTCAAGCCAACCCAAAGGAATTAAGCATTTGAATCCACAAAGGAGTTCAAAAGCTGTAGGCCAAGCAGTCAAAAACCGTTGACAAAGCATGCCTAACAAAAGTATGCAGTCAGATTCCAAGTCTACACATATACAGATAACAAATATAGCACTGAAAAGGTCTGCTTCCATATCAATATACCTTCTGGCTTGCGCTATAGAAGCACACGCTCATTTTTGCTGTCTCTGACTTCACCCTATTTTGTACGACAAAAAAGCTGGAACAGGGTGTTTGAAATTCAGAATGTCTAAAATATCTGAATTCTTTTTTTAAACAAATATATGTGCATACTTACTCAATTAATTCTCTATATTCATTTAAATCAGGAATGTTTTTGCCGGGGAGGAAAAGAAGGAATTAAAAACTTTTCAGTTCAGTTTCCTCAAAAAAAACCCACCCCAAAACAACAAACCCTAGCAGATGACTATGCTGGGCTCCATGAATGTCCTTGTCACTGTGCAGGACATCTGGGAAAGCTAAACTCTAACAGTCTCACTCCTGGTGGGGAACAGCAGGGCATCATGACTGCTACAAAGTGGGAAGTGCAAGATCTGCTAAAGCCATGTATCAGTCAGCATGGCAGGGTTACCTTGGAGCTACTGACACAGAGCGCAACTCCCAGCTCCTTTAAATTTCCTTTAGGCCGTCGGGATGAAAACCTTATCACCTCAGAGCTTAGGTAGTGGATGAGCTCAGCTCTGCTGGGACATGAACAGAACCCACATGTCTTCATAAAGCATCTCCTTCTAAGCAGCCCAGCGTTTACTCTAAATGAATTTGGCCAGAAAGTCCCTGACCACTTCCAAGCAGGGCTGCTGTGAGAATGGAGTTGCTATTTCTACACAGCTGTTGCTCTGTGGAAAAAAAGGCAGCAAAGAGGAAAGGCCCAAAGAGTAGCTGGGGCCACTTTGAATGTGAAACAAGCAAACACCACTGCTTGTTGTGCTAGTTCTGGGGCACAGGGAATGCCTGACACACACACCAGGAGTGAAATGTGCCCAAACTCCATTACACACACGTATCTATTAAGCTCAAGCCCACGAGGCAAAAGAATCATAAAAATGTAATTGAATGATCTGAGTTGGAAGTGACCTCAAATATTATCTGGTTTCAACCCACTTGCCCTGGGCAGGGACACCTTCCACTAGACTGGGTTGCTCAAAGCCCCGGCCTTGAACATTTTCAGGGATGGGTGTTAAAACACAGTTATTAAAATTATTAGAAAGACATTTCTGCCTGAAGTAAGGAAAAAACACCACCATATGCTGAAGACAACAGTACATAATTTCATTTAACAGTAAATGTGAAGCAGAGAGGGACAGATAGAAACAAATAGGAAAAGGGGCAGGGGGAGAAAGAGAGTAAAAGAGAGTCAGAAAAAATATCACCATTCTGTGGATGGTGATGGCATCCCATTGGTTCTCTTCTTCTGATCTTCTCAGTGGGGATGGTCACCTACACCAAAAGTGGGGAAGCCCACAAAACAGAGAGTCCAGTTGGCTTATATTCACTCAGGTTCAGGTGGGAACGCCCAGGTACCTTTCCTGGAGCAGGAAGTGTTACACTGAATGACAAAATACTTTGGATCAGGGGACACTTCAGGATTGTTTGACGGTTTGACACCTTCTAAAACATTACAGTAATTATGGCACATCAGCAGGGATTAATAGCTTCAAGCTATGTGTCAATGTCCTGGTACTCCTCCAGAAGGGAATTTTCACAGTTGTCCCACTTGTGTAAGAACTTTGGCATGATAAAAAGCATTACCCCACTTACAAGGATTTCTCTCTTATCAGCCTTTTCCCTTATCTTGTTTAACACCCGGGTGTAGCCTCTGGTGATGGGTATACACACCCCTCTCTGCCTCTGGGCAAAATGGTTGATCGTTTGAGTCATTAACCATTAACAGTCCAGTCTCTCAATGGGGCATCCACAAATTCTCTGGGCAACCTGTTCCAGTGCCTCACCATCCTCAAAGTACAGAATTTCTTTCTAATCTAAGCCTAGCCTCTTTCAGTTTAGAGCCATTTCCCCTTGTCCTGTCACTACACACTCTTGTAAGAAGTCCCTCTTCAGCTTTGTTGCAGGCCCCCTTTAGGTACTGAAAGGTGCTCTAAGATCTCGATTGAGTCTTCACTTCTCCAGGTGGGTCCACCCCAGCTCTCTCAGCCTGTCTTCACAGGAGAGGTGCTCCAGACCTCTGAGCATCTCTGTGGCTCTGCTCTGGACTTGCTTCAACAGACCCACACCTTTCTTATGTTGGGACCCAGAGCTGGATGCAGAGCTCCAGGGTGGGTCTCACAAGGGTAGAATAGAGGGGCAGAATCCCCTCCCTCCCTGCTGGCCATGCTGCTTTGGGTTCAGCTCAGGATACAATTGGCTTTCCAGGCAGCAAGCGCACAGTGTTGTGTCATGTAGAGCTTCTCATCAACCAACACCCAAAACCTTTCTCTGCATGGCTGCTCTCAAGCCACTCTCTGCCCAGCCTGTATTTGTACTTGGCACATGTAGACAACCTTGCCATCAGCATGACTGCAGCAGGAAGGACAGAAAAGGTTCTTATTCTCAAGGAAAAACGAAGTGGTACTGATACTGGTCGGGACAAGAGAGGGAAAAGAGAGAAGATGGTCTGGGAGTGCTACTACCAGCCAGAGTGAATGAGAGTCCTCTGACAGCGTCTCCCATGAAGGATTAATCTATTTCCAAAATATTATAGTCTTGCATTCATGTGACCAAATAAGGGGGAAAATCCTGAGCTGGAGAACATTGTTCGTTAATCGAAAACCATCCCTCTGCTAGCTACTGTCAAAAGTAGCTTCTGGGTTGTTTTTTCTGCAGAGAAGCTGCTGCTGGGACTTTGCCAGTTCAGCAGTTAAAGGTAATCTTAAAGAATCCCTCAGCAAATTGTAAAGTGCTCAGGCTGAAGAACAACAAGGTGTTTGGGGACTGAATTGATTGTTTTAATTTGCGTAATACTAGGAGCAAGCAGCACTTAAGAATTATTTTGCTTAATTCACCTATTCCAGGAGCAAGACAAAACCAAGCCAGCTTTAATAATTAAACCTGACTTAAAAGTATTTGACTTTATCCCCATGTAGATAAGGAAAAGTGCAAAACCTGGCATCTGGAAAGTGCTGTTCTTACATTGCATGTTCTATATACTAACATGGAGCTAGGGGCATGCATTGACACAACACAACAGCCAATAGGATGTGACTCTTTGCTGTCAGATCTGTTCCTTTTACTGTTTGAAAAAGAAGAGACACAGGTTGTCTAAGTACTCCCAAAGTCTCTAAAGATGGTGCCACAGTGCACCTACCTTCCTCCTTCACAGCAGCCAATATATTTCCTCTCACTTCACTTAACAGACTGTGACAAATGTGCAGATCTCACACCAGAAGTGTGCAAGAAATTGACTCAAAGGCAAGAATAAATCCTTTCCTTTCTTACCTATTCCCCACTTATATTTTTAACAGCATAGCCATCAAAATGCAGGAAATCTATTTTTCCCCCTTACTGTCTCCACTCTGGCTTTTCAGAATATTTTTAGTTGCTCTGATTAAAAATTTACCTCTTAAGTACCACTGAGGACACAGTGCATGTCTTGATTACAGTTTTGTATAACTTTTTCAGCCTACCTATGTATCTTCCTTGCAAAGGAAGATGTGGAGCCATATCCTTCCTTACTTCCTTTATCTTTCTAACAAAAGAGAAATTTCAGTAACTTTGAATGACCAATAGGAAACTAACCTCACTGCAAAATGCAGAAAACACATTTTCAGAATGAAAATGTGAGGCCATCACACCTGATGGGATTACACAAGATACCTTACACAAGAGAAACAGGGCATGCTAAGCTGAAAAAAACATTTGCAGGGCTTGCCCAAAGCAAAGATAAACAATCTCAGCATTTCTGGATTCTGTCTTTGGTGCTGCATTTGTAGGGGACAGCTACTTACCCCTGGTCTCTTATCTCTGTCCTCTTCATCAGGGACAACTTGGGAATGTCTTGGACCACTTCTACCACATATTCTACCATGTGTCATGAACCAGTACTTACTCTATTACTTTGTCCAGGTATGCTTTAATTACCATCCCTGAAATTCTACTTGTGTGCAGCTACAGTACTTACCCAAATGTCATCAAAATGTAAGACTGTATGAACATAAATCCCTTTTCCTGGGATTCTCTGCATGGCAGCAGTTTTAATTTGCTTATTCATAGTGGGCAGAGACCTTTCTACCTTTTGACTGCCATTCAGCCACCCTTTCTTTTTTCCTATGAAATTGGTTTCCTTTCCAAAACTGGAGAAGTCTTGACCACTGAAGAAGAGATTACTTTCTAATTTCTGAAGGTCATTCATATTTATTAGACAGCTTAGACAAGTTGAATAGTAGAAAGCCTAAACTTAAAGATATAGGCGCTAAAACAGCCATTGCAAAAAGGGGAAAACCCCTTTCTTTTCTTCCTTTAGTATCAATGTAGTCCAAAACATTCTCTTTTTTTTTATTTTTTTTGCAAATGTTTGTTCACTAAAATGTTCCAAGGGGGAAAATGTCAGCTACAAATCCTCACTCATCATGTATTTGCACAGCAATGCTTAAAGGTCCTCAAAGATCTCCAAGGATTTGGAAGAAATAATTCAGTCAGGTAGCAAAAACAGTGCCACTGCCTTCTGGTGTCTGGTTACATGGCTCATGCAGCACCTGACAACTCCAGGCAAGTCACAGCGAACTCACTTCACACATCATGCATGGAGAAATACATTCCGCCAACCAAATGTATGACAGTCTAACTGTTTGAAGCTAATGCATCAAGCAAAAATAGCTGCAATCTACAGGATGGACTGTGGAAAATGTTTTGCTCACTGCAAAGAGACACTTTTTCTCTATTCTGCTTGCCTTTACAGATGGCCTGCTCCCATTCTTGCCAAAACCACCACAGTTTCACTCAGTTTCCTTGGCACTTAGCAAAGTCACAACTTTTCCTTCACATATGCTGGCTGATTCTTTATATACCTGAGTAACAGGTGTGTTACAGCCATGTTTTGCATTATTCATCTTGGATGAAATCAAACCCTGACTGTGTCACACCTCACACATTACTCAGTTTACCTCAACGTTGTGTTTTGGTTTTTGCTCAGTCAAGTTTACCTAAGATGTGTTGAAGCTGGAACAGTTCTTAATTACCCCAGCAAAGAAACTTGGCATTCTCCTAAATTTGTGCTTTTCAGCAATGAGACTCCTTTCTGCTCTATCTCTAAATTGCCTGTGCTTCCCTAAAAGTTGTCTCAATATTTTTACCTTGCAAAGTAGATAATCGAGATTTACTTGGTTTCAGGCATCTCTTCCTTGCTTGAACAATTACTTATGCCGTGCTTTTTCCTTTTCCCTGTAGAGAAATACCTCTTCAATGCTAATACATGCCATGATTGCAATGTACTGGAGCATGGGTATTAGTCCAAAGCCCAGTGAAACCTTGAAAGGTTTCTGAACCACAGAAAAGGCAACTATGCAGTATTACACAGACGGCCTCTATAAAGGATCTTAATTAAAAGACCTCTTTTTGTGTTATAAATTAGTTTTATTTGTATAATATTTTCTGTTTTCAGATATTTATAGTCCTATAACTAAGAAAAGTAGTTTAAGAAGGAAAATAAGACTACCAAATGTCCTAATTCCTCATGAAACTGGTATTTTTAAAGGATTAAAAAATCTGAATTTTGAATTCCAGAAGTGATTAACTACAAGCATGCACTTATAAGCTGCTTGTAAGTAACTAACATTCAAAACAGAAGCACTGTAGGCTTTCCAATCCCAGACGCTTTTCCTCCATCCTCCAGAGCAGACTCACTGAAAATTAAAGATAATGATTACAAGTACCTAGATCTGTAACATACAGATCCATAGCAACGCTGAGGATCTCTTATGTAATTTCTGCGCCCAGAGGCTTTTCTGCAACACTGAATTAAAGAAGCCACTGTATCATTCCCATAACAAGATGATTAGCTAGGAATTAAGCCTAAGTAGAAAACTCTTTTCAAAATGTCCGTCTTCTAAAGCCTTTAGAAATCAAACAAAATTACTTATGTGGCTTACATCATCAGCCCTCAAAAGTTACATATCTACACACATCTTGTTTTAAGAAGAAAGGGCAAAGTAATCATTATGTTACAGTCTTTATTTATGATTCTTTGTTAATGGAGTAGATAATAAATGTTTTTAATGGGACATTTAAAAAGATTTCTTTTACTGTTGTTGCAGATGAACAAACTAAGAGGACTACAACATCCCTTACAACAATCCATTAGTGTCGCCGCTCAAATTCTTCAGATATAAAGGTGAGAAAATTTTCCTCCTTATAGTGTCAAAACATATTTGGATGTCGGCTGAGGGAGGTTTTAATGGTTTTAGAGAACAAAAATAGTAAAATCCCAAATCTATGTGATAAATCTCTGTGAGCAATAAACCTTCCTATCTATTTGCAGAAGTCATAGAGGGAACCAGAGGTGTATTCCTTAAGGAGGTACAACTGTCACCCCTGGCATACGTTCCAGATGTGTCAAAGCATATCAAAGGAGAAAACACACATAGTAGAGACCCAGTGTAGTGAATCCTGTCCCTACCTCACCACTCTACTTGTATGGAAGACAATATTTTCAGCAAAGAAGAGAAGCATAACCTGTGAGTTGGACCATGACTGATGCAGTGCTTCTGGCAGGCTGTCATGGTGTATGTGGATTTCTCCAGTAAGATGCCAAGAGTAATCACAGAATAATATTGTCTCTGTTTGAGGGAGCAGGGAACAAGATTTCTCCAAACTTTCAGACTTGGAAGAGCTGCTTGCACTACACATAGGATTTTCCCTTAACAGATGATGTAATAACAAAGACGATTGCTTGTTTTGTATCAGTGAGGAGAATGTAGACATAAAGTGGCAATGAGCAGAGAGGTGTTACACATCCAGTAAACATTCAGCATGAATGAATGGAAAGTCCAGTTCCAGAAAGGGGTTCAGCAACCCGGTTTTTACCAAAAAAATGTTGATTGTACTGTATCAGAACCATCACAATAGAGGACAACAGGATCTGTGTGCAGAGCCTTCAGTGTCTATGTACTTGTGCTAACTGATACTACAGTGCACTCCAAGTGACAATAAGAAATTATCTGTACCTGCAATAAAATAGCTTCTGGATTTCCCTGAAAGATACAGTCTGTTCTTTACAATGAAAAGTACTCATTAGCTAACCTATATTCCTTTTCATCTTGAGTAAAGGTTTAAGATCCTTTTGCATGATTTGCATTTGAGAACCACTCAAGAATTAATGACTCAAAGCTTTAAGATGTCCACACAAATTTCATTTGCATTTCTGTTTCTTCACACAGCACAAACAGTCTCATATAACATTATACAAAAAGGTTAAAAAAGGAAAAAAAAAAACCAACAAAAAACAAAAATCCAATGAAATACCATGAAAACTAGGCCACAGAACAATCTATTCATCTGGCCTGCATCACATATCAAATTCAAAAGAAAAATAGGGTTAAATACCTGGATGCAGAGAGAAGAAAATAAAATATCTATAGGTGTTGGAGAACAACATGAAGCATCTTCCAGTTATCTTCAAAAAAGCTTTATTATCTGCCTTCCTACAGCACTTAAAAAAGTCTCAAGACAAATTATTTTAAATCTCAATTTTAGGAAGCTAAGCAGCCATCAGCTCTTCTACTTCTTAATTTGGAAACAGCAAATTAAAAAACAGTGCATATCTAATAACTGATACTTGTCTGGTTTAGAGGCAACTGTTATTACCAGCTGGACAAATACCCTGTGCACTCCCTGGTCATGTTAGTGCTGCTATATCCATATGGTGCTCTGAAACCCGAAAGATTGTTCGACAGCATATAAATAAGCATCAGAAAGAAAGGAACAAGGTCTAGTTTTGTTCTCCCAGTTGAACACCAACAATAGCATTCTGCAAACAAACCATTATTAGCATTGACATTGCAGTAAAGGTCTACTAAAGTGTCGGGACTAGAAGAAGAAAGGAAGAGAACAAGGAGACCAACATCGGTCACTTAGCAAAGAGTAGAATATCAGACATGCTATGGACAGGAGTGTCACACACTGCCAGATGTATTGACGAAGGCAGTTGGTCACTATTGCTGTCAATAACTGAGCACAAAGCATTGGGGTAGTCTGGATACCAGAATCTCAGTACTAGTAGCAAACTGAAAAACAGGTAGTATTTCTTTTAAGTAAAAACTTTTTTTTTTTTCTGTAAGAAGGTTTTGGAGCTAAAAAATGAAATGCGCAAACACTGTAAGAATCAAGAACTTCTTGGTATACATAACTAAAATATTCATAAAATATATATACTGTTATCACAGGAAAAAGGTATTAAAATTTTTACTTACATTGGATGGGAAAATTCATCCAGTAGGACAACCTTTTCTATCAAGTCTCCACCAATGGTTCGAACCAAATCATAGAAATCATTCTGAGAGTATGCCTCAGAAGGCAGCCAAAAGGAGATGTCATTGATCAAAGGTGGATATCTGCTGAGTGGCTAAAAGAAATTAAAAACATACTGTTTTATGTGGCTGAACTTGATAAGTATATCTACAACTCCTCCGAACCTATATAACACACAAATTACAGTTAAGAGGCTTTCTGAAATGCTTTTTGATGTGCAAACTGACCCCATAAACAACTGAGATGGAAGATTTTATAATAGGAAATGTCTTTTAAAGATCCCCTCATAACAACTTTGATTTATTCATTCATAAGAAAAAACTTGTTTTGTTTGCTAAAATCAATATTTATGACCCTGAACACACTTTTGCATCAGAGCTGTTTAAAATGAATAGGTAATTATAAGGTGTTTTTTCACTGGGTAGAATTGCCCTTTTTAAGTAAAAGCACTTTTTGCAGATTTAAAACTTCTTATCACATTCAAGTATAAAATTTATATGTATTTTATAGGATTCTTATACAATATGTTTATTATTTCTACTGTCAAATTTCTAAGGAAGTCTTATAAATAGGCACCTTCTTATTAAAATGTTATAATAAGAAATACACTTTGGCTTAAAAAGAGGGATCAGTTCTCTTTCTGGCGGTTTTTATAGACATCCAAACATCTAAAACAACAACAAAGGTATGCTTGTTAACATAATTATTCATTCCATAAGTACCACAATAGGCTTTTAAACAGGAAGGGGCATCCTTGCTGCAGACATAAAGACCTCATCTTGTGGGCAGACAGTGTAACTTGTTATTTTTAAAAACAGGAAGAGAAACAGAAACAGACAATTAACTTTCCAGCTTTGATGAAACTTCCCTGGACTCTTCGGGTTTCAGATCTCACCTTTGGTGAGATGTTTCTCCCTTTGAAAAACAGAAAATGGCAACGCCCTCCTTTCATGACCTCTAGGTCATAGAATGTCTTACTTCTGCCTTGCATTAATTCCCTGCAGTTGAGAAAAGTACTTTTGCACAAGAATGTTGGAGTCTGCAGGAGAAAACATCTGCTTTTATTATTTTGTTTATATGTGTAAGAGATCCCATGTGTACACCTTGGTCTATACAGTATAGTATCTCACTCAAAAATGTATTCCATGGCTGGGACTGTTTTATGATGGAGCAGTGGAAACCTAAGTGAGTACCTGCTAAAGCAATAAACCTGTTAATAAGGCAAGTTTACAGCATTCTGATTTACTCAAATACTGTTCTGTAGAGTGTAAACTAGTCAATAAATATCTGATAAAGAATACAGTGCAAGTTTTAAATTAATGATCCCCCCAGCAAATAAAATAGTGAATCGCAAATGATTATTGAACTTGTTAAAGGAATAAACTTGTCAAATGAATTAATATCCTGTACATCAAATTAAAAAAAGGAAACTTGCATAACAAATCCATTGCAAAAGAGCTTTTGATAAAACACTAATGAATGAAATGCAAATGTCTCGGCTATACAAAAGTCGCAACTGCAAATGCTGGAGACACTCCTCAGACAGCAACCTAATACATGTGTTAGTGCAAATAAAGTTATAACCCTGCAGTAGAACCCTATATTCTCACCTCATCCCCACCTACCACTACATTTACCACTGGTACAGTTCAGGAATATACTGAACACCCTCCAAAGTCTGGTGGGACTGATACAAACTCACTGAACTCACAGTTCAAGACATTTAATTATTCAACGAGAAAATGTGGCTCATGAGCTTAAACATGATCAGGCACCTACTTTCATTCACACAGGTACAAAGACAATAAAGAAAATTACATGTTCACTTAAGTCAGGAATGTCCTGTGCTGGTTTTGGCAAGTGTAGAATTAATTGTCTTCACAGTGGCCAGTGTGAGGCTGTGTTTTTGCTTTGTGTTGAACATGGGGCTGATAATACAGAGATGTTTTTGTTATTGCTGGGCAGTATTCACACAGAGCCAAGGCCTTTTCTGCTTCTCATACTGCCACACTGACAAGGAAGCTGGGGGTGCTTGGCAAACTGGGAGGAGACACAGCTGGGACAGGTCACCCCAACTGACCAAAGGGATATTCCAGACTATACTGCATCCTGCTCAGTATGTAAACTAGGATGAAGAAGGAGGAAGGGGGGGGATTATGAGGAGTGATGGTGTTTGTTTTCCCAGGCAGCCATTACTTGTGATGGGGCCCTGCTCTCCTGAAGATGGCTGAACACCTGCCTGGCCATGGGAAGCAGGAAATGAATTTCTTGTGTGTGTGGCTTTTTCTCTCCGGTGTCACTAGCTTGGAATTGTTGTAAATTTGTGTGCGTTACAAATACTGGAGGAACAAATGCTCAAAATATAATGTAAGTGTAACTTTTTATTATTAGCTAATAACCTTTTCTCAGAGCCTTGTAATGCAGAAAAATCTTTTATGGTAAAAGGCAAGGCAATAATCCTGTATTATATTGTCCCTTCACCACCTGGCCGCAGTCAATAT
The DNA here is from genome assembly GCA_020086605.1 of Lanius collurio. NCBI lineage: Eukaryota > Metazoa > Chordata > Aves > Passeriformes > Laniidae > Lanius > Lanius collurio. Next base: position 18,071,418 of record JACBWW010000011.1, on the reverse strand, counting down.
CATTGCAGTAAGTCTTATATCAACACTAAAGTTAGTATTAGGATAAAATTCCTAGTTCTCAAATGTATTGATCTGTTTGTTGTAGAAGTACATGAGCCACACAATAGTTTATTAGCTACACCTAAAATGTGAACAGGCTACTAAAGAGTCTCCAATTGGCAAGCCAAAATGAAGTTCCTAAATTTGTATTCAGGCACTCCAGAAAATACATACTGTGATCCAATAGATCCCTTTGCTATTCTTTGATCCTTTCTAAACTCTCCTGCTCTTTAACAGCAGAATGGTCTAAAGTCCATTGACTTTGATCCTTTTTCAAGTTCAAGGCAAATGCCAACCCTGGAGACTATTTCCTTATGAATTTACAGACATTTTACAGGCTTCCCTTGAGAGAAATATGTTCTTCCCACTGAATCTACTCTGCTGTTACCTCCAGCCACCACTTCCAGTTACATTCTCTTCATGGCTTAGGAGTCCTTCAGCACAATGCTTGGAGAAGCTACCAGGACACATCTGGTTCTGCAGGCTGTGTGTTGGCTGAACCCTAGCATGCTACCCAAACCTGTAAGCCTTGCTGCTCCTGCTTCCGCTCCCTGATCAGCCCCTTAGGTTTCTGAGGAACTGAAAAGAGTTATAGGAAAGAGTAGAACTGATTCCACCTGTAGAGTGCTGCTGCAAGGCACAGGCCAAACGTGTCAATAAGCACTGCTGATGCACAGACATCCCTGCATCCCTCCTTTTGGTTCCATCAGAGCTTTGCCACCACAGTGCTACTTTAAATCTTCGGTTTACTTTCCATTTCAAACACTGCAGTGTACTATCTTTGACATTTTTCAACAGCTCTAGAAAACAAAAGTGTTTTCCCAGAAATTACACTATCTACAGGACTCCACTGAATCCATCTTGTAAAAAATATTGCAAATAATGACAGCACATTTTTCAGTCACCCAAGGTGAAAGCATTTAGGAGTGCTGAATTACTATAATTCTTTTAAATAATAAAATAGAAGTTTATGATGATCCACCCTCAGTGATACATGTTTACTAGTCATTAATCACAGTTCCTTCTCTGGCTAATAAATAAGCCAAGTACTTCCTAAAACTGCAAGCTTTTCCCTCTCAGGATGCTAATTTTACTATAGAAATGAGTAGTTGGACACCAGTGGTATAATCTGCTCTTCCAGCCTGCCTTGTCCATGCCTAGATGTACTTGAGGAATGCACCACTGAAAACACAGGGCTGTTACTCTTTCATATGGGTTTGTGATAGTTTAGGGCATTCCTCATCCCCACCTCTCTTCTCTGACTTTCTGTCTGAGATTACTGCCCCTGCAGCAGCTGATAAAACAAATATGTGCCTGTTTGTCCACCACTACAGTTCACAGCCTGCTGTAGCCAGCTGAAAATTGCCCCTCTCACTGGTTTATGCTAATATGTGCTGGATGAAGAATCGCAGTGGCTCGAGTCATTGGGGGACAGATGTCTTAAGCAGCAACAGGATCCACCAGAACTCATTTGTCAGCATAAAATAGCAAATACTTGGGCTCTGAGTATGTTGCCACACCAGGGCACTACTCTGCATGCACTGGCAGCAGGAATCAATAAGAGTGCTATCTGTTCATCCACACATAGCAAAGGATCATCAGCTAGCCTAAATCCAGATACTTCACAGCTGTAGAGGAGAGAAACCTGCACTGAGGGCAGAATCTCCCGGATTGCAGTAAAACTGGCTGGGGATAATGCACAGCCAGTGCCAGTGAATAACCCACACAAGGCCATGGAGTGTCTTTAGACCAGCATTCCAAAAAACAAGATGGACACCAGCACTTTCCATAAATATTTGTCATTGTTTAAAAAAAACACTTTTCCCCAGATGCAGTAACCATGGGTGCAACATGAGAAGAGGACAGGAGAAGTTTTATACTGTTGTTGCTCACTCCATTCCTTCCCTGCTGCCGGCTGCAGGTGGGACAAAACAAATGAGGGACAAACACAGCAGAGAAAAAAGCTGTACTTGTATTTTGACAGTGGCAACACAAATGCAAGGCTAACAACGACACGTACCAGAAACTGGGTTAGCAACTCCACGGCAGCCAAGCTTTTAAAAAGTCAGCCATGCTTTACTGCCATCAGCAGTCTAAGTCAGAAAAATATGAGACTTAGCAGCATCGTGGCTGTCAAGCTTTAACAGTCCTGCACTGCCCATGTTTTGGAGAAATATCTACGTAAACTATACAGTTTTAATGCAACATCATATTCTCATCAAAATGAAAACTACAGTCCTGTAATAACTGAGCCTTTCTTAATATATTCCATGGTGAAACTACATTAATTCAGTGTTATCATAGGAAATTTAGGCACGTAACAGGCATGAAATTCAAATTTGCAAATTTACAGCAGTAACTTATCCCTCTTGCACATAATGAAGTTTCCTGTATTAGTGTGTATGCTTCTAGGTTTACACTTCCGTGTTTATGACCAGCGTAGACAAATTAGAGTTGCTGCAGGGAACGTAACTTTGAATTTCTTGGCTGCCATGGCTTAGAATTCAGTCACAATGTTCCCCATTATTATACGTTTTCTGCCTCCCTTACCAAATAGATCTTTTCCTTACTTACATACATTCATACATGTATACACACACACATATATCCATTTCTATACGTAAACACACACACATCTTCAAAGGAGGAAATGTAAATTTCAACAGACAACTACCGTAAGGTCTGATAAGCAGATATAAAATATGTTCTGGAATTAAGCTCTTAAAAGCAAAGCAAATGGACTAGCCTGGGATCAATGCACTGCTCTGTCCTCCTGCAGGGAGTGGCAGAAACATGTTAACCTCCACTGCTGCTCCGAGCTTTTCAGAGACTGAACACAGAAGTAGGATCAGCCCTTTGTGGACACCAAGCTGCTCACCCCAAAAGAGTTCTTTGAAAAGCTCACATACGAGTACACCATATATTCATGAGAACATCAGGTGCTCCATGGATTTCAGGCACTCTGCTTGTACATGGACCATTCTGAGTGGAAGAGGTTTTCTTTGTACAAGGAGACATTCAAGAACAATCTGGATGCAACCCTGTACCATGTCTTCTGGGATGAATGACACTGTTTGAGCAGGGAAGTTGGACCAGATGACCTGCTATAGTGCCTGTCAACCTGACCCATCTTGTGATTCTGTGATTTTACATCCACACTGAACAGGGAGGTGCCATGGGGCACAGACTTGTCTTTCTAGCTAAGTCTCAGCCTTCAATAGGAGATGAAACAAATCTGCAGAGCAGGTTCCTCTCTGCTGTGCAGTGCATGTCACCATGAGAGCTCTGTCCCCTTCCTACCTAAACTATGCTAAACTATGCCCTATGCGGTCTTGTTGGAGATAGCAATTTCTTTCTTGAGCCCCATTCCAGGTTCCCTGAAGGTGCAAAACAAGAAAGAGTTTAATTGCTTATATTCTGCCTAAGCAGTCACCAGGTAGCTGCTTTTTCAATGCTAGCCAAGCACCTTTGATCAGGAAAACACCCTGATGACACAAAATTAATGCACACTCATGTACACATGCACAAGTGCAACCTTTCTAACATGCTAAAAGTTACAGCTCATATGGAGGAACCTGCCTAACAAAGGAAAGTCAGTATCTAATATGACACAGAAAAAAATTAGATGTGTAACAGTCAGTGAAGAGATTAAACCTCTTTGATAAGCTGCTCCACCTTCTCCAACCAGCAGGGAAAATGCACAAGACAACTGGTTTTGTGGCAGAATGAGTGAGCAGAAAACTTGCCTTTACATATGCTCACCCAAAAGCAATGCTGGTTACTAAACTTCTGTGGTCCCACTGGAAAGGGACACCGTGTTCTTACAACATTTTATTAAAATGCAGTAACTTTATTTTAAAGTCAAGCTTTTAAAAATTTCTAATGAAAAATGCACCAAGTTCAAAGTCATAACATACTTCTCTGAGTATAAATATGTATTTTAAACTGACCTGTGGTCAGAAAACCGAGAAAGAAGGCATGGTTTTTGAGAAGCTTTTCAGACACAAAAGATCACTTCTATGGCCACTGAAAGGGTTATGATTCTATATGATTGGTAAGGAATTGAAAAAAAAAAAGCAGGAAAGACATAAAGAAGATTAAAGTACTGACCTAAAAGCAAGGATGTAACAGTGTACACAGCAGAGATATTCCCAGATACCTGGTCCCTTGGGCATTTGGATATGCCTTGCTTCTTGTGATCTGATTATAAAAACCATACAAAATATAAAAATATAAAAAATAAAAAATATAAAATAAATATATAAAAGATATAAATATATAAAAGAGTTGAGCACGTC
>JACBWW010000011.1:17821655-18066738 GCA_020086605.1 Lanius collurio | reverse complement strand
GATCGGCTCCAGCCGCGACAAAATATATAAAATATATATAAAATATAAAAACCAAAGGATAAGTATAAATTATTCCTAAATACCAATGATGGACTCCATTCTCTGTGCTTAATGAGGCACAAATGACTTCTCGTTTCCACAGAACAGAGTAGGACTCACAGGGAGAATCACCAAAATGGATAGCTCTCTACTACTCACTCCCACACCTCAGCTCCTTACAAACTCGTTTTGAAAGTATCAGGGTAAAGAAGACATTATCCTGTCATTTTCCTACAGCAGTTCTATGTCCACTGTGGAAAAAAAAAAAGCATTTTCCTCATGCTTCTTTCCCAGCCTCCTAGCTGATGGCCTACTGAGCTAGTTGGTTTCATGGTGCAAATGCTCTCCCACTTCAATCACAGATATAACACTGCAAAACAACTAAAAACAAAGAAATGCTTTTTCTTTTCCATTTTAGCAGTTGCTACCAGAACTGATGTGACACCAAGTGGAACCAATGAGATGATCCTTATTATGCTGTGATGTCATCGATAGAAAACAAGCAGGCTTCTGTTCTGGGAAAGGAATCCAGTGATTTGGAATTACCAAAATGGTAAAATGGTTTCTCACACCAAACTTAGTAATTAACACTTATGACTGCCTTTTACACAGGCTGTCCATTTTCTGTCTGTCCTTCCTACCCAAATATCCCACTCCACAGGCAAAATCACTGGCAAGGGTAAAAAGAAGAGAAGACACAAACATCAGAAAAAAACTGTCAACAAATAAAAAATCGTATGTGTCCAGCACTTATCTAAAAAATACCTGACATGCCTGCAAGGAACAGGTAATAAGATGGTATAAGTCAGCAGAAATCCAACTTCTCAGCAGGTACTAAGAATTTTCTCTTCAGCAGTGCTGAGCATCTGCAGTTCCTGCAGAACACATTGGCTGCTGCAGGCATCCAGTGTTCGCCATACTCAGAAGTCAGGTTTCCTCCTTTCTGATGGTTTGGTTTGCATATTTTTTCTCATTATGCTTAATAATAATGCTGAGATAAATAGCTCGGTGGGGTAAAATACTGAACCCATCAGCAATTCATATAAAAGAGTTACATTTAAATAAACAATGCAAGTATTTGGAAAGAGTATGCAGCAATATGAAGATGTATTTCTTTCAAATACATAGCATAACAATGGAAACAAAGTGCACCCAATATTTTATTTCAGCTTAGATGAAAAACCTCATATAAAACACTGTTGATTGCATTTCCTTTTCTGCTCATTAAATGCACCATTCCAGAGAGTTACTGTTTGAATTGCAGAATCTCCAGAACACTTGAATATGACTTCCACCAAAATAAGCTGGCATTGCAAATCTTACAGGCACATGCAACACCTGAAAAAGTCCTTCTCCCCACCTAACAACTTATACTTCTTTTTTCTCTCTCCTTCCAAAAAAGCACAGAGATTTCCAATACAACAGCAATGACACTTCATATTTCTTGGTCATAACTTCACATAACGCCCTATGCTACAAAGGAATTCTTTTTCTATACTTCCCAGGCTTAAGCTAACCCATACCATAAAAAATGTACAGAAATTTACCCAGGCAGTTTACTGGTAATTTTGAAGTATTCTTATGACTTCCTGTACCATTGATATAGCTGAGTTTCCTTCCTGACTCGGGAAAGCTGCCCATGGAAGTGGTGAAATCATTGTCCCTGAAAGTGTTCAAAAGGGGAGTGCATGTGGCAGCTGGGGACATGGCTTAGTGGCAGATACGGGGGTGGTAGGATAACAGTGGACTTGGTCATTTAAGAGGCCTTTTCCAGCCTTAAAGATTATATGATTCTATGACTCTTGGCAAAGCCCAATATTTTTAATTTCCAGAGTAGCCAACTTCCTTTTTTTTCCCCCCTCTAATTACTAAATTCATACTAATTACAACATCTAAAGTTCAAAACCCATAATAAAACACCAAGGTAGTGTAGCAAGCTAAATCTTTAAAATACAGTAGATAAGCTAGAGAGAAACAGAAATAAAAAGGTTCTATTTATTTTTCCAATACTCAGAAGAGGGACAAAAGACTTCAACTTTTTTGTCTCAGGCAGACCTGGAACATTCTAAAGCTATACTCTTGTTTAGGAGTAACAACACTTAGAAAGAGAAAACTACAGTGAAGCCCTAAGCTGAGAACAGACCAAGCAGACAAAGGCAGTAAAACTACACTAAGCATTTCAGTATGTAATGACAAAATGTAAAGAACACTTAAATCTCTACAAGCAGAATCTTGGTGCAGAACAGGTATTTTTTTAATGCCTTTCCTTATTTTACAAGAATCAGAAAATGGGTTCACTCTTGCTAATTTAGGAGAACAGGTGACATGTGGGAATAATTATGCAGATTGGATTTAACACTTGTGCACAGGCAGGAGGATGCAAGCAATCCTCAAAAGAGGGGACTTCGTCCCATTATTAATTCTTCTAAACCTGCAAAGCCACATCCTCTGTAGCACATGCATCCCAAAGCATTACTTACTTTTCACATTTTAGGCTGTCAATGCAGTTGTTCATGTGTCTCTCACACGAGCAAGATGACAGAAATTGAGGATGGGTATGGTAAGAATAATACAGTTCTTCCCAACTGTGCCTTCTGTTGTTTGGCTATTCTCTGTAGCCTAATTCATATTCTGATCAGAGAAGTGGTAGCTGAAAATCAGGGTTTTTTTATTAACATCATGTACTTCAAAAGGTGCTTCTGTTCATGCACACACACACACACAGATTGTTCTCCCCAGCCCTCATTTCCTAGGGACACTCCACAGCTCAGCTGCAATGTCTAATCATGATACAGGAGATGACTGTAGAGGTTTAGGCATGATTTTAAAGATCACTTTACCGAAAGCTCTTTGTAAGGTGTACCCTTTACATGTAAAACATTGGCAACCCCCATATTTTTAGCTAACTCTGGAAAAATGATTAAGAGATTATTTCCTACTAGTTTTGAGGTATCTTTTTTTTTTCCCCCACTTTGTATTTCTGTGGCTGTGTGTGCACACCAATGCATACCTGCATCTCTGAAGACACATCCTCACACCGTGTGTGCTTGGACACATTTTAAACAAAAGTTTATTCCTACATCAAATGCATAATGTATACCCAGAAAGATGCATTTAACCCTGCTACAGGCACACACATATTCAGATTGTGGTAACTACCTAGGACTGCCAGCCAGAAACCAGGGTCCCATTAGGTAGACAGAGCACAAAACACTAACTCCTGTCCTGAAGAACTTTCCATCCTAAGGTAAATTGGAGAAGACATGCCGAGGCAGGAGGTACAAGAAAACTAGAGTTGTAAACAGCATGGAAAAAAGAATTATTGAGCAGGGAAATTTGACTCACTTCTCAGGTCAGGGCCAAAGACTAAAGTCAAGATATTTCCTGTGCCATCCTCCTAACCAGAATTCTATTACTCGCAATGAAATGAAAACAATATTGGAAAAATTAGTAAAGGTTACTCATGTATATGAGATGTGTAACCCTCCTTACTAGCTACACACTTTTGCAGACAACAAACTGTTTATTGTGTGAATATGTGGATTCCTGTCAAAACCACCAGCAGCTGGTTCTCATAGCTTCACATAACCTATGAGAAATCTATTGTTATTTTAGATTTCCAGGTTTACTCTTTCACCTAATATTAATTTAATGTGAGTTTCAGCATATCTATCACTGCTGGAAATTGTTCCATGGCTTATTTAAGCACTTTGTATAACCATTATACTTCATCATTTGGGATGCAATAAAGATCAGTTGATATATTCAGCAGCAGAATTACTCATTCGTGAGCTATTTGTTTCAAAGAGCTTCAACCAGTCAAATTGCAAATATATGAGGTTTAGAGATCAGAGCCACTGTAACATTTGCTTTTTGAAGCTTGTTGAAGTTTTTGCTAAGTAATCATGTAGATATTATCAGGTGTACTTTTACTGGGGTGCATTGGCTTCTGCCTAGGAAAAAAAAGACATCAGCAGTAAAATGGTTCTACTGACAATAACTGTACAGTGCAGGAACATTCATAACTGCAAAATCATTTTTTCTCTACATCATGTAGAAGTGATGCAGTCAAAATGCAGTCAAGGCTACAGCAGCTTCTTTTTGTTTAAAAACAAATTAGAAGGAAGTCCCTAGTGCTCTGTTCTCAGTTGCTGGGAATGTCTTTCACCAGCACTGAGGACACACCTGCTGGGTATATTCACCCCTCACCTTCTGTAGTGCCTCCAAAAATGAAAGTGCTGTCTCATCACTTGTGCTGACGGCATGAAGCAACAGTGAGAAGTGGATCAGGGAACTCATACAGCTTTAAGGAGCTGCAGAGGAAAAAGCTCCCAGATTCACCTCACAGTGTAGCCACAAAAGTGGCATCTGCGGTACATGTGGAACAGCACAGCGGAACATGGCACATGGGAAAGAACACAAAAACTATGCTTCTCATCCTAACACTGTGATAATCCAGGCTCTGGAAAAGAACAGTAAAGAACAGTCCAAACCCTCCAGAATCCTCTGAATGAAGAAAAGTTTCCACTGCTGTCTCTGGACCTGCAGTCAAAAGAAAGGACATCTACCAGGTGGATACATGGGTATCCCACACTACTAGCTTCCAAGGTTTGTTAGTAAAGCCCTGGACCTCTCATATAACTGAAAATTTATAGGAAACACATAATTACATCCAGATTTTAGAATTACCTGCCATGACATGTAAATTTCACTGGTGATTAAGTGTGTGTTAGCATAGACAACTGAAAGTAAAGATGAAATATTTTTGCTCTCTGAACATATATATAGATATACACACATACTCCACCCACTCTAAACAAATTCCAGCTGTGACAGTTGTGTACAAAGCAGAGAACTCCTTAACATCTAAAAAGAACAGCTCAAATCAGCTATTTTGCTTCAAGCCATCACCAGCTCAATCTAAACTGAAATTGCTGTTGGGATGAGACAAGTTAACAGAGGCAAACATGAGAGTTTTCAACTATTCTAAGACTGTGAAAACAACATAGAAATACTTAAAGTATTTTCAAGGAACACAGGTGAAAGAGAGGAAGAGTGCAGAATTTCTGCTAATGAATGTCACAGGCTTCTCTGTACATCCAACTATTATCAAGGTGGCTGCTAAATGGATGAAATGGATTTCCTTTGCCCTTTCAGCAGACAACAGATGGAGACAGTACATAAGATAAATATCACTAACTAATCTAGGCAGAAAGGGCTATTGACATTTTTTATTTATTCATTTTATTTACTTAGAAAGTAGAAGCAGAAAGGAATTAAACTATTGCTGATTTGTTCAAGTTCAATGGGAGGCTATCAGTGAGACTGGATTGCAGTGGGTGGGTGGGTGGGTTGAGGGATGGAAACAGGGTATTCAAGAAAAACTGTATCACTGGTATTAGCTCAGAGGGCAGCAGCAAGATTGTTGGGAACCACATCCCTTGTCAGAGCTTATTTTTACGAAGAGTTTCAGTAATACACTCTCAGGCACATGGTGTGATTCTTGGGTGGCCCTGTGCAAGGCCAGGAGCTGGACTTTGATGATCCTTGTAGGTGCCTTCCAGCTCAGGATACTCTGTGATTCCGTGAATATCATCTCAGTGCAGCCTTAGTCATGGGCCTGGGTTCTGACACACTAAGTGTTTTGCAAATCCAGAAGCAAAATCTGAAATCCCCCACACTCATCTGAAAACTGATGATAATACTTTACTTTAAAGACTTACTTTGATGGCTTGTGGTCATAATTTTTGTGGTCTCTCATAACTTGTTGATCTTTGGAAAGGAGATCAAGAATAGATGTGTACAGTACAAAACCCAGGAAAACTTTCTGACTGTCCAGAAAAAGACTTCTGCATCAGTCTCAACAGGTTTTTTTGCCCTAAAACTACTCTTCTTTCCTGTGTCTTTCTTCCCTTCTCATCCCGTTCCCCCTAACTGGCTTAAGTTTAAACCAGACTTTTTCATATTGCCCCCAATGCCCAAAGTACAGCACTTCTCTCTTCTGTGTTTCTTGCACTTTGTCTCATATCAGTGTATTGGTGGTTTAGGGTTTTTTGTATTCAGTCCCATGTGTCTGTCCATCCTGTTTCCTCATTCCAAGCCCCTACTTTCTTCTTTCCTTACTGTGTTTTCAGTCAATTTTCTTTAGTTAAGAATGGTAATTCAGGTGCTGTTTACGCTCCAGATGTTTGCTTGTTGACTTTTTTTACCCAAGTGTTGATCAGTAAAACTGGCTTAGAACAAAGATTTTGCAAGTTAAGTTTGTAGTTTGTCAGATTAAACTCTTCTTGCTTATAACAGTAATTTTGAAAGTTTTCACTGCTTCAGCCCTGCAAGGTGCTGATCACTCTCAGTTGGATCCCGGGAAATGTGGAGATCTCTGACCTGAAGCTGTTTAGGGTTATATTTGACTGAGAATAGGAACTATCCCATTGATTTAAATGGGACTGCTCGCAAGTTTAAAGCTCAGCATGTGCTTCAGTACTTCGCCTGGCTGGGGCCAGAGGGCTCAGGTTCCCAGAGCTTCAATACCAGCACTACCTACAAATGATCCAAGGTATAACATCCTGATGAGGAAACTTGATGATCAAGTGATTTCTAACCCAATGCTGCAGCTTAGTGCAGCATCTCTGCAATGAAGAAGGTATTTTTGCTTGCTTTCCATGTGTATCAAACACTAAAAAAGGAGTTTCAAGGTGTTCTGCAGAGCATACAGACAAACCTGAGATGATACACAGCACTGTAATTCATTTAAGATGATCTACGTAAGCCACTCTTAGGAATTCCACCTTCCCAAAATCATGCCAGTAAAATGTTTATGCTATGACATCATCAATCTATTCTCCATTGTACCTCCGCATGCAAACATACACGTTATATATCTTCAATTACATTAAAACTAATTAGACAATAAGTCACAGTTCAAGCTGTACCTTATTTGTTCAAACATCCACGTTAACTTTACATACTAATCATTTAATATTTGGCTTTAATAGATGCACTATTAGAAAATAAACATAATAAATGAGCAACCATTTTAGCATGTAGTTACCTAATCTTGATGAAAAGTATCTGAAAATGCAGCAACCAGTGAATCTATTTAATTTTAATTTGAAAATAACACTAATCACAAACTAAGGAGGTAAATATAAATTATATGGAGTAGCATACTAATGATGGATCAGATAGACCCACCCTGTGCAGTGAGTACTAAGATCAAAATGATTGAAATGGATGGCATATACTCTAGATGCTCTCCTTCTCAAGCATGGAATAAAGGATATAGACTAGGATGGTTTAATTTGCTTAAGTTTCCCCTTACACTTGACAGCGCATTTCATTTTCAGCATCTTCTAAAGCTTCAGGAAAAGCTCTGTGTCTCCCATCATGTGCACAGGAAAGATGAACAGGGATGATGACTGTCCCTGAAAACTGAAAAGTGCACAGTAAGGTGAAAAAGTTGGACTGTCTAATGGTGTGAACGAGAGGGCTCACATACATAGCAAACAGTGCAAACTGGGCTGCTGTGTAAATCCTTTGCCATTAGAACAGGAACTTAATTCCTATGGCACGCTGAAAAAAGTCAAACAGGAGCAAGCAGGCCCAGCCTTTGCTATCTTGCACAGGAGGAAGAGGAGTCTTCCCAAATTTCCTTTCCAGTACAACAAATTGCTTCTTTCCACACAACAGCATCTTTTTGACTATGTACTTTTCCTCATCTCTGCTATCCTTGACTGTTCACTTTTCAAAGCAGAAGGAGTGTCCTGGATTAGGGCCATTGACACCATTCTGGCTATAGCTGTGCAGGAGGTGAACAGCATCAATTCAAGTTGTTTGTCAAGTCTCCTCACCCCACTGCCAAAGGTCTCCCAGCAGAGCTGCTCCAGCAGCTTTGTCTATTCTGGCACCATTAAAAGGAACCTGGTTAGAAAGTCTATTATTTTGAGTCTTGAAGCTACCAGGTTATTATGAAGGAATTGAATTTTGAGGGACTGCATGTGCCAGCAGAAACTAGGAAGGAGCAGGCCCTGGAGATGACAGAAGGAGGTGGTAAAAATAAGTGGTGCTAGGCTTATTGCAGATACTGCAGAATAGTACAGATCATGTAGAAATTAAGAAATGAAGAAGACAGCCATTCTCATAATCTCACAGAGGGAGTCTGTAGTTTTGCTAAAAATCTGATCCAGATCCCTTCTGTACCACTGCTTCCCTTAGAACAGCCATAGATATGCTTCTGCTTGACCTCAGTGCAGGCCACAAGGCTCATGTGCAATCAAAATAAATGACTATTTAAAACAACAGCAGCCAGTGACACTGGCAGCAGAAAATGAAAGTAACTTTGTGAAGGGAAACACATCAGGAGTCACTCGACATTATGTGCCACTTGCTCACCACGGTAGCAAAATTATGGAGGCTCCAGGATCCATCCTGCTGTCAGAGACCTTTCTTCTTAATCAAGACCTCTGGGCACACCACACTATATCTGAACTGTGAGTGCCTTCCTTCTCTAAACGTCATTTCATTTTTGTACCTTTCCTTGAGAGTTGTCAGCCTGTGGACACTTTTTGTTTGGGGTTTTTTTGGTTTTCTTTTTGGTAAGAATGTGTCTCGGTTTTGGAGACAAAACTTCAGAAGGAAACACTCTGGAGTGAGTGTCTCCTCCGAAGGGAAAAGGGCCTCCACTTTTCCTCCACCAATGAGACAAGTGGGTCACAAGAAGTAAAAGTGGAAAAAAAACCCCAAACCGTTTATCCACACACGAACAAAACAGGGTAGAACAGGATAAAAAATACAAACTCAAAATACAACAAATGCCCAGAGAGGGAACAGACACCTGGGCTTGGACCAGCCAGGGCCAGCCCCGCAGACTCCCTGGACTGGCGAGGAGGGAAGGGAGGCAGTGAGGCAAGGGAAGGGAAAAAGAACAAGAAAACCCAACAGAACCTTTTTCCAGCTAGCTGGAACACAAAGGAAACCTAAAAAGCAGCAGAGCACTCCTTGTGCACTCTCTCCCAAGCCCTGTCCAGCCCCTGAGCCCTTGGGCCGAGCCGTTCAACTGCCCCACACTCAGGTCCATCCTGAAGGCACAGCGTCCTTGGGCACTGAGCCGGGCTTAAGGGATAAAGCGGCTTCATAACATCACCCCAGGACAGAACGCTGGCTCAGCATAAATCAGAAAGCAGTTGCAGGGAACTGTGCTCAAGGCCCTGACATACAGAGATATAATACAGCAGACTAGATCAGGACTGAGCCATTTGTTTTATTACACTGTGCCTTGCAGGTTCTTGGTCCTTCCTGCCCTGTCTATCCTCAGCCATTCTTTTCACAGCCTGAGGAAAAGCCCTACACAAACGATTGAAGGCAAGTTACCAGAGTCTGATCCCCACACTGCTGTGACTTGTGTCAAATTATATCTGGAGTGATTTGCTAATCCAAATCCATGCAATAATCTGATCTGTGGGGAGAAGCACTCTAACACTGCTGTGCTGAGTGGCCATTGTGGTACAAGCACTGTCAGCTTTTCCCAGCAGCTTTTTGACCTACTGAAGCTTGCGCACATGTACTGAGCAACTGATGACACAGGGAAAAGTCTGACACATTCAGGCTGTTAAAAGGCACAAGATGTATACTCTAAGTCCCAAGAAAATGCTCCAATTAAATTCAGTTTTTGAGCAAGAGTATATTTAGCCCAGATAAAGGTTACTCCTATGCAGTGTGAACTTCACATTTGAAGAATGTTTTAATGAACAAAAAGAAAAATATTTATGCTGGTGGATCATATTCAGATTATAAGAAAGTATTTGGAGGAGTACCCAAAGGTTGAGAGGTCTATCTCAGTTAAGCACAAAAAGGATGGACATTTACCCAGACCTTCTGAGCTGCAGGATTCAATTTCTGTTGTGAAAGGCTCTCAAAACACTTGGTCTGTCTTTGTTCAGTTCAGTCAGGCTGAAAAGTACTGCTTGGCCTTGCATGCAGAAAATCTGACACTTTTATAATATCCATTGAGATTTCTTACAACATCAACACTGGAACACAGGCTATAAGTTTTCTTTCAAATATCATATAAATAAACCATGTGATTCATTAATTATGACTCTTTAGAAAGTTAAACAGGAACAAAAGGTCTGCTAACCTGGTTTTACAGCATACCTGAAAAATAACACAGAACAGAAGAAAAAAATGGAGATCTTATGGTAGCACCAAAGAGTACTTCACAGTATTTTCATTGGAAGGGTCATAAACCCTTTAAAAAGCGATGCCAGTACATACTAGAAGTATGTAGAGCATAGAGCTCAAAATAGCTTAATGTAAGATACCAGACAAAAGCTGAATATAGAGTTCCTTTCAAACAAAACCCCAAGCTTGCCTCTAGTCTCTTATATTAAGATACAGGATTGAAAAATGTTAACTAAGAGTTGGGGAAAATTACCAAAACTGAAGATGAAACTTCCAAGTCGGGTAGGTATATGTATGTATTAAAAGAAGAAGGAGGAGGGGGCGGGGAGGGGGATTAAAAACGGGTGAAAAAAAAAAAAAAGTCCCTAAGCAGTTCTTGATACCAGAGAAAAAATCTGTTTCTGAAACTTTGGCCATAGCCTTTGTTTAGAAAACAAACCAAATAGCACCAATTAAAAAAAAATTTAAAAATCGCTTTTAGCTTCCTAGAAACCATGTACTTTCCTCTGAGCTTATCCACAGTAACCTGTCCCTCTGACATCTTCAGATTGCTTCACTACACCTGACTTAACTAAAACTGAACATGAAAACTATATGCAACTTAGAGAAGACAGACACCCAGCCCCCTCTTTGCCTCACATTCAACATCAGTGTTCCAACAATCTGGGCCTTTCCCCAAAAGCCTGATCTACTGCTTATATCAGTTTGAAGCTTCGATCCACAATGTTAAAGCAAGCAAGAAATCTCAGCTCCATAGATTACAATCTATAAACCAAGCCACAACTTCAGGAACAAAGCCAAGCAGAAAGACAGGGGCTGAAAAGGAGACTTGAGCATTTCTTATTGAAAAGAACAACAAACATGCTGTAGGAAATCATGGAAATCTACAAGCAGACACACCTTCAGGAACAGTGGCAAGAACCTGTCTTTCTGTAAGATAACTAACTACAAGTTGAATGCACTAATGCCAGTTATCACCAAACAAAAAACAAAAAAACCCCAACCAACCAATCAAAAAAAATCCCCAAACCCCTATCCGAACCAAAAAACCCAAAACTATCCCCCAAATTTATCCCAAACACTATTTTGACTCTACCAAGGAACATGTGTGAGAATTGCCATAAAATAAAAACAAATGGATGGATGCTCTACTGATTTGATGTGGAAACTACTCAAATGTCATTTATCACTGTTGATTTCCCCTTTTATAATTAAAATTCTTAAAAAACCATAATCAATCAGTAGACAAAGAAACCAAACAAAATGGTAAAAGGCAGCTGCAAAAAGTATTTTACTGCTTTAGCACTTCAGACTTCATCAAGCATCTGCATCAGCTCAATTCCCCAAAAGACCAGCTGACACCACCTGACTTGAACTTCCCCACGCTCACGCTGAACAGTACTTTGGAAGTAGCATTTCCACTCAATCCAGTCATGCCTGATTGTTTGTGAGCGCAAAAAGCAAGGCAGGGCTGCTAACTGCAAAAATCACGTCAGCAGAGGAGTTACAAAACAAATACAAGCTGAGCCTGCACTCTCCCCTGCAACAGCCAAGAGAAAAGAGCTGACATTGAAGATGGCAAGGCACATCCACAAAGGTGGCAAGGATGGCACATTTTGCCAAAGGTTAACATTGCAACTCTCACTGACTTCAATGATTGTAGAGTGAAACAATGGGAAAAATTGAGAATGTGTTATGATCTTTGAACGCTTTGCATCAAACACATATTTATAATGAAACAGAATTATGGACATAACTCAAGGACATAACCAAACCATAACATAGCTAAACCACAGGCCTAAATCAATCCCTATTCTGGATATATTTAGAAGTTAAATATGTGCTTAAGCATTACTCAGAACAGGGATGCTGACTGGGTATCAGCAAGAACTCACAACATTATCTGGTTGAAAAAAACATTATTATCAAAAATTGGATTTTATTGCAGTACATCAGAGAATCATGATAGCTGTAAAGCTGTTGCTTCAAAACCTAATCCTTTAATGACACAGAATTTTAATTATGCAATATTCACTGGGGATACACATACTTCACAGTAAATTATCACTATATATATGTTTTTTTTACCTGGAACTTTATTTTTTGCCAAATGTGAGGCCCAATAAATTGTTTTAGGAAGCGTTCATCTTCACTCCAGAACAGTCGGATGTCAGGGATATCGTACAGGATCATGGCCAGCCTCTCCAAACCCAAGCCAAATGCCCAGCCAATTTTATCCTGAGCACCAGCTGCAATACACAAACAAGATAAAAATTCAAGAGTTCACATCATGGAAAATTACTGATAAAATGTTCACCTATTTATCAAGAAGAAAAAACGAAAAAGGTGAAATGGCAAACCAGAAAATCTTAAAAGTAACTGCCAAATGCAAGATCTAAGGGTTACAGGACAGATCCTACTTCAATCAAAAACTGCAGCAAGACTGAGCAAGCACATCACTGAGTCCAAGAACCAAAAATGGTAATAAACAAAGCCACAGTCTTGACAATTTGTGCCCAAAGGTTCAGACAGGCTTGAGAAATGCTGCATAATGCTATACATCACACTCCCTTTACTGTGCTGAGGGCTGAGCACTTTCTCACTTGGCTCAGCTGTGTTTTGTAAGACATGTAAACATGAATTCCCTGTTCAGAGTATTTTCCTTGGTCTGACAGACCAAGCCAAGCCAATAGAGCATTAACATCATTACCAACATTTCAAAGTACCATAACTGCCTCTTTTGAGGCTTCTGGATGAAACAGAGCAATGGGATGTGAGGTACCGTTGCATTAGCATCACACCTCCAACCAGGGAACTCCTGAGCTGCTGCTCCTGGGAAAAGCCACTGCTCTCAATAAATAAGTCTAGCAGCACTAAATATAAAAATACAAGAATATTTAATAAAGAAAAGCTGTACAGATATTAATGATGCAACATTTCTGTCAGGAAAGTAAATATTCATACCTTCCTTTATTTACAGGACAGGAGCACTGATTCATTAAACAGGGATTTTTTCAACACAAGACACTAAGTCTATGTTTAGCCATCATCCTACTGATTTTGAAATAAGCTGAGAGCCCAGAAGACCTGGCAAAGGCTCAGAGCTTTTAAAAACTTAAACAAATGCCTAAACAAACACACAGGCTGAAAGGATGCATGCATGTGTGACAGACTTGAGCCCACACCATCAGCACTTGCAGTGTGCTCCTAAGTCACACAACATCACTGCACATCTCTCAGCTATGCACCAAAGCCACAGCAGCTCCACCAGTTTAATTTAAACTAATTTTTTGGAAACTTTGAACTCAACAGCTTCCTCACCATCATGCAGAAGGCTAGAAGCAGAAGTCTACTTTCTGACCTTTTTGTCCCTGATATCAGAAAGGAAACAACACCTGTTATTTGGGCACTGATAGCGTCCTGAGTTATCCTGTTGTGTTCAATGCTGAGATTAAACAGGCCTGAGTTCTGTTCAAATAGAGGGAAGCATACCAAGCTTGGGAAAAGAGACAGTCATCACTTAAATTCCATTAATTCATTTGAACCTGGCTATTTTTCTGGAATAACAGGTCCTCAGCAGAACCTCTCTATGTCTCACCTGCTGCATCAGCAGTACTGCACTACCCCAGGAGTTATGCCAGCTCATAAGGATACTTCATAGAGGAGTCAGGATATTCTGCCTGTCCCTTCTCGTGTGCTCAAAGGCAAGATTTTGCACTTTCTGACATTTGAAAGCAGACAGTTTATCAACTGAACTGTGGAAGTCCTAAAAAAAAGAGGACTGGGTGTGAACTCAAAAGGATCTCATGGCGGAGCTGCTCAAAACAGTGCTTAGGCCATCCAACAAACCATGAGCTAACCAGAGTCTGGAAACCTGCAAGCCACGCTATGTTACATGAAGAACCGCACAACTTGCTACTGTTGATTTTTAGAGAAAGTAGAGTGACTACAAAGAATGTGCTGAAATTTGTATTTGGGTAAGATTTTGAGCTCTGACTTTAAGCATGAACCATATACTGTTTCTCTTCCAAGCTGAAAGTACTATTCCTCTCCATATACCAGTATATTGAAGTAATTACATTTGTATGGCTATGGAGAAGGGAACATAATTAATTGCAATTGTGTTGCTTCTTCAAACTTCCAGCTTGCCTTTCTTAGATCAGCAATTCCTGCCTCAGTGACAGATCTCTTACTCATTTCAGAAGTGCCAGATTTTCACATGCATATGGGCGTTTCTGTAGACCAACCTCCAGAGGTAATGCACCAGGAGCAATATCCATGGGGGTTCTGAATGGCCAATGCTTAATCTCAACAGAGGCATTAAACCTGAAACCTAAAGATGCCAGGTTAAGCATTAGTGTGAATTAATTCAAAGATGCTCAGTAAAGTATACGTAATGGGGGTGATGATCCTCCTTCCCCATATTAGTGATGATTACTGGTAGATCAGACAGGAAAAAAAAAAGATATGACAGAAGATAAGAACAGCTATATATTCTGATTAGAAGAGCTTTACATCTGAGCTTTGGGTTTTTTAAATATTTTGATATGAGAATGGTTTTCATTGTAACCTTTTTTTCCTCACACTTAACACCTTTTTTTCTGCTAAGAACTTTAATTCTGCAATGAATGTCTTGATTTTATATCAGCAAGTTCTCTTCTGTTCTGGTTTTCTTGCTTGGTTTTTTTGGTTTTTTTTTAGAAGGACTGGGACACATCACAGTTTTTTTCATTTTGTAGCAGACAAAGAGATTTTGCTATCTGCGTAGCAGCTCAGAGTATTGTCATCTGAGCTATGATTAAACACATGTTCACCAAATTGTCTTTTGGATGATCCTTGTACAATTACCAGCCTTCAAACCACAAACTTCTCAAATGTCCACAGTGAAAGCTGTATCAGGGAAAAATTACATCTACTCAGACAAAATCATTGAAAGAAAAAGGAAAGTTTAGATTACTAAAATTCCTCTGCATAACAGCACAAGCAAATCTCTGCACTCTGAATCTTAGTTATTTTTTCTCTAACCTCTTCTTCAACTTTCTGTTTGTAAAGCTAAAAGTCAATGCAGCATTGACTTAAAGCATTTGAACAACTACCTTGGGAGACTCAATGAGATAAATGCATGCTTCTAAACATATTTCTTACTGGAAATGATCAGGTGACCTAGAAATTACATGTGCCAGTAATCATCCTTTTGAGTGAGAGAGCAACCCATAGCTTTCCAAACATAAACACATGTTTAAATGCACCAAATTCTGGCAACTATTATGGAAAGAAGTCAAGTGAATGCGAGTCAACAAGACAGAAAGAGTGAACAGAGAATATCTTTAAATGCAGCAAAAAGCAGGTTGAGGCTCTGATGAGACCTGGCCAAAGCAGCAGATTCCAGGGCCCTGGTGGGGCAATCATAGCATCACTGCTTGAAATAACGTAGCCCAACAGATAAAGCTTTCCTGACATACAAGCTTTCCCCAACTGGCCATCAAAGATTTGTACAGTGCCAGGCTCCTGCTGCCTCACATGAAAAATTTGACTTCCCACCAGAAGAAAACTGCTGAAAGCTTTACTTGTCAGGTAGCCAAAGATGGAGGAGGAAAGGATAAAACAGTTTGAGTGACTTCCCACACTGGGGGCTAGGACAGCCCAAATCTGATGTCAGCCAGTTGCATCACTGCAGCTATGTCTTACAGAGAAGTTCAAGAGTCTTTATCTTCCTTGATAGTCCTATCTATTTCTACCAGATTTAAGCTTCGAGCCCAGGTGAATCAGGTGAATGTAATGTAAACCACTCAAGTCATTCTCCAAAAGGCAATGTTAAATGAAAGTTAGATTTGCTTAGTCAGGATGGGAATGTTCCTAATTATTCACTAAGACATAAATAATGACCTGCCAGAATTCACGGATTATATTGCCCTGAATCCTCAGAAACACCCACAGATAGAAACACTCACTCTCTCAAGGTGTGTGAGGCAAGACATTCTGCTCTGTACAACAATTTAAAGACATATTTTGCAACATAGTATTAGTAACAGGCTGACAAAGCTTTTTTAGTTTACATTCCAGTCATACGTATTTTTGTATCGATACCAGCTTTTATTTAAGAATTTTTGCTGCTTCTCTAAAACTGCCAATAAAGAAACCTTTTTTTCAATAGAGCCTATACTGTGTCTTCAAATTGTTATACTCAGCAGTTATTGAGAAGTGAAAGAAATAAAATTTTGATCTTGGATTGAAGCAAAATCATGAATACACAACAGCCTGCATACAAGGTGTTCTTCACCAAGTGCACAAAAATTAATACACTCAAAGTATGAGTAGCGGAAATCTGGGATGAGTTCCAGAAGCAAAGACCTGAATTTGATCTCCTTGTTTCAGTCCAAACTAAAACTATTAATGGACCAAATTCTGGAAATAAAATGGTGGGAAGAGGGGTGAACAGAGTCTCAAGGACACACAGATTATGCATCATGTTTTACAAAACAAATCAGCTTCAGTAGCCAACTATATAGAAAGGAAGTTACAGACATAATGAACATGTGACTTGACACAAAACATCACAAATTCTGGAAACAAATGCATAGGCCCACATTTGAGTTGTATGTGATTAAAGGACAGCTTATGAATCAGTCTTTTAAAAAACAGGCTGCAAAATAAATATTTACTTATTTCTAGAGACTAGGAATGCATATTCTACATGACTGCCACAGCAATGAGGCAAACATGTTTACCTGTGTTAAAAATAAGTTATTTCAAATTATTTCCTTATTATTTCCATAAATTATTTCAGATAAAACTCTCATATGTTGGGAGTCAAATGTTTTCCATGGAGAAAAGTAATACTAGGGCATCAGTCCAACAGAGAAGAGCTTCTGAAACTGCAAGATCATGTGGCTGGGCTGTTAAGCAGCTGAGGCCAAAAGGTTTACCAAAGTTTTCTCTGAACACCTCTCCAGAGAAAGCAAAAATCTAAGCCACCACATTGTTCTCCTGTAACTCAGTTAAACTGATGCATTCAGGCTCCTGTGTGCAATTCAGTTTAAATTACATCCTAAAATGAGGACTTGGCTTTCAGACTATGCATGCTAAGAAGGCTAGTCCTCAAGAACTCAAGAAAAGAGGTAAACATTAAATTATGCCTATTCTACAGAAAGAGAACTTCTCTTTCTCAATCTCATGTGTGAAATAATTTTCTAACAATAATATTCACTTCGAAACCACAGCTTTCTCTCCTGGGTCAGACTGATCTGTTCTGGTCTCTCCATTTGAAAACTAAGCAAAAGAACTTTAAAGGCTTTGAATAAGTTTTAATAAGTAAGTTTATTTTTGTTCTATAACCAAAAGATCTATGTATATAGGAAAAGAACAGCTTGTTTAAAAAATCTACCCAGGGAAATCATCCAGATTGTACTTTCTTCTAATACATAATTAACATTTTCTACCATTTTACCAGTATTTCAGCAGGTTAAGTAGCTGGGAGGAAAACATTTCTGACCAGAGCAGAAGAAGACAGGAAAACTAGATCAGCAAGAAGAGGAAAGAGTGAACCAAAGCAACAACAAGGAGGAGCTTTCCCTATTTTTTTCCCGCCTCAAACTGATACTTTTAGCTTCCAATTTTTTTATCTTTCTGCTTCTGAAGTGACGAATTCCTCAGTCCTCCTTCCTTGCTCCTTTCCATCTTCCTACTTTTGCCTGAGTTCATATCTCCCATTCTTGCAAGCCCTCCCAAGCATTCCCACCAAATCAAGGAGAAATCCGCCATTAAACAGAATCTTACTTAAACTCTTAGGATATTTTGTCAGAGTTCATAACCATACCCTGCAATAGCATTCCACCTTTCAAATTATCTAAGATAAAGTATCCACTTAAGTCCCAAGAGCAATACAAGACATTAGTCATTAACTATAAATACTTTTATGGTGTATGGTTTTCCTTTTCTCTGTATTTCAGTCTGCAAACAAAACAAATGGCTTGCTTAGTTTTTGTGATTTTTTTTCCTTATCCCTGTCTCAAGGCTGAGTGTTTCCCATGGATGACAGTGCAATTTGCTGTCCCAATTTATGTCAGGGAGCAAAAAATTAATTGACTGATTTGGTCTTTTTCCCTTGGCTCTGACTGCAGGCTACAGTATTGCTCTTTTTGTTTTTTTGTATGTGAAAACAAACTCCAATTCCTTTCTTTACATTTCGTTCATTCAGGCAAAGTTGGATTTTGAGGGTTTGGGCCTTTTAATATCTTCTAATACCTTTAAATCACCATAGACACTGGGGCCATGTAGATTTGAAAAAATAAATGCTATAAAGAAATACACAAGAGGCTCCCACTTGAGAGAAAGACCAAGCCTACAATACAGTTCAGAAATTCAATTATGAATCTCATTTTTTCAGGGTGTAAGTACAGCTGGACAAACTCCCTTCACATATATTCACTGCCTCCAGAATGCAATTTTCTTGGCAAAATTTCACCAAAGTTGACTGCTTAGTGTCATACAAAATGGCCTTTTCTTACAGAACAAAAGACAGTGCAAGGAACAAGAACATAAACATCATCACTGTGTGGGACAATCTTCAAGACATTAAGACATCCTCAAAAGATGCAGAAGTAGCAGTTTGTCATATCACAGGACACTGTTCAGCATGTTTGACCTTCCTGTTCAAGAATCAGAACAGCCAGCACACCTGAATGTATATAAAAAGGTTAAAAAATGTGTTCAGCTGATAGCAGCACACTCCCATGATTACTCTGAAAGCTTGACACTGCACAATAAATACATCTCCCACAGACAGGGACTGATACCATATTTTGTTTTCCTACAGCACGTACCATAAAGAAGCCTTGAGCTTATGACTGGGGTTCCTTGGCTTTACAATATATAAAAATAATAGACAGGTAAGATCTATGATTTAGCTCCTCTGCCACAAACTCATTCTTGGGAAGAAAGTAATGAAAAGCCTTATGATCACTTAGGCATCACTTGCCTTATAACTCGAGTTGGGGTAATAGTCCTTTCTTTCCTAGAATGATTTAGGTAAGACACATAATAAATGTAAAGCACTGAATTTCAAAATCTTTCTGTCAATAGTTCTTCAGAATTCTAATGGTAAAGCTACAAGAAGATTTCATACTGAAGTACAGCATTTGTAATCCAATGAACTCCAATGAATTCCGCTATATGGGTTTCATAACAGCTCTGACAAGGTTCTAGGTACACACAATTTATTTTTAACGCACAACATAAAAAGTCCGGGTGTACTTAAACGTATTGTCGCACAGCACAGAAACATTTTGTTCAGAAGTACTGCTCCCAGTTTTCCTTTCTTCCTACTAGAGAACTACTCCATCTACAACAGCTACAACAGCTTGAAGGAAATTTCTTGTTTTGCTCACAAAAGGGCTCTTCAGAGTAACCGGCTTCCCGAACCCTGCCTACTCATTGATCCCCCATCCTAAAAAATTTGACCATTGCATGTTCCTGGATAAAATATTTTCTGTCAGTAGGTTTCATGCTATTAAAGACATAGATATGGTTTAAACATGTAATTGCAGACACTAGCAAACAGGATTTGAAGACAATGTCACAAAGGACCCTCTTGCATTTGTCTCCATACTGCTCCTGAGTCCACTGTTTCCAGCTGGCATTTGCCAAATCTGGACACCTGCAAATACCTTTATCTGCACCAATAACACAGTTATGGATGCTTATCTAGTCTTCTGGTACCTTTTTGTACACAGGCACGCATAAAAGGGAAAGTATGTAGCTGCAGCACAGACAGACACCTCAGGAGACTCAATTCTGTGCCTCAGGAAAAGACATAGCGAGCCTTCTCTTCCTCCGGGGCTTAAAATCTCCCATCTCCTCTCTCATCTTCATGTTCCCAGGAACACTCAGATGGAGCAAAACCTGAACGTACAAATTAGTTTCTTTAGCTTGTAGTGCACTGCTTGACTTGTGTGAAGCAACAATCCTTTGAAATGCATTGCCAGGTAAAGGGATTGAGCTGTGGCTAGCCCTACCCCTGCTCAGTGGCTCTGTGGAATGGCACTGCCATGCCCAGAGCTCTTCTGGGGCAGGAACTGAAGGGTTTCACTCAAGGCAAAGGAGTTCTTCCTCCTACTCAGTTCATGTTTTGAAACTGTACCTGGATTTTTACAACTTGATGGCTATTAATATATCCTCTTGGGATTTGGGGAGGCTTCCAAGCAGACACAGTGGTATCTGCAAGAGGATGCTAGGAGGCAGTATAATTCTGGGGAACACTGTTGGCTACTTCACATTGACACATAACAAAGTATCTGGTCTAAACCAGATCCTTCAGTTCTACTGTAAATAGGGAATGAATACCAAAAATAATTATTCACTCTATCATAAGAAATGTAGAGATAAACACTTAACTTTTAGACCTGTAAATCAGATCAGATGAATTTGACTCTATATATCCATTTCAGCTTCAAGTTCTACCATGAAACAAGCATTGCTGTATAATTACAAGGAAAAGAACAAAAATCTTTCATCTCGGAGCAATCATGTCATGTTAATATCTCTTTTAGATTTCTCTCTCACATTTATTTTAATTAGTTTTCTCATTTCTAGCAACTTCTTTCATGATTTCGGCACTCATATGACGCAAATGCAATGGAAATTATGTTTCAAGTACTCCCCTATCCT
The DNA here is from genome assembly GCA_020086605.1 of Lanius collurio. Taxonomy (NCBI): domain Eukaryota; kingdom Metazoa; phylum Chordata; class Aves; order Passeriformes; family Laniidae; genus Lanius; species Lanius collurio. Next base: position 18,045,855 of record JACBWW010000011.1, on the reverse strand, counting down.
TATTTCCCTCTTCCTGCACCACACAAATTGCCTATAGCCACTTAAAAAAAAAAATTATATGTAATTTATTTCAAGTCATCTTATTCATCAGTAATACTACAGGACCACAGCCAGACCTCCATGCTTTTCTTGCATATGAGTAGAACATTTAAGTTAGTGATTATTTTTTAAATTAAGCCACCATCTCCATATGAAGGAGCTGACAAAAAATGTTGAAGATGAAGTAATTGTTCCTTAAAGTTCAAAGTAACTCTTTTTCATTTACTTTCTGATTTGTACAAAATTCACGAGTCCTGGCAGTAGTACTTTTTTTTCTCCAAAGTACAATGATTTCTTTAAAAAGTGACATAAATTACATTAAAATTTGGCATAAAGTGGTTCAAGGAGCTTCACACAATACAAGTTTACCAGCTATTGGAGTTGTTATAAATGAAATGTCAATTAAATCGAATTAATAATTTGCGTGAGCCAAATTATTAATATAAAAACAAACAGAATTTATTTTTGATCAAATTGACAATCTTAATAAGCCACTATAAAGGAAAGCAGGGCCAAGCTTAGGTTCTTGACTCTGGGTGACACATACACAGCTCTGAACACCAGCAGTTCAGAGAGGCAGCACACACCTTCGAGGTTTTTGAGTCCGGTTTTTATACTGTTTTTCTTGCTCCTGGCTAGGAAATCTTTTGTCCTTTTCATTTTTGATGGTCCTCTGGTCCAGTGATCAGGGGTCCATTTAGATGCTGATGTGTCCAAGGATTCTCTTTGTACTTCGGTGGATGTTTTCCAGTAACCCATCTTAGCGTTTCTGGTAAAGGATCTGTTCAGATGATGATTTTTCCGAGAAATCCTTATATGATTAAAATGAAGAGTCTTAGGCAATAGGTCCACTCATCAGCAGTGTCCAGGGAGTAACAGATCATATCTCTTACTCCTTTCAGATGGAAAGGATTTCCTAGCTGGGTAGGATGAACTCATAGTAAGTTGATGGGTCAGATAGATATCTGACTGAGGTCACTTCTCCTCTGGGTTTGCCTTTACTTCTTATGCTAATTTGCACCTTCTTTGAGCAAGATGCCAGGAAACATGCCAAGGTATACTTTAAACACAACATATTTGAACATATATACAAGTTACAATTTGCTATATTTCACATTCTATATTTCACATTCATAACTTATTTTGATATACAACTTTAATTCCTTATGAATTTTGACTTATCTATAACAGAGTTGAAAGAAATGTAACATTGTGAAGTCCCATCTAGACTATAGAAGAAAAGCTTAGGAGAAGACACAAGAAAAGGTTTTGCCTGAAGTCCTTGAAATAACTCATGAATGCACATTACCTGTACATTTTGCAGAGGTTTCTTGCTTACTCTTGCCATGCAGTTGACAAAGCATGTAAAAGAAGATGGAAACATACACAAGCAAGTGAGGGATGGGCTGCAGGATGACCCTGCAACTACTCTCTCCCTAGGTATATGTACTCTACAGAAAAGTTTACACTATTGCGCAGGGGCCAACAGCACAAAACAGAACAGCTTTATTTACCCCTGAATGAGGAAGGATTTCCTTAGAAAAGATCCAAGAAGGCAAAGACTGCCACATAAAGCACTCAATCTTTCACAGCTATTTGAAAAACACCCCATGTTTCTCCCACTATGTTCATATAAATTCTCAATTTTATCTAATATTTTGTATACATAATAGAGGTATGTACACACAGAATTACTCTACAATACTTGTAATTATATTACACTGATGACTCATAAGAATGTGATGATATACAACAGAACACTTCAATTTTTCAGTTTTCAATTTAAAACACCCAGAAAATGGCCCACAAAAGTGAGCCTTAACACAACACTTGGTGTTTCAATGAAACATTCAGATATTCTGAAAAAGTAGAATTAAGGTTGCCTGAGGAACACTAAAATGCTCTCATCTTAGCAATACATTACGATGCTGTCTACAGTGAGACAAACAAGTATCAATCTTTCCATGAGAGTTTGCTCTGTTCAGCACAGAGAAGAGACAGTGGTTAATGGTCCCTGCTTGCATTCCTCAACATGTACCCCAAGTGCTTCTCACACTGAGCAATATTCAAGTCGAGCTCTGAAGACACATTCTTTCTATTATGAGCTTCCCAATGAAGCATTCGGTTCCACAATATTTAAATGTCTGCAAAATATTAGACTTATTTTTTAATTCTTCTGCATGTCTTTCTGATTTGGGCAAGTATTAGTACCTCCTGTAGTGAAGCTGGAGCTTGGACACTTTAAGATCAAAAGCATCTATAAATTTTGCTCTGAATTTTACCTACCTGGGCCTGCCCTTTCTGAGCTCCAAGTATGTCATGGGGTTTAATGTGTTCAAAGTACAGCTCCCTATTACTACAGCTGCAGATGTGAGTGCTCGACAGTTCGGGCAAATCAGACCCCATGGCCTCAAGTCAGGCACTGGGACAACAAAAAGCACACAGTTAGTGGCCACATGCAAAAAATTTAAGTCCAAAGATGTTGCTACGCTCAACTAGGAACTTTTTTCCTCAGGAAGGGATGGCAGAGCAGCATTCAAGGGCACAGACTGCTCTTTCCTGCTGTCATTAAAGGTATCCATTTCATCCCTTCCAACTACTGCCTGAGTGAGGCAGACACTTGTAAGAGCAGTATCCTCTACCGGAGTAGTTCAGATTCATCCACAGATGAATCCTGGAAACTGAATGTGAAATTATCCTGGAAACTGGACTGATGCAGTCCTTCACAGGACAAGAAGCAAACTCAGCAATGTCCTTTGCTTCCTAAACACTCCTAACCTCCCCTTGCCCTATTCTGCCCAGGATGATGGCTTTCCAAACATGAAGGTTTCTCTCTCTGTCTCACTAGGACACAGCATGAAAGTTTCAAGGGAGCAAGCCTCCTGTGTCCTGGGGAAGTGCTGATGGATGTCCATAGCCCTAGATTGAACTGCAGAGAGCCTGACTCAGCCTTGTCCACCCCGAGGTGAACACTGGAGGAATCCAGCTGACAGCAAGTCAGGGAACCAGAGTCATGAGAGACCACATCGCAAATTTGAGAGGAAACTAGAGTTAAACTCCTGGGGATGAATGTGTCTGAACTCTCCATCCCAGCAGTGCTCTGCTTCACTCACAGGCCCAGCCTCTGAGAAACACAGTGAACACAGACACACACTTCTTGAATGTCTTTTTACCTCCTCCCAAAACAACAGTTGACTTCAATGAGCACACAAACTGGCAAATAAGGTGGGCTAAAGATATAATTAGACTTCACTAGAAGTTAACTCAAAACTACGGCAGTACATAACCTGAAGCCCACTGAAGTCAACAGAAAAAAACCAAACATGGAGACCTCAGTACAGTTCCTTCCTCACCAAGTATCACCTCGTTCCATGCACAGAGCAGCGGCACAGAAGACAGACCCCTCTCTCAGCAGGGATAGAGAGATGTGCCCAAGTGTGTTTTCTGGCTGTGTCAGTAACACAACAAATCAATGGGAAAGATCTGACCTTCACCCAGTGAGTTGTGTGTCTTCCTCACAGACTATATGAAAGTAAATACTCTGATAAGCATAGAACATAAATGAAAGGATACTGCTTTGATTTGATGGTATTTTAATTCACTGCTAAAATATTTAAATGAATTATCAGAGAAGACTGTTTATCTGCTTTTCTTTCTGGAATAAAAGAAGAATAATTTCTCTTGCTCATTTGAAGAACTGCAATTTAAGTCCCCTTATTAAAGAGATTCCTTTCTCTAAAAAAGTCACTAGTTCTCTAGATAATATTCCTTTTTCACAGTTGGTAATTAATCTCGTTATGCACTGAATTTAATTTTGTAAAGGTAGTGCCACTGACACCTAAAGAAATGAATAATAAAGGCAATGTTAGACCCTCCCCAAATTCTGTAATTCTTATGGAATGACAATTACTGAAATAGTATTTTCCACTGGAATTTTTTTAAGCACTAGATAAAGAGGATGCTGTGCTTTTAAGATTAACTCTTATTACCAAATTCTGTCTTCTATCGCTATCAAAAATATAATTAAAAGAATAATCTTTCTACAAAATAAACATACAGATAGTTTTTAATTACATCTTTTTTCTTTACTGTTTGAAAATTGACAACAATTGCTATAGAAACTCATAAACAGTCTGGTAATTTTTGCCCTGAACCCATGTAGAGAAGTCCATCTTGAATATCAGTCCCACTTGTCAATAGAGGAGAATCTGAAATAAATTAACATTTAGTTTTACAGGACAGATAGTAATTGGGTTGTTATTTTGTCACTGTGTAAATTTTCAGTGACCTTTCAAAAAAAGAAAGAACAAGTCAATAAAAACTGTTTCTTCTTGACTTTCTCCACCCCCATTTTAATTTTTATTTTTTTTAAACAGCCATCTGGAGTTTCTTAATCTCTTTCCAGAAACATATAGTGTCTTTTTTTCTTTTCTTTTCTTTTTTTTTTTTAAGTAGAATGAATACACAAGGCAGTTTTGTTCTTTTTTAAAAATTATTTTAGATTTTACTTTAATGGAGCTTTTCTAAATTTTTTTTATCGTAACTACCATATTCCATATTTACAGCAAGTATCATCAAATTTTCAGGCACAAAGCAGCCTTAGATCTCGCTTCCCTCCTAACTTTCTCCCTCACTCAGGAAATGGAAACCGAAAAATCAACAAAACAAAAACACAGAGGGGTCACCTTTCAACAGCTGATGCACATCTTGTAAGGAAATATCTGAACACATAATCAGTTTGTCTACATATACCCACTGAAACTTACTGAATAACAATAGAAGTCATATCAGCATAGCTGTGGATAAAGACTGAATCAGCTCAAATCTATTACTCTGTACTCTACCACCATGGGCTCTGAACCCTTCCCTCTGCGGGGCAAGGGATCTTACTAATATTAAAGGCAATGGAAACCCACAGCTGTTTTGAAAAGTGGCATGACCAGCTTTAGGAATCCTCTGCTTCTCTCCTGAAAGCCAAATTGAACGCACATGCACGCAGCATGGGAAGCAAACAGGAGGAATTTAAAGTCTGAGCGCAGTTCCAGAGCCATGACCCCACCAGGATTACAGACATGACAGGACAGCTCCCTTCACTGCAGTGATAGATGGGTACAGGCTCTGCTGGGAGCAATTTAAAACATGACTGAACAAAGCCCAGGGCAAACTATTCTGTGTGGATTTGTGCTGAGCAGGAGGCTGGACCACAGAGCTTAGGAGATTCCCTCAGACATACATGGTTCTGTAAGGATGGCTTTGTGTGTGTGTGCTCATAATTCTTTACAGAAAAAACATGCTCTATCTTTGCTTAGGAGGAATTTTCAGTTAGGAGAAAGCCCAAAGCACTAACCTCAAAGGAAAACTTCATACACAGAAATTACACACGATTCCAGTGGGCTTCAAAATAAAAGGAGCCTGGAAGACTGTATCATAACATTGCCAAAAAAAAAGAAAAAAGGAGGCAAAACATGGCAGCATGATTTTCTTTATCAACAGATTACATTTTAAACCAACACACCCTAAGGTCATTTACACGCAAGCCCCCTGTGAACTCCTTCTGCAATGAATGGTTAAGTATGTTATTTTGGTTTTTTATATGGCAACATCCTTTAAGCAGCATCTTTGGCTTACCTTCCTCATGAAACCGCAATCAGAAGAACTTCTATAAATGTCACTTGTTATTTATGGAGCACTTCATCATTTCAAGGCAAAGTGGACAAACAAGTTAATATTTAACACAGCTCCTGGGATTATGGCACCATTTCACAGATAAGAAAGAGAAGGGCTGCAAAATCTCCTTTAAGGGAAACTGTCTGATTTCGGGTGCCCATTCCTGGGCTTCTGGGGATTGTGAAACCTAACAAGTTCCTGCCATCCATTTAGCCAAACTGTTGAATAATTTATTATACGTTCAAAGAACTCTTAAAGTTAGAACCCACTATTCAACAGGGTTTTTTTCTTTAAATGAAAACAGAACCCCACACACAGACTCACACGCTCCTTTATTGCAAAATATTGCAGTGGGATCCTTACAGTCAACAAGATTTTAGGAGTTCCCAAAAGTTACTAAAGATACTATATGTCCAATTATGCAAGACACTGAATTTTGCAAAGGATCAGCTAACATCATGAACTTCACATCCTATAAAATCTATGCAGTCCCTGAAAACAATGTTAAACAATATGTTTTGCCTCCTTTTCTTAGATCTTTAGAAATAATTGTTTGGATTTCGCTTTAATATTTTGGAAAGCAGAAACCCGTGCCAAGAATACAGCACTTCCTATCATAATCCTGATATAATTCACTTAAATTAAGTAGATCCCGATGAAACCAACAAAAACTTAATTGAAATTAAATATACAAAATAATAGGAATTATCAAATCAACACACAGGTATGTAAAACCTTTTAGACCAAAGGGGATTACATGCTGCAACTCCTCCATTACTGGTAAAGGATTGGAAAATTGATAATGCAAAGCAAAAAACTCCCCTGGAAGGCAACCTCACCATCTGGCTTATCTCAAACCCAAAGGGAATTAAACAATAAAAGATAATAATTTTCCAGCAGTGATGGAGCAGTGCAGAGTGGGGGACGAGAACCAGGCACAGCTGAGAGATTGATGTTTATGAAACATTTTTGTAGCATAGTTTTTTATGTCTTTTTGCAAACATCAAGCCTTGGGGAAGTGCTATAATTAACCTTGTCTTATAAATGATGAAATTTGAAGTATACCAGTCATTTCCACAAAGAAACCAAGTGACCAATTAACTAAGTGAACAACATAGTTCAGAATTATTCATTTCTAGAATTGATGTCAGAATCATAAAAATACACTTCAACAGAAGTTTCTGTACTCTGCCCCAACTTTGTGAAGCTTTTGGACTTCGAAATGTATTAAATTTCACATGGTGATGCTGCATTAACAGAATCTTAATTATACAGTTTTAAATTACTTCATCGAATCAATAACCTACTAATACCATTTTTTGAGGAATTTGTTCTGACAAATTGAAAACAAGCAAGAATGCAGGATTTGCATTTAAATTCTTAAATAGTCCATTTTATCAGAAGAGACTTTACACTTCCTTACAAATCTCAGAATTACACATAAATTGAAAAGCTAAATTTAATAAAATATATGACTGCACATGTGCAGTATACTGTCTGTGTGAGACAATAAGCATCATCAGGTTTTTCCTTATCAGCAAACTGCTAAGCATTCCTGGCTAGAAAAAAAATATATATAAAATATTTGGTTACCACATTTCTCTGCTGTAGGTTTTCCCCCTTGTGTTTCTCTGATACAAATACTACTAGCCATGAGACAGAAGAGTGAGATGGAGCATTCCTCAGCTAGAGCACAGAACTTGATAACATTCTTTTTATCATCTCATTTTCATTAACATACTTTTAAAATATGCATACCTCTAAGAATGCAAACTCCAAAATCCTATAAAACTCTTATAGCTGCACAGACATGATTTAGAATTAAATTATTATAAACATGACAGAATGATCACAATTTTATTTTACATGTCAGCATCTAAGATGTATTGCACACAAGTTGCATGTAATTAAAAGAGGTTTTTAGCTTCTAAGCACTGTCTTCATCATTACTGCCTGCTTTCCTGAACAATTTAAAATGTCATCAACCTTTACAATACAACCAGATTAATCAAAGTGTCCTTGGATAATTATCACATGAAGTTTGCATATATGTTAGCATAAGCTTTCTCTCTACAAAATATATGTAATTCTCCCAAGTCAGGTAAGATGGGATAGGCTCTAAGGCACAGTGATCCTTAGATGAATATAAATCGTTCCTACTTTTTGTTGTCACAATAGAAACAAAAGCTCTTCTGCCAAACTCCAAGAAAGAATCACCACTAGCAGCAGATTTCAGTATGTATTCATTTTGACTTCTTAAAAATCAAATTAAACAAATAGAGCTTGCCTATGCAGAAATGCATTCAGCTATTAAAACTAGTATGTGTTTTTCATAGGTAAAAAAAAGCTATAGAAAAGTATAAATACTAATTCTGGATTTAAAATAAATCCTCTGCATATCTACACAACCTAGAATTAAAATAAATAAGCTTATGGATTCATGTAAAGAAGCTCTACTCTGAAACAGGTTTCCAGTTTACGTGCAGTCAATTGGCCAGAAGTGGAACATGCACGAAGGGCAGAACAAAAGATCCCCAAGCACAAGAGCACAAGACAGAAAGCAGAAGGAGAGGTAAAAAGGGGGAAAAAAATACCACCCCACATTTGCACAGACTGGACTGTATAACAAGCTCAGCTGGTGTGAATTAGTATAAAAGCTCCTCCAACATCAGTGAAGCTGTGCCAATTCAGACCAGATGACATCTAAGCTGTCACTAGCCAAATGGCAAAAGAAAAAAAAAAAAAAAAAAGCCCAGTTCTTATTCTTATTTATTTCAAAACATACCATTGGCTTCACTGGTACTGTTCCTAGTTTCCTACAGCATATGCAGAAGAATCAGCAATATTATGCTTCCACAGCTCTGCATATAAACATCAACTGACTGCACAACCAGTTAAGCTATCCAACATCGTCCGGTAACAACACTTCAGATGAAATTCACCTCATTTCAGATTCACAAAGAAAGTCATGACAGACAAAGAGCTGCAATTTTTGTTAGAAGCCCTAAGAATGACTTTGGAAAATTTCACCCTTAAAGAAATCAAAAAAATTCTAAGGTTGTAAACACATAGAGCAAACCAAGAAAAGCAAAACCAGGCCAGCACCAACACCTTCTCCAACATGAGGAGATGAAAGAAAGTTTGAACCAGCATCTGTGCTTCTTCCTTCTCCAGCTTCTCAACAGTCCAGCCATGATGCAGTTCTGCACAGCTGACATTAACCTAACCACAGCACAGAAAGGAAGCTGAACTCAGTAAAACCACTGGTCACAATGTTCATGCCTTGTTTTAGCTTAGTAAAAATTTACAGTACATTCAGACAGTCCTTTCAGATGATCAAAGTTGCAGTTTCCTCTCCATGCCTTGCTGATAGAGACCACAAGGTTGTCCCTGTGGTGCACAAAGGCTAAAGGCACCTTGGCCACCTCCTGAACAAAATAATTCAGCTTCCTAGTCAGGTCAATAGGAAGCTCCAGAAAGAACAATTTATCCCACTTCTTTCTTGCTGAGGTACACTAGTCAGCTCTGCTGCAGCTAGTCTGGGGCCAACACATATGGAGGATTTACTTATCTGCCAAGACTGCAGAACACACCTGCCTCTTCCAGTGACCCAAAACCTGGTGTGCTCTTCCCCAGTCTTCAGCTCCTATCACTAATCTCAAGATAAACTAATCACTACATCAGCTTTATTGAACTCGCTTAAACTGGCAAATTGCCAGCTATTAATCACAGAATCACAATTGTGTACTGATCCTCACAAATTTCTGACCTCAAAATTCACAGTCACACAGACACGCTGTGATAGGAAAACTGCAGTGTCTGCCTTTATCAATCTCTCCTCCCTCTGAATCCACATAGTTAAAGCAAGAAAGGAAGGTGAATTTGCACAACTGCACTTTTAGCAATGCACAAATATAGTTATGAAGATGTACTGTTGTCTGCCCTTAAATTGCTCTGCATTCTGTGACCATGAAGACTGCCAGAGTGAAATGAAGACAAAAACCTTCATGTAAAACATTTCCCGCCCCTCGAAGCCACCACTGGAAAGAACAGATATTTTCACCTGCATTGTAAACTTACCCTGGCTTGCCCATATGTGACAAAAAGAACACAGTACTGGGAGGTGATTTGAGGAAAAAAAAGTATTACATTGCAGGAAGACTGCTGATAATACCAACTTTGATACTCTTTGCCTGAGCCAAGAAACATACTCCTGAGTCTTCAATATCACTATGGGGCTCTTCTATGTATTTGCCATGGTTGATACACTTGCTTTAACACCTCTATAAATTTGATTCAATAATAAAAAGTAAGACAAGTGTAAATCATCAATAAAGATTTTAAAGTATCCCAAAAGCTTACAGTGGTCTCTTAGGGTAGCATAAGTGTAGGTTTCACTGGTGAAATAAAGGCACAAGGCCATCACTCACATTGTTAAATGGTGCTTGTCAAAAAAAAGCCAGGTCTGATTATTTCAAAAATAGCAGCCAAATCCATCTGGTGCTCAGTGACCATCCAGAAATCACTTACAAGCTTCAGAGGACTGAGTTACTATTGCACATCCTCCAGATATATACACAAAATCATTACTAATCAATTTTTATTTTGCAAGAAGTTTTCTTCGGCCTTCTAACCTTAAAGCTCAGCTGAGTGACAACAAGGGTTTGTTGATGAATTCAGAGTAAAATGGTGCTAAGGGGTACTTCTGAAGCCAACAGGAAACACTCTGTACCCACAGCTGTATTGGTTCTAATTTTGTGAGATTTGATTTTACTGTTAAATAAAGTGTCTTCCACCAGGTGTGCTTTTGGGGGAGAATGGACACAACAAAAAGCAGCTGCATATCACAGCAGCTCTGGTTTCATAAGCCTGGTGGTTTCAAAATTCAGCAAATGTTTAGTTTAGGACATTAGCTCAGCTTCAGTCCTGCAACTAGAAGTGCCTAGCAACTGGGCATCATTGAACCTGAGAAGGGTATAACTGCAGAGACTTTGCAGAAGTAGGACCATAATGATTTACAATTATTACAGTCAACAGTAGAGCTGATTGTGGAGGTGCCTTCCCCTGAAATCCCTGGGGGAGGGACCCTGCAGGGTATGGGTCTGTCCCCGTCCCTGCTCCCATGTCATGTGTGCCCCATACCTGTTCCTGATTGGGTGTGTGTGTGCCTGGGGCCCAGGGGAAGAGAGCAGGGTCCCATGACTGGAGGCTGCCTGGGAACTCCAGCCATGTGGCTGGAGGAATAAAATAATTTTCTAACATCTTCAAAAATACCGCTTCATCTTTCCTTCCAAGTCCATCGCTGTCTTATATATTGTTGTAAGGATTCCCCACACTACAACAAATGGTGGAGAAATGCTGGCAAACAATCCCTGGAGAAGATAATTCATGAGTAACTCTGGATATCTCTTCTTGCTTACGTTTTGCTATCCCGTCTCTGAACAATGGAGGACTCATGGAAGGACTCATGGCTGTCTAAACCACAAAGAGACATTTACCTTAAACTTAAAAAGGTTCTTGAACATCAATATGTAGATTTTAGCTTAATTCAAGCTCAGAAAGAACTAAGACACTTTTTGGCATGGCTGTTTAAAAACTTCTTCTACATTTCTTGGGATTTGATTCTTACCAAGGACTTTTGGAAGAATGTTTGGACACAGTTAATTTCCGAATCAAAAAACGTGCTGATGCAGGACTATTTCCATGAATATTACCTGATTTCAGAGACTGTTGAGCAGTGTCAGCTGTGTCCCGCTGCTGTATCAGCAGTGAACATGTGGTTGAGCAGCGCGCGTTGCAGGGGGCTCCTCCACAACCCCGGAGACTGCGCGGCCCCAGCCGTGGGTGCCGAGTGCATTGCGGGCGGCAGCGAGGGAGCTCCCACACGTGGGAGAGCCAGTGAGGCCAGGCATGGCGGGAGGAGCAGAGCCAGCGGGGAGACCGGAGGCAGTGGGAGTGGAGCCAGGAGCAGCGCAGCGGCGCGGGCCCAGCAGTGTTCACCCTGAGGCAGCAGTGAGGGCAGTGGCGGCCAAGGCGTGACCCGGCAATGGTCGCCCCACGCCACATGGCTAGCAACGGTCAGAGCCCCACACTGAGAAAGGCAGCGGCGATTGTGGCAGTCGCTATGGCGACCACAGTGAGCCATGCCGAGCAGAGCCAGAGGGGCGTGGGGGCGAGAAGGGAACCGTGCTAGCCCATGGCCACACAGCCGACAGCAGCAGCAGCGGTGGCAGTGCCGGCGATACAAAGACACGGACACGCGAACGCCTCACAGGCCGCGGCCGTGCAACCACGGGAAAGCCCAGAAAGCGTGGAGCAGTCACGCGGAGCTCCAGAGGAGAAGCGAGCATGGCACCAAACGGCAGTGCAGAGGTGGCCGAAGGCGGAGCAGCCGGCAGGGTCAGTGTGCAGCAGCACAGCCCAACCGGACCCGCACGGCCCCACATGCAATCCCAAGGAGTCAAGACCCCGTGACAGGAACGTGCTGGCGGCCATGGCTGCAGCAGCTCTGACGCGAGAGCGAGAAAAACTGAAAGTGAAAGCAAGAACAAAGGAACTCGGAAAAATGAAAAGGCTATCGCAGCTAGGGTTTTTGGAACTGTAAAATGGTATAATGTAAAGAAAAATTATGGTTTCTTGTTGAAAAATGATACCGGAGAAAGTATTTTTGTCCATAAATCTGCTATTGTAAAAAATAACCCCAAAAGTGAGGTTCCAAGCTTAGAAGAAGGAGAAAGAGTAGAATTTAAAATTGTGCAAGGAAAGAAGGGCCCACAGACCGCATGTGTTACAGGCTTTGGGGGTGCTCCTGTGAAAGGCAGTAGATATGCCAGACAATATCCCCATAATCCCTATCCTTTCCCCTATCCCACCTTCCCCTTTTATCCCATGCTCTTTTATCCCCCATATATTCCCAACTCAAATCTCCCTTTTTGGCTCCCCTCACAAAACCAGTCTTTTTCATATGCCATTAATCCCTTTGCAATGCTGATGAGGGGGATGAAAAGGAGGGAGGGAAGAAATTAACCGTCATTTTCTAAGATTCTAACAGGTACAAAAAGGAAAATCCCTTCCTCAGTTTCCATCTGAAGCGTGCTCAAGTCCTGTCTCCCTTCTGATGCTCCAAAGAAAATCTGTTTGGACATCTGGGGACTCAAGATAGTGGCTTCCTTTCCCTTGAAATTGTTTTGTTGTTTATCCAACTGTATTTTCCAATGTTCTTTATTTAATAAGAAAGGGTGAATTGTGGAGGTGCCTTCACCTGAAATCCCGGGGGGAGGGACACTGCAGGGTACGGGTCTGTCCCTGTCCCTGCTCCCATGGCACATGTGCCCTATAACTGTTCCTGATTGGGTGTGTGTGCGCCTGGGGCCTGGGGAAGAGAGCAGGGTCCCATGATGGGAGGCTGCTTGGGAACTCCAGCCATGTGGCTGGAGGAATAAAATAATTTCTTAACATCTTCAAAAATACCGCTTCATCTTTCCTTCCAAGCCCATCGCTGTCTTATATATTGCTGTAAGGATTCCCCACACTACAACAGCTGATCACGGTGGAACATACAAATATCAAAGCACCAAAGGAAAGAATTCTCTGAAGAACCTCTTGAGATCATCTAGATCAATGGCCCTTGTTCAAGCTTGGCCACCTAGAGGTGCCTGCCCAGAACTAGGTCCAACTGGGTTTTGAGTATCTTTACAGGTATCTTTCTGAAAGACCTCAAAAGCAGTCAAAAGCAAAGCATTACTGTACACAACTCTCATCAACTGCTTTTCCATATCAGCACAAAGAAGAGACAAAAATATTTTTAATCCATCCTTCCTCACAAAATAGGCACAAACTAAAGTTTCAAAAGAATAAACATTGGTTTTGGATGGGGGAGATGGAGAAAAAAACATGAGCAAGCCTGCAGATAACCTAAGTCCATGAACTTATAATAGACCATGCTAAATGTGTGTTGATTATTTGCTTAATACATCTGGAATGTATTTCCTCATTTATGCAAGAGGATGGTATTGGTTTTTTTCCACACAAAGCAAGATCCTCCACTGGGACTCATAAAGGCAGTAATATTTTAGGAAGCTACTATTACACTAAGAATAGTAGAGATTGTCTTGCATTTTCTTGTTCACAGCTTTATAATTAACAAAGTAAAAATGTAGGCTGTTATGTTTGATGGAAGTTTCCCCAGAGAGATCAAATAATCTACAGCAGCAACAGCTTTCTATAATTCTGAATATAATTATAAGAGTGAATTTCTTTTTATGGTGTAAACAGTCATAGTTAAGTAGATGGGTCTCAGCGATTGCCACTTGCATTTCTAAGGACACCTCCACAAAAGTCGGGTTATTCTCTGCCACATCTTAGGACACTTACTAAAGTAACACTGTTAATAATACTGGGGTTCTGCAGGGTTCCATCCTCGGCCCACTCCCGGACGCAAGACCTGAAGGAATATGAAGTAAGTTTGACAACAACACTAAAGTGGGAGGAGCTGTCAACTCCCTTAAGGGGAGAGAGGACCTTCAGAGAGACCTCGACAAATCAGAGAGATGGGCAATCACCAACTGTATGAAGATTAATAAGAGGAAGTGCCAGATTCTGCACCTGGGATGGGCAATCCTGGTTCTGTGTATGGGCTGGGGAATGAGAAGCTGGAGAGCAGCCCCATGGAAAGGGATCTGGGTGTCCTGGTTGACAGCAAGTTGAACATGGGTCAGCAGTGTCCTGGCAGCCAGGAGGGGCAGCTGTGTCCTGGGGGGCATCAGGCACAGCATCGCCAGCTGGGCAAGGGAGGGGATTGTCCTGCTCTGCTCTGCACTGGGGCAGCCTCACCTCCAGTGCTGGGGGCAGCTTTGGGTGCCACAGTACAAAAAAGACATTAAGCTATTAGAGAGTGTCCAAAGGAGAGCCACAAGGATGGTGAAGGGCCTGGAGGGGAAGCCACACAAGGAGCAGTTGAGGTCACTTGCTCTGTTCAGCCTGGAGGGAAATTGAGGGGTGACCTCAATGCAGTCTGCAAATTCCTTGTGAGGGGAAGAGGAGGGGCCGACACTGGTCGGTTCTCTGTGGTGACCAGTGACAGAACCCGAGGAAACAGCCTGAAGCCGAATTGGAGGAGGTTTAGGCTGGATAGTTGGAAAAGGTTTTTCACCCAGAGGGTGGTTGGGCACTGGAACAGGCTCCCCAGAGAAGTGGTCACAGCAACAAGCCCGTCTGGGTTCAAGAAGCACTTGGACAATGCTCTCAGTCACGTGGTGTGATTCTTGGGGTATCCTGTGCCAGGATTCGATGACCCTCATAAGTCCCTTCCAACTCAGCACATTCTATGATTCTGTCAATAATTCGTGCCATATTAACAAATGCATTTTTATAGCTTGGAGTACTTTATATGAATACTACAACGTTGAATCTGGCATCAGCACTGCATATTTAAGGAACATTAATCAGAAAAACAAGGACTAAACAAACCGTTACTCAGAAACATGTTTTTCCAAAGTCTGATCCTTTTTACCATAAAGTAATATCTTTGCTATGCTTAGTGGAGCTGTGTGATCACATACACAACAGTGCATATTTACATAGATAGATGTATAGATGTCTATACACTGTACAAAGACACACCATCTTTCTAAACTATAATTTTTCAGTTATAAAGAAAAGGTTTTTTAGTCCAAATGGCTGATAAGGACTAAGCATGCTGCTGAGACACAGTTGGGATCAAGGCTTAGGAGAGGTGCTTTAGAAAATAACATCACTGTACAATAGCTGAAAGGAACAACCTGAAGAATAATGCCAAGAAAGGACAGACAATACTCATCTCCTGATGGCCTAAAGTAACATTAAACATCAGGCCACGCCCCAGGCCTTCGAAGTATGAATTGAGGCTACTACAGAGCAAGAAGGTGGTGTCAGCATTTCTCCCTCAATGTTGCAGAGGCATATGCTCCTACAACACTCAGGACCAACATCAAAGATGCCCAACATCTGCTAGGGTTGCAGACATCACAGATGCTACTCTCTGCCTGTATCTCTTCAAGAAGATTAAATCTTCTGTCTTAGCCACACATGGCTGAAAAGCTCTTTCACCACTATAACTCTTCTTCACAGAGAAAAATCTTCCTACACAATAAGGTTCTAGGCCCTGAACATCCTTCCACCTTGAAGTTGTATCACCTGCCCTTCTTCTGGCTCCTGCACTTTGTCTCTCATGATTCACCTAATCTAAACCCAAACTACTGTCTGGAGAGAGGTGGTGGCACAAGCTGAAAGCAGAGACATTAGATAACTGTATATTAATGCTTCTCATTTTGCTTGATCTCTCTACTCTTTGACAAAGAGGTACAATAACAAAATTGGGTAATACAACAGCTATCAAGACCTCTCAGATTTTCATCATATAAAAACCAATAAACACACACACAGCTTAGAAGTACACTATTTAAAATGCAATACAAAATCTAGACACATAAACATATTTCAAAAGAAAGATAAATCACCTCTTGTTTGCATTATCTTCAAAGGAAATTTTGGATTTTGGCCCCTCAGAAATAAGAATCTTTTAATTAATGGCAACAGTAGTAGAAATCAAAGATTAAAACATAAGGCCCTCTTTTAAATATTAACAGCTAAAAAATTAAGAGCATGTAAGAATGAGATGGTACTGCAGGATTCCAGTTACATATGCCCAGAAATGTCCAATGCAGTTGCACTGCCATTACCACTAAGTTATTCATTACTCATTTTCACTACTCAGGTTTATCAGCACACAGACACAAAATGCATGATTTTCTCGCATGAGTTTCTTCTGTTGGAAATGAAGGAAGCATGTATGGTTCTGTTCATCTTTCCTGTCCTGCTTCTCATTTGGGAAGCAGCTACAAAAACATGACAGCTCCAAGGTTCCCTCATGTTTTAATCAGCTTCTGGTGCAAAACTTGATGATGTGACTAAATATAAACATTTCTGACATGATCAGGTGTGAAACAATCCAGACGAGAATAGAGGTGGGGGATAAAACAATAACTCAGAGAAGATACTAAAGCAAGGCAGTTGGATTCTTGGTCTTACTCTTGGGACTAAATGCCATAGATAAAGAAAAGAAAGAGCTACACTCTCACAAGTATCACCTCACTTGCTGTCTTCTCCTGTGAGATAAACCCTCTCTTTTCCCTGAGCTCCATTTAGGACAGTAGCCACAGAGGAGGACACAGCTGTCAGGCAGGACCGTATTTGCAAACAGATCCCAAAGACCACACATTCAAAGGTCTCTCCTCCCCAAGTATTCCAGAAGAAATACATTGACGTTTCAGATACTATTTTGTTTTGTTTAAGACTAAAATTATAGGAGAAAAAAAATGCATCAAAGGTAAACAATCATCAGATTTGCCCTTCTTTAATTGGGAATATCTGTGAACAAAACTCATGGTGCAATGTTCTTGTATCATCTGTGAATGTTTGACTGCATGCAGTTATGCTTCTGAAACAGTGTGAATAAAGGGTGTGAATAAAGAACATAAGAGAAGAACAGAGTATTCAGCAAACACCTAAGGAAACCATCATATCAAATTCTGATTCATCTGTAAAGGAACTATGCTACACTGAAAAGTATATTTATACATTTTGTCTTAATTAAAAATGTTCTTAATACTATAACAGAAAGTGTCTGTGCTCTTCTGTTGACAGCAGCTGTGCACATTATACAGAAACTAGAACTGATGTGCCCAACCTGCAGAGTTCAGTACATTCTGGTCCTTTTGTTAACCTGTTAGTCACAGTTATGCTGGGTTTCAAGTATTAACGTGTAATAAAACCAGCAACTGAACAGTATCCAGGATCAGTGGTCATTCATATATTCATTGATACAATAATTTCAGCATATTCCGCAGAATACATGAAAGCACAAATGTATTTAATAAGAACATTCACCACAAATTTGTATATGAAAAATGGTTAAGCAAACTGAAATCTTTCTGAAAACCTCAGGGCTTTTTCTTGCCCCTGCAACTGCAATGTAGGTGATTTATTATACACATTTTGGCCAATATTTACATGAAAAATGGAAAAAAATTGTAGGAATTAGGAAATAATTTTGCTATTCCAACATCCTTACAAAACTGTCATACAACATCAATACTGTCAATCAACAGTGTCAAATTTTGAAAGCATCTCTTTTTTTTTCTGATTGGTTAGTACTACTGCATTTTACAGAAAAAGATTAGCTAGGTCAGATTTCAAACATGACCAGCTCTTAAGATAATCTGAAACTTCAAGCAGCAGAGAACAGAGATTGTTAAAGAGTGTAGCCTTCAAAATAAAATCCTTTGTTGAGAATACAAAGCCTTTTTTCAGTAGGAAAAATGACAAAAGCGTACATTCGTTAAATAGACATTTTGCCTCTTAGCTTTACTCCACAAAGCTGCTCTTTAGCACCAAGAGCACAGCCAGTAATTTGTTGTTACAACTTGACTTTCCTGATACGGTCTTGCTTTTGAACTTCTAAAAGTGTTTTAAATTCCCAAATAGTCTCATCCCACTTAATGCAGTCTGTTCCATTTTCAGAACATAATTACTAAAAATAGCCTTAATTAGCATTATATAACAGAAATTAAACAATAATCAAAAATTCAAAAGGAACAGCTCTGTAAATTTTGGGCATTGACTGAGAAACAGTATAGCTGATCCATCAACAATCTCTGAAGCAAACTGCCTGACAAGCAATATTAATTTCAGAATAAATCAGAAACTGTTTTTTTAATTAAGCACGTGTAACTAACTGAATACTGAGGTATGGCAAGCTATGGAATAGGAAGATAAGGGGAAATAAAGAATTAACCAGCTAGCATCAATATATAACATCTTTCTCTCTTTCCCACCGACTATCCATGCTGTGTTGCCCTCTCCAAGAGTAAAGAACAATGTATCCAAAGCATTTCCATGCTGTCTTAATTGATATTACCTAAGCGCTGTATTTCTAGCACTGACAAAGCACTGTTTTAAATTATTTATTGGCTGGATAGAAATGATGAGACTTATCACATTTGAAGGTCCAAATCTGCTCTGCACTCCCTCTGACAGCTATATACTAGTACTACAGCAGGTCTGCCTAAGCATTCCTCAATGTATAATAAAGAAACATCCTCCCAAAGCCAGGAACTATAATTTTGGAGCAAAAGAACTGCTAACCCTTAGAATTGATTCTATTTGTTGTAATTGATGACTATGATTTTTATTTATGTAGATAAAACTGTGCTGAAGAGATTGGTTACTTTGGACAACTATCCTTTATCCCTATTAAAATCTTAACCCTTAATAGTTGCTACAAGTTCATTACCACAGTGAGGGCCATCCCTCCACTAAGGTCCTTCTTTCAAGGAATGGTAGAGAAGTAGGTCATCCTTCATTTTTCTTGTCCTTTTTCTTCCCCCCTGACATTAGCAACTTTTCTTCCGCTAGTATCACCAATCTTTATCTCCAGAAATTCATTTTGCACAATTGTGAATGGAGGTCAAACATCTTCCAGTCAATCCACTTCCAAGCCTGAAACTAAGACAATGCAATCTGACTCAGAATGCAGAAAATGTCAGAGTGCAAATAAGTCCTGAAGAGCACTTCTGTGAGCAGACACATCATACATGGGGTACTTGTAGATCTCTTCTTATTTCACATATTCCTGACTGAAAAGCATTAGATATCCTCTATTATCTGATACCATCTCCTTCACAGAATGACTACATTGAGAAGAGATCCCTGGAGATTATCTGGTCAAACCCTTCCTGTTGAAACCAGGGTCAGTTAGAGCTGGTTATATAGCTTTTTTTTTTTAAACAGTTTTTTCTCCACAAATGTGGCATTATGTATTAACATCCTAAATTACCCTCAGCAGTGTGACCAAAGCCCACGAAGTCATGAAATCACCACAATTTGAGCTGGACCAAGGAAAAGCCCCAAAAGCATGCTAGGCCACTCTGAAGAATAAGCTGCTTGGAACTGCTACTTCATTCATTCACACAGTAATCAAGAGAGATAAAAATACAAGGATCAATAAAGAGAACAATCTATGCTTGTTAGGTAAACATACAAAGACTGGAACAGAAAGAAGCAGAACTGTAAATAAGTGAAACAATAAAAAACTCAACTCTGGCTGACTACTCCATTTTTTTGGTGTCAGAACAAGATTTCTCCCATACTCCTAAAGTTGATGGTTTGTTCTGGCAAGTGTTCTTACTGATGGAATGCTGCCTCAGGAAACTATGCCTTGTTATGGTTATAGTCAACAATTCATACCTTTACTGAAGGACACATTGAAAACAAACAGGAGATCAAAGGAAATCTTTGACATCTTTTATGATTGATTGTCTTCAGAGTTTCAGATCATGCCTCTCTTAATTCCCTACTAACTCTGGAAACCTCTTAAAGTAATGATTTTGCTGATGGAAGCATGTGTGAAACTATATTAAGTTTGAAAATACATCTCTTTGATGAATGAAAGGAGACTCTGAAGTGCTAATTCCTCCAGCATTCTTTTCTGCTCCTTTACCATTTCTCAAGAAGCTGACTGAAGAGCAGCTAGGAAACTGGGTTGTATCACTCTGCCATTCACATTCAGGAAGAGCTTCTGTGACAGTTTACTCTACATGTTCTGATTATTTTATTAACATAGACCTGTCAAAAATTAAGCACGGTCATTAGAAGCCAGTTTCCCTTTTCACCATTTCTTGAATTTAGTTACAATTTATAAATACTGTATGTGGGCTCTCTTCAGTGGGGGAGTTCCTTTGCAACTCCAGTTCCTTGACAGTACAAAGGTAACTTCTTTTGCCTGTGGTAATGCTTTCTAAAACACACCATCTGGAAAACTGAAACTAGCACCTACCACATTGCCTCATTATTACACTCAGGAGTTATGGGGTACAAAAAGACCAAGCCATGTTCACAAGAACTACAAAAATGGGAGTGAAAAGCACAGGGTCAGTCCCATACTCTATTTCACTCATTACCTTCTTTTTCACAGGAAGCTAAAAGAAGCCTGCTTGTTAAATCCTCCTAAAAAATATTTTTTTTCCCTTTTTCCTTATAACCATAGTCCAGAATGACAATTTTGAATGCAGGACTCATGTTAAAACACATCTTGAAGCATGTACAGGCAGTTTCATGTATACAGCCCTCGTTTTACTCCTTCACAGCTTTTATCTTGGGGTCTGAGTTTTGATTTTAAGAAGCAAAGAGTCTAGGATGAACAGATCCCAAATCTAGAAACACTTCAGCAGGGTAAGTTGTTTCAAATTTCTAAACCAGAAATAAAGAAAATGTCTTTTCATGCTGCCAGCTCACTTAGTTTCAACCAAGTCTTTCCATATTTAGCTGAGTTGGGTTTTTTCTCCCAGACTCTGACACAAGAATCTACAGCTTTCAAAGGTCTAAGAAGTGATGTTTAACTCTTGTCACAGTCTGAAGATATAGCTTAGATGCAGAACCAAAGAAAATGAACCCACACCTAACATTTTTAAGCAGGTTTTTTAAATTGGTATCATCTGTGATGTCTTTGACTACAACTTGCAATGCTTAGAGAGGCAAGGAGCTGGAAGCAGCTGTCTGACCCAGGCAGTAAACTTCAACTGACTAGTTTCCTCCAAACAATAAAAATTCAAAACGAAAGTTTTTAATACCAGACTGCACTAGTGAGCAAATTCTGAAAGATTGACATATATTAAAAATGAACAATGTGGAATCTACATGAAATGTAGTATTAAACCTATACTCAGCTTTTTAGGTTTTTAAATAAGGAACAAGCAGCAGCACAGTTTTCTGCACTGAACTGAGGTCCTGAAAACATTAGAGCTGGGTAAACTGCACACCTAGCAAATGGAGAGGGGAGCAAAGAGCAATACACAGAAACACACAAGAGCTGTGAAGCTACTCCAGATCACATCACAGATAGCATTTCAGCATTGCAGTAGCTGAAACAACAGCCTGTTCCTTCTTTCCAAAGGCCTGTCTCTGGAATATCTCCCCAAGAAAATGGACTTTAGGAACACGTGTGACAGTGCAAGTTAGTTGTTTGAGGCAGCTTTTAAAAAAAATGTTAAATGGCTCTCAAGTGAGTCCAGACATTGCATTCTCTGCTGCTCCAACACTCAGACCATATAAAGCAAATATCACATATGCTTTGCTAAAAACTGTTCAAAAAATCCAGATACTGTAGGTGGTTCTGATTGTCTTTATTAGTGCAATGGCCTGGGGGAAAGAGATGTCCCCATATGGGACTGCAGACCCATCTTCCCAAGTACTCCATAAACAAACTCTAAGCACTCCAAGGAGGTTACAGCCTAAACAGATGAGAGGAAAGAAGCGTTCTTCATCCCAGTTTTCAGACGAAGAATTGAGTTATACAGTGATATAGCACATGCTCTATAAGGGTGGCGAGGCCCTTTCTATGTGCTACTTGGCAGTGCATAAAGGACCATTTATCTCTTGCTGCTCTGTCATCCTTTGCTGTTTAGAAGTACCTAGGCAGCAAATTTCCCTCCCTTTACAGGAGCAAGACAACTCCTGCAGCACCAGAGAACCAACTCCCATTAGACACAGAGCATCACAACACTCAAATACCTCAGAACAACTTGCCCTAAATGACTTAAAGTCAGATAAAAAAGTCACAGACTTTCTGACTCTTTACCCACAACACTTCTATGGTTTTTTGGCTATTTAATGAGTAATAATTTTCACTCTTGTGAAAGTTAACCTAACTCTTGTGTAGAAGACAAAAATTACTGAGTAAGTTGTGAGAGGACAGAGGATATGGAGGATGACATCACTTAGGTGAGCTACAAATAAAAGTACTGTTTGTGTTCTTTAAAGATGGTGCATTTCAAAAAAAGGTCAGCATAGTAAAAAGAAAATGTCATTTTTGCAGCATTACCTTCTGCTTTATTTTTTGCCATTTTGCATTTGTCCCATGCCACTGATCTATTCTTTTTAGAAGTTTCAACACTGCCAAAATATAGCTGCACTCAGCAATCCAAGAAAAAAACAAACAAAACTTTTACTTAGAGATATCTGAAAGGATTATACAAACAACCTCTTTGCTTGTTTCTGTACCTTTGATGATTTGTCTGCCCAGAAAGGTAGAAAAAAATTCTAAAATAAATATTCCAAAAACAAGTCAAATTAAAAAGCTAAGCATACAATGATTTACATTCAGCTTGTTGCTTTGGAACTGCTCCTGCTGAGGATTAAAATCCATAAATTTCAAGAGAATTACTCTTGATTTTCAAGCATGCAAATTGAATAGTTGCATCCAAGATTATCTTTGATCCCTCTGTTACTAAGTACGACTATTTTCTTCATCAAGAACACAAGAATTTCTGGATCCTACTCTGACAGTAGTTTTACCTTCTTACAGTCCATTAAAAATATCAGAAAAATAGTAAACTTGCTTTTTTTAGCTGCAATAATTAGGCATATTATTTCTAATTTGGAGTCAACTTCAGCGGGATATGGGGAAATAGAAAGAAGAGAAGTAATTTGATTCCAAATGAAGCAAACTCAAACAAATTATTGGGTGGACAGATTTCTAAACACTGCATTCAAATATTCAAATATTCTATTCTTGGGAAATGCAAAATGTAGTGACAAAACAGAGTTTTCTGAATTTTTTTTAAGGACATATAATTTCCCAAATCCCAAACTGAGACAGATTGGTACATTATACTGAGCATTTAAGAGATATTAAGGGAATTGAAAGAATTTTCAATGATGCTGGTGACATTCATTTTCAATGTTAATAACCTATTTACTTTGATAGCAGCTTAATAAGCTTTTAACTGGCAGAAGTGGAATTACACTGCAATATGGCATATTAACATTATGAAGAAAAAAAAAGCCCACATCATTGCCCTCATCATTCAAATATTTTTAATCTTTATTTTAGGGAGATAATTAGAAGATATTTTCTATCCTCTTTCTACCTACACAGGAAAATTCCAATCCCATTTGTTAGGATCCAAAAATCTACTTGGGCACTGCAACAGGTGCAACCTGCCTGTTATCTTTGCAGACCTACAATCCAGAGCAGCCTTTTCTGTCTGGTTTTCCCTCTGCACAAAATCACAAATACTAAATGTCACTACTATGGGACATATTGGAGTCTCAAGCTATACAAGCTATTTTCCGTCTTCACTAGAATTTAAGTGTTAATTCCTGCCAAGCAAAAAGTCCACCTATCTTTGAAATCCTGATGTATATAACATGGATGGGTTGAGTCTCACACTTTTCTTATGTGACTTGGTCTTATTGTTTTACAAATCTTGTTGCAAAAGATGAAAGTACAGGGAGCATCTCTGTAAGATACTACCATCATCTACTTTACCAACACAGACAGAATGTTCCATTTTACCGTAGACAGCCTATCACTTCTGGCAATTGTCTAAAATATTTCTGCCACAAAGAGAAACCACTGTACAGAAATCACTACATAAACTGCTTTACTTATGGGAATATCTTGGGGTGATCAAAAATAACATTTTCTGCTACTTCCTTCCTAGGTGCAACGCAGCACACATACCATGAAGGGAATGCTAGAAGTGTGTAAGCCAAATGCTTTCTCTTAAACTGAAAAAGAAACATCTGTCCTTGTCCTGTAAGTGCAATCACTTAATTCCACAAAGATGTTTGGAAAGTATTTCAGGAGAGAACTAACAGGGGTTCATTAAAACTGGCATTTCAGTAGCTGTATCTTAAAATGAAAAATATCAATCCAATTTAAAATGTTTGAGCATTAGACATTTGTATATCCTACCTACCTGTGCATTATACTAATTTAATACTAGATTAGAGTATTTCTAATTTATTTTCCATGAAATTTTAGAGCATATTGCCAAAGTAAGTAAGGTCCTGATGAAAGTTCCCTACCTAGTGAAGCTTGACGTGGAATGTTTTCTAATTGTTCTGCATCAAAGATTGTTTCTGAACATATTTTTATATGTACCAATATGTCCTGGGGTGATGTTATGAAGCCGCTTTATCCCTTAAGCCCGGCTCAGTGCCCAAGGACGCTGTGCCTTCAGGATGGACCTGAGTGTGGGGCAGTTGAACGGCTCGGCCCAAGGGCTCAGGGGCTGGACAGGGCTTGGGAGAGAGTGCACAAGGAGTGCTCTGCTGCTTTTTAGGCTTCCTTTGTGTTCCAGCTAGCTGGAAAAAGGTTCTGTTGGGTTTTCTTGTTCTTTTTCCCTTCCCTTGCCTCACTGCCTCCCTTCCCTCCTCGCCGGTCCGGGGAGTCTGCGGGGCTGGCCCTGGCTGGTCCGAGCCCAGGTGTCTGTTCCCTCTCTGGGCATTTGTTGTATTTAGAGGGTTCTTTTTCCCCCCTGTTCTGCCCTGTTTTGTTTGGTGTTTATAAATAGTTTGTTTTTTCCACTTTCACTTGCTGTAACCTCTGGTGGTTGATTAGCTTGTCCACTGCTTAATTTTGTGGTGAGCTTGCCTCCTTTTGTCTTGGAATGTCTTAAACCATTTACAAAGAGCCTAAATATTCCTCGACCGTGCAGCCCCACTTTAAGCCAGTGCTAGTCAACCGCTACCCACCAGAAGCAGAAGTTGAGAAGAGAAATATAGCTCAAACCTCCTTTATGATGTTAAGTCATTTATTCCTTCTGTCCCGGAGGGGACAGAGCACCGACCTTGGGCGAGGGTTGCCGGGGTAAGAGACCGAGGCTTTGTCACAGAGCCGGGGAAAGGGGATACCAGCGGAGGAGCTGGGATAAACAACCAACCAGATCAGAGCCCGGGCTGCTTGAACATCAGACAGACCCGACTCAGTCACATGGCAGGGACCCGGCCGGGGGAGCCCAGGGGGGTCCACCGCAACAGTGACCCACTTGTCTTATTGGCAGAGGAAAAGTGGAGGCCCTTTTCCCTTCAGAGGAGACACTCAGTCCGGAGTGTTTCCTCCTGAAGTTTTGTCTCCAAAACTGAGACACAATACTATAAATAAAAGGCATTTGGCTGACAGACTCCCTTTACCAGGACCCCCTGCATATTGCAGAGAGTCCATACAGCCAATCTAGGCATGAGGACAGCTTCCAGTATCACTCTGGTCTTGGAGCAAAAAAAAGCTTGATTTGGTTTTGGCCTCCCTGAGGCCAAAGGGTATCAATCACTGCCAGTTGTTCCCAGGGGACTGGTGATATGCCCAGCCTGTAAACACAAATGCATTTCACATAGGTCACTAAACAGTACCCAGACAGTGATTTTTAGTCACTACCTACCTGGGCAAGGTGCAGACTAGCTTAAGGGTGAAAGGCTCTATGCCCAATTATTAATCCCCTGAACCACTGATTCCCCGGCTCCTTACTTGTCATAACCCTGATATTTATCAGAAAATTGAGAGGAATCAGTACAACAAACAGGAAAGGTGTTGATATTTCCAATTTCATTTTTAATTACAGAAAATCTCTGGCAAGGTTACAAGTCCTTTTTGCACCGTAACAAACTGTTACTCCTCTAGGGCTTAAATTCACACTGAGGAAAGAAAACAAACACCATCAAGTTTTGATTATACAGACAACGAAAAAGACAAATGCCACAGCACAGGTGACTGGACACTATAGCTTTGTGCCTTGCACAGACACATTGCACTGGATCCAAAGCAGTAATGGAAATTCTCCAGGGCCTCAGAACATGCTCGACAGTCCTTCAAGTCCTTCACTCCAACTGTCTATCCTTGTCCAGCCACAAGTTTTCTCAGTTACCCAGTGGAAGAAGGTCTACGGTATATTTTAGAGTAATCTACATTATTCTACTAAATCATAGGTCTATAAAACTCTGAAAGCTACTATTGAAGATATCAAAACAGGCACTGAGCTGAGCTGTGATTTAAATCCTTTCTAACTGTAATATAATTATTCCAATGATTTATGAAGAGGTATATACCCCAAATAAGACAGTTAAACTACTGCAAAGCCATTATTAGAGATGCTGAAACAAGGACAGGCATAGGAAAATGAGCCATTACATTTCTAGGACTAGAGCTACAGCAAGAGTTTGCTCAAGGATTGAAAGAACTTCTTAAGTTGACTCATGGTGAACCAGCATCAGTTTCAGGCCTTCTAACCCATGAAGTCTTGATCCCCTGTGGCTCCTGGGTGCTAGGAAGACCCCTGGACCTCCCTGGGAAAGCACTCACCAACCTAATCTCTGTTTCATTCCCCTCCTGCTCACAAAAAGCAGATGACAAAGCTACGTTCTTGAGAAGCCACGGGCACTGCCTGCACCCCAAAGGAGGTAAGCCATGCATTAGACCCCTTGCTTCCCCATCCACTCAGAGAATAGCTGTGACTCCCATAAGGCCAAAGAGAAAGACCTTGCTGTGCTTCTCAGAGCAAGCAAGCTGAGCAGCTTACCAAGATGAGCCACCCAGGAGGAGCATCAGGAGCTCCAATAATTTTTTTTTAGGGAGAGGTACACCTGAATCTCTCCTTTCTGGCGCTAGAAACCTTCCCCCAGTACCCTGGGAAAACAATTCTGGTTCACAGCAGCAATGAAAGATGAGGAAAAAAAGAAATACAGCAGAAGATGAAAAGCTATGAAAGTTGTGGCACAGACAGGGAATGAGGAAATTATCGTAGCACCTGAGATGAAATGAACTAGCTGTAATGTGAAGAGACAGAGATAAAAGATACTACAAGAGAACCTAGCACAACAGGAGGCATTGATGCAAATGAATGGATGGAGTCAGTCAATGGATGTCTAATCAGATTGTTAGCCTCCTATGACAGAGATAGGACACACTACATATTACTCTAAACATCAACTGTTTAAAACTTTCAGAAAGAAAAAGACCTAGTAGAGAGATATTCCACAGTTTCAGGCACTCTGGGTAAAAAAAAAAAAAAGAAAAAACCCATTTCACCACTAAGCAAATTACATAAGTGCAAGGTTGCAAAAAGAAAAAAGTATTAACACAAATTGGTTTAGTGATACAAGATTCATCAAGTTAAAATAAAGTATGTTTTCAGGCTACATTCATTCGAGCTTCATTTGTATCAAGAAAGGCACCGAAATAATCAAATTATGGAGCCCCAAAAGCATTTAATAATCACAAAAATGAAGCAGATGCACTAATAAAATTAACATTAATAAACTAGGTCAACACTGAGAAAAGAAAAGAGTGATGGAGGAGGGAGAGAGCTCCACCCAGAGCTGCTCCTCCAGGGTGCCAGCTCTGGCGCTGCGCTACCCGCACAGCGCTGTGCAGTAATGACTACAGATGATGCAGCTCTTTGACCTCTTTAACACACACATTGCTCACACTGTCTCTGTAGAATCTCTGCTTGCTGCAGCGAGCATCCAAATGGTTCCTTAATATAGAAACCTGTGAGGAAATGCTCCCTCTATCAGTAGTTTGTCAACCCTCAGATTAGGAAAGAGGTCCTTTAAACCTCACAGACTTATCTGCAGTGCAGTAGGAGTCTGAAGAGGCGAGCAGAGGACAGTCAGGCTCTCGAGGCATCCCATGATCTGTGGCTCAGGAGGTGATTTCAGCTTTCCTCACCACAAGTATAAACACCACCTGCTCACCTTGCCTAAAATGATTAGAGAGAACAAACCTAAATCCAGTTGTGTCACCCCTCCTCTATTGCCCCTTCCCAAAGCTGGGCAACCTTTTGTGTGAAAACGCCACAAAAATCAAAGGAATGAAAGGCAGTCTTTAAGATTTTGGCTCCTGGTGTTTTAACACATAAAACATTACATACAATAAACACTGAGGAGTGGTGACAACTGCTAGCTGAACCAGTAAATGCAGAACTGCTCTGTTCCATCTCAGAATCTGACCCACTCATGTTACAAAACAGATGCATAAATGATTACAGTGATTATGCAGAGGAGCAAGATTATGCAAGTGCTAAGCACTGCTGTTATAATACAGATACACAAACGAGTATAAAGGGGCCTTGGGATGTAACATTTCTCTTCAGCTTTCTTAGGAGGGTAAAGAAAGAATGAGAAAGAGGGGGCTGGATAAATGCAGTCAGAGGGAATTATTTAGGCAGGAAAGACAGAACTCCTGTCTTTATGCCAAGTACTCCCTTGCTCACCTAGGGAAAGATCCAGCACAGCAGCAAAACTGCAGAGGTAGAAGCACAAAGGCAAAGAACTAAACTGTTCATTATAACTCAGGATTGGAAAGAGCTGACAAGCAGTATAGTGCCGCAGAAGATGATTCTTCTCAACTTTCTGGCATAGAAAAATCAGGAACAACTGCCATTAGAAAAAAAAAAGAGAGGAAAAGAAAATCAAGGACAGAGAAACAAAGTCATAGGCCAGTTCTGAAGAGCAGGGTGTGGTAGCAGAAATGCACAAAAGCTGTACATACAAGTGTGGTGAATTTTGAAGCTTTCTTAAAAGAGCGTAGCTGTTATTACAAATACTGACATCAAAAATGCTACTTTTAAATCCCCTTGCTCAAAATGAAAGTTAGCACAAGATTGCAAAGACTCCAAGATGCCTTTGGATGCAAAAGAAGAACACTTAGTGATGCGCAGAGGATAAACCACTGGCAGAAGCTCTAGCAAGTAATTCTAGAAACCAGGCTCGCTGCAGGCAGTCTGTCGTATCCTACTACTGTGTGCCAGTACAGAGAGAAAAGGTCAGGACAATCATACAATAACCTAAAAAACAAAAGAAAAAAAAAGTCATGAACATTTAACTGTAAGTAGTTTCAAGCTGTTTATCGGAAAGCTCACGAACACAAACCTTTAGCCTCAGAAGTGAGAGCAAGCTCCCCAGGGGTGCAGGGGCCATTCCCACCTCATGCCCCTTGGCCTGTGCCCAGACCCTCCTCAGCTCCCACCCTGGCCCAAAGAAGCTCAGACACACTTGAGCACCAGCCTTCACTGGCTCACTGTGAACCACTGTACACGGAGCCTCAGGCTCTGGACCTGAGTGTCCCTTCTCTGTGGCTGGGGCAGGAGGTCTCTGCTCCTCAGTCGCTCATCCCTGCCTCTCCCCGGCAGGTGCCTCAAGCACAGGGCGCCTCCTGCTTTTCCCACGGGTCTGCCAGCACAACTTTTGTGGGTGACTGGCCATTAACCAAGCTCTACCAGGCTAAACCCATTAACAGAATGTAAACCTACTGCCTCACATGTCCCAGACAGACCAGGGACCAGCCTGAAGGAAAGGAAAAACCTGACATGGAAAGAAAACAAACTGCTGAGGTCAGGGACTTTTTCAACCAGCAGAACTTGGCTATGCCACTGGAGCCCCCACCTGAAATGTTCCTGAAACCTTTAGGGCAGGAATCACCTCGGTCCCAGTCCAAGATGGCATGAGGGATCTTTTAGTAACATAAGAAAATCCCTGTCCCTTCTCTCTTTTCATTAAGAGTATCAACAGGTTTTAGGGGAAAGAAATCACTAAGACACTACCCAAAGATTACACAGTATTTACTGGAATTACAGTGCATTGCCTCAAAGGGATATGAGCTTATTCAGGCAATGTAACAAAAGATCAGAAAGATGTATTTTAATCCTCACCCAATATTGTCAGTGCTGTTGCTCTTGAAAGCACATATTCCTTGCTT
Organism: Lanius collurio; assembly: GCA_020086605.1. Lineage (NCBI taxonomy): Eukaryota > Metazoa > Chordata > Aves > Passeriformes > Laniidae > Lanius > Lanius collurio. Next base: position 18,015,578 of record JACBWW010000011.1, on the reverse strand, counting down.
CTTACAGAATGCATGGTCTGTTATGCTGATATTATAAATCCACATTTTCAGCTCACTTTTTTTTTGTCCAGTTTAATGAATAGGTTAAAATCATGCTTAAAATAGCACGTGTTTAATATTATACTGTATGACAATTCAAATTAAGACACTTGCAGGTAACTTTGGTAAATTAGAGAAAATGGTGCTCTTATTCTACAAAAATTGCCAAAATCCCCCAATACTTCCTATCTTGATTTCCCCTTGTCCCCTGTAGCCTAAGCCTCCAGCCCAGCTGACTAGTGCTGTCACAGAAACCCTCCTCTGTAGAAATTTTCTCTATTAAAGGAAAAGCTCATGGATAAATTAAGAATCAAAGGCAATAGATTTAACACAAACTCCTACAATACTGCTTTTACCCAAGCTTTTGAAGATTTCCTTCCCATTTCTCAACTTGCCCAAACAACTAAAAGGTTTGAAAGATTAATGTGACCAAAGATTTTTTTTTCTTAGTGATGTTGAATGCCAGAAGCAAAGCCTAAGGTGAAATACAGATATATCTGGAAAGACTATTTTGAACAGGCTTTATTATGGGCAGTTTGTTATATCTCATTTTACTGCTCATATCTTTCTTGCTTGTTTCCTCACAATGATGGCTTAAATACCTTGCCTTCAAAATCTACCTAAGATGCACTATTAACACCTATAAATATGCCTGTAAGCCACTAAGAGCCAGTTTTCTGGAATTTTTTAGAGGATGGCATACTGTTAGTAGGTAATTTATATATCTGCTTTACTCCAAGGTCTTCAGAGAATCTGTCACTTGAGACTGTGGTAAGCACCTAGCAAGGAGTAGGTGCATCATAAATTTATTAATGTGCCACTGTTTATTGTCCTAGCTTCTAGAAGCTGCAATAACATCTTGTGTGTAGGACAATGCATTTAGCTCAATTAAAAATCCCTAAAGCTTTTTTTATTAAGTTTTCAGCTACCAGAAGTATCAATCGATTTTAGAACATCCACTCCTCTTAAAAGGTCATCTCAAGGATGAACCTAAAAAGGCTATACCAATTTCCTTCATTTGAAACCTCTGGAGATAAAGGTCACACATTTCTTTGCCAGGAGAAAACAAACAAACAAACAAACAACATTTTCCCCACCTTCCCCCTGTTAAATGCAGCTTCCAGAAAGATTTTTGGTCTACAGGATCAAACAGATTGCCAATGCAGTATCCTTGCAGATCACCTAAATGAATGGGTGATCACTAAAATCCCACAAACCTAACAAAACATAGAAATCATTTAACCCAAAGGGAGAAAGAGTTACAAGTGGTTTACATGACAGTGTACACGCCAGGACCAATCTCTGAGTATTTTTCACTAATACTATCATATCAAGACAAAAAGTGCTGGGTTTCATGCTCCTTAAGAGCCCAACAGCCTCAAAATCCTATTAGTTTGGAACCTGAGGGATTTTCTATTACATATGTCACTGAAAGTAAAAGTCTCAAATGAACTTTTCAAAACTTAGGTAAAAAGCAAAACTAAACAATATTTTCAAGCTGCTGGTGTAGCAAGCAGAGGAAGACCCTTGGGCAGTTACTGTACATATGATTCTATGGCGTAGTCAATGGGAAAGCCAGTCAGAATATGGGACAGTACTGCTGTAATTTTTACGCAAGGGTGATTTAGTCATATCAATTTAAAAAGTATGTGATAGAAGCAAAACCTGACTGCTACCTATCTCTTAATTAACTGATCTGCAAATCCCAACTTCAATTCTGCACTTCGTTTTTATTAAAGTTACCATTCTTTTCCATCTTTAATGAGATTAAGTGCAGCTCTTTTGCTTCATTCACATCTTACAAAGGGCTCAGCTGCAGAGCTTCATCCTCTCCAATACCTGCACCTCACCTCTTTTGTCTAGCAACTTCAACCTCCAAGTAGGTGGATGTGAATCTTCTTAAAGTCATGTATACAAATACATCTGAAGTCTCAAAGCCTCCCTTACTCATTCGAGCTTGACAGAATTCTCCTTTTTGCTGCCCAGCTCTTTTGGTTGTCTTTTTTTTTCACACTGAAGTGCCCAGTGCTTTGATATGATGCCACAGTACTCTGCATAAAATCTGTCCTTAATAAAGTGAGTTTTTAAAGCTTTCTTTTTTTCAAGATGTTTTAGAAACAACATTCAGGAAATGTGATCTTTCAACACTTATTATGGCTCACAGTGAAAAAAAAAATCAAAACATTTCATAAAAAGTGATTCAATATTTCCGAAATATCTGTGTTACTAGAAAAATTTTCTCAGAAATCAACCATTTCCTTTTAGAGGTTAAAATTTTGAATAAAAGTAACCTTTTCAGCTCAAAACAACATTTTAATGAGAAAATCCATTAGCAGTCCTAAACCTTGCCCTGACAACAAGTGTTTGCACCTAGTGGAAGCTGTGCATGTTTGGATACATAGATGTTTCTGCTGATGTTTTGTAGCAAAGCCCTTTGGGGGCCACTTATTCTCTTGTCTGTGGGCATTCCAGCATCATTATATCTGTCAATCCAAAAATCCAAGCCAAGCCTGACTGCCAAGCAATCAAGAGCACGTGCACACAGGCACAGACTAATCGATACAGTTCTGACTGTAATTCCTTTATGAACAAAAATAAAGTACTAATTTACTCAAAAACTCAGGCTGCAGAATATTCTCCCTCATGATCTAAACTTTTTGCTCTTACATGTGCCTGGCCTCCTTAGGATGAAGAAATACTTGTAGCTGATAGCTCAATGAATTATCGCAGGGCAAGTAATGTTGCAACAGCTACCAGAAAATGATGTTAAAAAGGATGAGAGACATAACAGACAGACCTGTAATCTTCAAAGCAGTTTTACATGGGAACAAACGAAAGCATCCAGGCCACTCATGACTTGTCAGTTAATAATGCAATCACTTCTTGTTCTAATACTGCACTGTAACACAAGCCAAACATTTATTCTGTGAGTCTTCTGGCAAAACTGTCTAAACAACACCACCCCTCCTCCAAACATGACATTTTTATTTCATGCTGTACGTGAATTAATTGAAATTCAAATTCAAATGCTTTCTGCAAGCACAGTTGGAAGCTTGTCCTGTCTCCTAGCAAAGCGTGAGCTCTAGCAACCAAACACTACCATGCTAAGTTGTCAGATAAGCTAGGAAGGAAATTCCAAATAAATTATTTTCAAGGCACTGTCTTTATTTTAAGCAAGGAAGAAACATTTATGCAGTGAATCCTTAGCTACAGACAAGCCTTCTTATGAAGGAAGAACTCATGCCAACATAAAACTTCATTTATTTCTAGATATGAAAAAAAAAAACGGAAAGAATGTCTTCCACCTGAAGCAGCTCTTAGGCCATATGACAGAGGGGCTGCAGTGTGACATTACCACTATACTGAGCCAAAAGTTTATTTCAATATGTTCTACCTGTCTCTACCCTAAATGCCAACAAAGCTGGAGGGGAAGCCAAAGTTGCTGCTCGTGTGGGAGGTAAATCTGCTGCACCAGTGGGGGGAAAGCTGAGCTGGGGCTGGTAGAGGAGGTCTTTGTGCCTGTGAGGAGCGTGAAGGGATAGAGGAGGGAAATGCTGAAGTGTAGGCTAGATTTCTCTTTCCTATGTTGCAAGCACAAATCAGGACTGGAGGAAATAGTCGTGGATGAGCAGAGAGGGCTGCAAGCCTACTCCCCCTGCATCAGAACATACACTGCACTTAATGTAGTAATAGGGATGAGATACTCATCCGCTTCTCACCTCCTCCTGCTCCCCAGGAATCTGCCCATCAGCAACAAGGACTCTAGTTTTGGAGCAACTGTTTGCTAACCCATTAAAACCAATCTGCAGCAAGCAGACAGGCCTGAAAAGGAAATACGTTACCTACTCGTTTAAAATAAGAGTGAAATCTTTACCAAGATAATACCTGGTAAAAAACTGCATTGACTGTGGGATACAAGAAATATCAGCCATTGCCCTTACTATTTCGAACCAATTTATTCGAGAAGACATTTTTCCAAGAATAAGCAGTCAAAAGAGTAATCGATTTAACCTCCTGTTTAAGGCTGCAATTGTTTTCACCCATAGCCTGTAAGGCATGGAATAAATGGGAGCACAACCGAGAAAGTGTGTCTGGACAAAGAATCCACAGTTTGAAAAAACTGGATAACTGGAGAGGAACAAACTGCAAGACCATAATGCTAAAATGGAAACTCTCAGAGAAAAAAGAAAAAGTTTAGTAAGATTAAGATTATAGAAGTAAATTAACAGTCAACTGAAAATTATCCTCAATAAAAGTCACAAACACTAATTAGCTTGTGTAATTCCATCAAGTTGACTTTAAAGAACTTTGTTGTAAAATTATTTTTAAAACACTAACATATTACACAGAACTTGTGCTCCCTGACAAACATTTGATCATTAAAGGTGTCAAAATCAGATAGGGGCCTTCTTGCACGTTATCAGTCTGACAGCAAAATTATTTTTCTCTTTCTTAAACAAAAAATAATAGATGTATTTAAAACACAACATGATTTTTTAGCAGATGAAAACAGTCTCAGCTTTGGTCCCTTCTGGGATATTTTTTTCCTTTGCAGAGAAGAAAGTAAGCTAGTAATTACAACATGCAGCTCTAAGACCAATTAACAATCTGCAACATGCCCCACTTCTTTTATCCTCCACTGGTAACGCTACAGGCAGCATTAGCTGTCTAATAAATAGGTGAGCACTGCTTAACACTTCGCAAGGTTTCAGCATTTCTCTTCACCCCTGGCATCAATTCTCTCACTCCCTTGGCTATTAGCAGATCAGTCTGGCAGTATGCAGATGCTGTTCTGTTGTGTGCTCCAAGACACACACTGCCTTTAGGCTCCCTTGGGCTATGAAGGCAGGTGGCTTATTCATGTTCTGAAGAGAAAGCTTCACTAATGGCCTTGCAAAGGTCTCCAAGAGATTTTTTTTTTCCTAGTTAATCAGCCAGACAAAGAATTTACTTCTGCTTAGGATGGGTGGATATTTGTAAGGCAGCAATGAGTAGGACAGGGCAAATGTTAAAAGTATTTTTAATATACTTGCATTTTCTGAGAGCTAAACCAGTTCTATGCCCAGCACAACACAATGTGAGGAAATATTAAAACTGAACACACTCTGTGTATCAGGCCATACAGGGACCAAGTACACTAGCATTGGTCCTATACAAAACCCTGAATTGGATCAGCAACTGCAGTTCTGTATGCTTCAAATATACATGCCAAGCACCTACTTCGAGGCTGTAGTATTTGGGTTCTTTTTTCCTGGGATAATTGTGGAGGTGTACAGCTAATACAAAAGCAGGCAGGTGAATTGCCTAGTGCTCACTAGTACCACATGATACTGCTGCCACCAGGAAAATCTGTAAAGGCAGATCTGTTTCTTCTGAGATTCCTGCTGGGCACTATATGAACAAGCATGACATAAATGTTTTCTTTGCCTGTAATAAAGAAATCATACCCACATAAAATTGACTAGCTTGTCATAGTGTGACAGAACGCACAAAGAGAGTGTCTATCAAGGAGCATATCAGCTGAAAATCTGCATCCTACTTATCAATGTGTTCAGAAAGTTGTAGTATATGCAACTTGAAAACCTAAAATATATACTGACTTTTATATTATGTGTTCCTTGCAAGTTGAATAACAGCAGTTTTTCCATAATAAAACCAGATATGAATAAGCTAGGCTTGTCAGTCAAATACATTAATTAGTCATGCCTATTAACATAAGTAAAAACAAATAGCTCACAATAAATCATTTATCTTTCCTCTCCACTTCTTTAGTCATCCAATTCCACATACACATTTTAAGAAAGACTAGTACTAACACCCACAGTCTTTATTTGGATGTTATCTGTAGAAAACATTTTTTGCACCTCAAAAAAATAGAAAGAGTTCCTGTGTGCTTGTACTCAAATATATACACATACAAACACAAACACATATTTACATACTTTCTATACATTGTCTGCCTTTTTACAACCATTTCAAAGGAATAAAAAATGATAACTTTGTTCTCAATTTACCTTAATAGAAACATCATTGAAAAAAAAGATCAGATTTTGGCTGTTTTGTCTACAGTCTGCTCTCTTTTTCTGTTGGCTAAATAAAAAGAGAACTTTGTGAAAGTCACTAGCTGGGAACCTGATCCTTTACACTGGCTTGCTACATCCCAGAAGTATTGCAAGTGCACCATGCAACCCTTGAGTAAAATATTTTCTCTGCCTTTTCATTCACACCATCTCCCCCCTTGTAGATCACATTCTACACTTATAGACACAACAGTGTCCACAGATCATGAATGCTGTCCAAGGGATGGTCTAAACTCTTACAAATAGAACTGTTCAATATCCCATATGGAATTGTTCTGCACTAGCACAAGGAATAGCAGTGTCATGCTCCAGTCTTTGTTTCATATAGCAAAAAATTGCTTTAATTACCACCAAATTGATGCCCAAAAGAAAATAAGAAAATCTTCTCCAAACAGCAAAATCTCAAGGTGGCAGACCAAGAGAGGTGATCCTGCCCCTCTACTCCACTCTAGTGAGACCCCACCTGCAGTACTGCATCCCGCTCTGGGGTGCCCACCACAGGAAGGACACAGAGCTCTTGGAGTGAGTCTAGAGGAGGCCACAAAGATCATTGGAGGGATGGGGCACCTCTCCTATGAGGAAAGGCTGAAATAATTGGGATTGCTCAGCCAGAAAAAGAAAAGGCTTTGGGGTGACCTAACTGCAGCCTTCCAATCCATGAAGGGACCCTACAGATGGAGAGGGACTTTTACAAGGCGTTGTAGTGACATAAAAGGGGGATTGGATTCAAACTAAAAGAGAGTAGGTTTAGATTAGCTATTAGGAAGAAATTCTTTACTTTCAGGGTGGAAAGACTCTGGAAACAGGCTGTCCAGAGGAGTTGTATAAGTGCTGTCTCTAGAAGTATTCAAGGCCACTTGAGATGGGGCTTTGAGCAGCCTGGTCTAGTGGAAGGTGTCCCATGGCAGGGGTGTTAGAACTAGATGATATTTAAGGTCCTTCCAACCCAAGCCATTCTATGATTGTGCGATTCTGTGTCTCCTTACTTCCTACACAGTTCAAATTCTCCTTGAATCAATAGCAATAGTCCAGCAACCCAAAGTCCAGACAAACGGGACTTACCAGCAAAGGCACTGCCAAATGCTAGTATGCCTTATTAGCTTCCAGACTGGAGTTGGCTTGCAACAAACAATGAGTGCACAGCCTAACACACACCACTGTTAAATACAGACACCCCTATTTGGGTCAACAGATATCCTCTTCTCCACTGCTCTTCATAGGATGGCCAAGCTACAGGTATGTTAACAGTGCCACGAGCCTTTGGAATCCGCATCCGTGTATTTCATAAAAGAACTATTAACACTGCACCAACAGAAGTGTGGTGTTTTCTTCACACTTTCAGTCCAGCACTTATTCTTGTCACTTTACTGTCACTTCTCCCTCTGAGAGGAATATTTAACAGTCAGGTGGGTACCTAAGTAGTGTTTAGCAGCCAAAACTCAAAGAGGAAAAAAAAATTAAAAGTAAAATTTAGGTTCAGTTAGGAGAGAGGAAAGAAGAATGTGAACACCTTATCAACCGTTTTAATTCCAAAGTTTGGGGGATTTTTTCTTCATGCACTGCTTCTCCTTGTGCTGACTCAGAAGGATGCTTGAATTATTATAATCTTTTTAACACTGAATTATCTTAAGTAATTCAATTCTCACAACCACACTGAGATAATTTTCAGTACTTGGGGCAGTGCACTATTCCCATCCAGTTCCAACTAAGCAAAGGGAAATGAAAAACACATATTGGGGCAGGAGGAGGAGAGGATGAAAAAAAAAGTGTTATTCCTCTTTGCAGATCATGACTTGAATATCATCTAGTGATGAAATATCCTCATTGAAAAGGTCAGATGAATCCCCTCAATGCTTCACGTTTGGGTACCAGGGAGTTTACCATCTCACCCTCAAGTTCTGTGCACTCAGAACACTCCCTTTCCTGTTGGCAGGCCTCTTACCTCATTTCCATTCCAAACTCATCTCTTCTGCCAGTGAACAAACACGGTTTGATTTGTACATTGATCCAAGCAATCACCACGTGCACACACTCCACCATGCTCCTTGACCCCACACCCAACATGCACAAAATGCTTAACGATGCTCTTGTCCGGGGCTGTGACACGGATCGCAAGCACTGCCACGTGTGGAGCATTCACTCTTAACTTCAAGTGTGCCAACAGCACTTACTGAGGCTGTAACTGCACAAGGCAGCTCAATTCTTGTTAACCAAACTTAAGCTGGTCTCACTCTATTTATAATGCAGGCACAGTAAATCACTCTGATGAATCTTAATTAAATTTAAGTAAACTTTGATTGGTGTAAAATGTAGTGTGCATTTGGCCAATGGACTACCTAGTGTGAGAAGCCTGAAGCAGTAATGTTTTAATGCATCATATTCCTGTGATTTGAAGTCTGAGTAAACAAAACAAAGTTTGCTTCAAAAGTGCACCTCAAATCACCTCATACTTTCCTCCTACCAATGTACTCAACTACTGGTGTTATGCTAATAGAGTCAACATAATTGGTCTCCTACTCACTTGATAAATTGCTTTATAAAGAAGTAACTTCCATAGTTGTCAACTAGTTACATGATCAGCAAGTATTTGTTATCCATCAAACAGCAAATTCAGCAGCAAATTCAACTGCAGAACACCACACTGTAGCAGTGGAATGGAGGAGCAGGGAGAAGATGGGAAGAATTTAAATTAATATTGTTAGCATTTCATGTCACCTGTACAGACAGTATTTTGATACTGATATAAAGTCAGTTTTATTCTTGTTGCCCAGCAGAGCTACTCATCCCCTGCTACAAGTTCATAATACACTCAGCTCCTCTTCTGAGCTGCCAGAAGATATGAGCAGATCAGAACCTAAAACTGATCTTACCACATTGACAGAAGAAATTTTAAAAAATCCCAAATCAACAAATTGGACCATCACCAAAACAACTCTGAAAGAGACCCTTTTCGTATTGTTTTGGACAATTAAACTATTGTCAGACCAGACCTAATGTCCACCGTTTACTACGCATCTTTCCAGCACCAGCATTTGGTGATACATGGTTTTAAACCCTCCCCATTCAAAATACTTTTGGTTGTTATTTCTCTGGAAATTCTACACAGATGAAAAAAAAAAATTAACTGCAACAAAATCTGGATATGGACCCCAGATGCAGAAAGATACAAAGTGGAAGAAATGACTGGAAAATTGAAAGACTCACTAAAAGAAGCAGTTCTGACTGAAATCTCACATTTAGCTTTATTTCAGCTATGATGTCCAATACTACTGCTGAGGGTGAAGTTGAGATTCTGGTGTGCTGGAGGTATGAGACCTAGGTTTTTTCTGACCTTCACTTAGGGGTTTTCTATCAGTGAACAGGACATCCACTCTGTCCCTGTTGCAGTGTGATACCTTTGCACAAAAACAGATGCAGGAAGCAAAATTCACATCCTCTAGTTTTATGCATCTACCCCTGAACAATCTTTTGAAAGCCACATTGTCAGCAGAAAGATAAGGTTCCCTAGGGCAGTGAATTACACATCAAGGCCACAGATATCTTTAGTGCCCACTGACTTTACAGGACCTGCTCATTTCTTTGCAGTTACGTCCACAGGTCAGAACAGGAGTACAGTCCGTGTTCTGTAGCAACAACAGGACAAGAACCATTACTCTGAAAGACAGTTCAGCTATACTTCGTTCTGTGTTTTCCTGTTACTGATAATAGAGTACTCTGGATAAAAATCTTGACAGTATAAATGAGCAGGGAATTTATTTATTTTCAATGGAAACATTTATGCCTCTACATCACCTTGTTTAAGAACAGTTATGTATGCCACATGTTTTCACTAGGAATTTAAAAGTCAGGAAAGGTCTGACACTTAGACTAGCAATCTGAGCACTTAAAATAATGTTAAGCATTGCAGACCACAGTATTAACATGAGGCAGTAAAACAATCTTTACAACATGACTGGATTCATCTTGAGTCAATCTGAGTTCAAAGTTACAATTAATTCTTTAGAGATTACAAAATAAAGACAAGAAAGGACAGATGACAAGAGAAGAAAGAAGAGAGAGGTCTGCAGCAGGCAAAATTAAGTTGTGGCTAGTTGAATCCATTAAGCGGCATTTGCCACTTCGTGAATGAGAGACTTGTGAGGGAGCAGGCACAGCAACAGTGCAGTAGGCAAACTACCTTTCCTGTGCTAGAATGGGCACACAGTTGGCTAATTTCAGCAGATTGTCTACTGATACACACTGTCTTCTCCTTCAAGGCTCCAGCAGCGTATGGCAAACATTGCTGCTTCTTTTCCCTTAAAAGCCTTAATCTTTCAAAAATTCTACGTCAGATCTTCTGCACCTGCCCTCTCAGGTTCATGTACCAGACCTTCTTCCATTTTCAGTCTGGAAAGTAACATAACATTGAAACACTACAAAAGCGTTGCTTTTGCTCCCTCAAAATCATGAGCACAATGAGAACCACCAATGAATGCGCACCAAATTTTACCCAATGGCAACATAAATGCACGAGCAAAGCATTACTTGTGTGTCTGCATGTCTGGCTGGCTGGACAGACAGGCAGGAGTTGATCTACCCAGTGAGAATACTGGGTGAACAAATATTTATTGAGAATTACTCAGCTGTGATACAGAAGGGGATTCATGGCATGGTGCATCTGGACTATGCTCATTTTTTATGAGATAATTGCGCCACGGACTACCTCAAACACGGCATGACTGAAGGATTTGCCTTTTAAATTTAAGAACATGGAACGGACAGGAATTAAATCCGTCATGCCTCTGTGTAGCACACAATGGAGGAAGAATATAAATAAACAGGCAACCAGAATGGTGCAATAAGAACAGGATTAATCCAAGTGTGATTAATTCAGTGTCAGATTAAAATTGATAGTGCCAGCTGTATCGGGTCCATTCTGCCACATTATTCTCGCCTGTCATTTTTTTTTTTTTGTCCATCTTCTTCCCATTTCCTTGGTGGATAAACCTGCAGGAGAGTTAATTGTCACATACATGGATTTAATCACATTGTCCACACTGTTTGGGGGCCTTGCCTTCAGCGATCCATGACTAATTGTTGTGGTAATTTTTCAATCATTAACAGCACCGCATATGCTGCGGACAAATCCCACGGCACCCACCAAAGCCCCGGCGGCCAGCGGCGCACACGCCTCCATCAAAGCCCCGCGCCCCGGCCGCCGCCCCCCTCGCCCATCGCCGGCTGCAGCCCGCCCTCGGGAGCGAGCTCGGCGCTGGCCCTGCTGCCTTTAAGGAGGCAGCGCTGCCAAAGGGAGGGAGGGGAGGGGTGAGGGGCGAGGAAGGACATTAGAACGCCATCTGGGAGGGCTGGCGGGGCTCTCGCTGTCCGCCCGGCGCCCGCAGCTGCCGCCCCGCTCCCCCCAGAGCCGCCGCGGGTGCGGCAGTGGGACGGGAGCGGTCCCTGGGGAGCCCTGGGGCGGATGGAGGCACGGCTCTAATCACCTCGGTAGCCCGGCGAACCCACCCGCCTTTCCCATCTCCGGTAATTACACGCGTTTCATAAGGCACAAAAAGGCGAGCCAAAAGCTCCCCTCCTGCATCAAAGCCAAGTAGCAACCAGAACGTAACAAATCGCTGCACCAGCAGCCCTGCAGCAGCAGGAAGGAGCAGCGCCACGGCGCCTCGGAGGGAGCCGCGAGGATTATACAGAAGTGCCACTGCCCGCCCAAGCTACGTGAACCAAGTGACCCCAGCTCGGCTGGCAAAGAGTTCGTCTGGGGAATGAGGCGGCCAGCATTCCTAGTCACCTTCTGACTTCTTGTTCCCGGAGCAATTTATTCACTGACGGAGGTGTACGACACCCTCCAATGGGGTACGCCTGGGTCCCCGCAAAAAAACAGAATTGGTTTTGCAGCTTGGAATGGACCGATTGGACAATGTCATGTTCTCCTGTCCCTCACCACCCCGTTTCCAAGCACATTAACATATTAAGCTGTTTTATGCGCCTGGGACGTCACACTTACAGATGATGCATATCAGCATCCTCAAAAGAAGGCTTGAATGAGGGAAGGAAAAAATCAGATGAGATTCTGCAGCATCTCTGCCTTGAAGAGACCACTTTAAAACAAGGTGTTATTTCAGCAGGCACTCAGGTGGCTTTAGAAAACGCTGATAAGAACACTTCATTATTGAAAGCTACGATAGTAGCAATAGTGACTATCGAAATATAAATGCAGGCAAAGAAGGGGGGGAAAAGAAAAAAAAAAAAGGAGAAAAATAAGAATTAAGAGCAAAACAAGGCAGGATTACACAAAGGCAGGAGCCTCTTTGCTCCCTCTGAGTGGAGGAGAGAGAATCCCCAGCTACACAGGAGAGTAAACAACAGCATCCTAGACGTCTCAATCAAGCCGTAGAGAAGCAAAGGGAGGGAAAAATCCCGTCCTTGCCACAAGTTTGACAGTCACAGCACCGGCACTCTTATGCAATCGTTACATAAGTTGTGACAGGACCGGCGCCTTCCCCACTCCCTGCCCAGGCGCAGGGCAGGCAGGGCACCCCCGCCTCCCCTCCGCTGCATCACGCTCTCATCTGCTCACCCCGGGGCTGCAGATGCGGGGTGATACACAAATACAGAATAATCCTCTGCACTTTTTATTCTTTTTGACATCTTTCTCCCACCATCCATGAGTTGCTTTCTGCAAGGGTGGGGGAAGCACTTAGTGGCACACAACAGATATATAGCCTTTCTTGCTTTTTTTCTCCCCACTCCTTATCCCAGAGAATACTGCCCTCTCAAACCAAAGGAAAGGGTGACAACATGTAAATAGTTTCTTAAATAATTTCTGCACCTAGCAGCGTTGCTGCTATTACCACACTGCATTGAGTCGAGTGTCACTGACAGAAGAACCACATGAAGTTTATGGAACCGCCTATAGCCTACCAGAGATGACAAAAGATCCCAGCAATGGCAGATGGCATGTGAATCACCGCACAGGCAATTAGCAGCTAGCTGACGGATTTTGACGTGCTGGGGAGGACAGAGGGGGTTTTCTCTGCTCCTAGCAGTTCTCACCAGAGGGGATGGAAATAGGCATTAGTCTCACTTTGCCCCCACAGAGTCTTTGCAACCACTCTTGCTGGGTTTGAGGCTGCTGTATTGCTAGGCTCTCATAAGCACCTAAGTGTAGAAAGATTTGCAGCAGCAATAAAAATGCTGTATTTTTACCTTGATGAGATCAAGTCACAGCTGCTGCAAAGCAGAGGGGTTTAGGAAGAGGGAAAAAAAAAAGCACAAAAAACCCACCTATGCAGCAAAGGACCAGAGCCACCAAGCCAAGTGCGGTGAAAACATTACAGTGCTGTAAACAGTGATTGAAAATGCATCAAAACCACCGAATGCTTCTAAGCTACAATGACAAATGTATTCTGGAACTGTTCAAGTTGGATACCTCTCAAAATGAATTTTTACAGTAGACAACGGTCCTAAATTTTGATCAGAGAGCTAATGCAGAACCCTTCAGCATGAGCCCAGTCAGCATATATCTTTATCTTCAAGTCAGTAAAAAGAATAATGTAAGAATGTACCAGTAAAATAATGCCCAGCAAAGGTCTCCTCTGTGTGGCCGCAGTGCAGACCTTGGATAACACTGAAGCAGGGACATTATTCTGAGCAGTCATGACTGACAGTGCTGTGAGCAGTAACACTCAGAAGGCTACTACCTTAAAAACCCAAGGTGACAACTTACATTAGTTTTTCTAACATTTTTTACTTTGTTTGCTCATTAGTTGTCAGGTCAGTGCTAGTTTTTGTGAGCTCTGCAGTGGAGGTTCTTTCTGTAGTTTTTACTTGCTTAGTGCATGCTCAGAAACAGAAATCCCTTTTGGGGGGCTCCTTGCACTGATGCAAATAATAGCATTAAAAAAAACCCTGCCAGCCTCACAGCACAGGTGCTCTGCCTCTGGAAGCACAGCATCTAAGTAACCCATTTTGCTGGAGGAGAAGCTTTACCAGCCATCATCGATACCTGGACTAAGCAAGGTTGTCCACTTAAGAAGGGCAGCATACCAGCCTGCATTTTTCCATCCCAAACTGGGCATGCTGGTAGGTATTCAGAAGGGGCCAGATGATGGTTCTTTGCAAAAAGACAACATGCTGACAGTAAGACTTTCATCAACATCTTGCTTCCACATCAGACAGCTCTTCTATGACCTGCTCAGTTTTGCATTTCCCAGGAGCCAGAGGCTGTGACTACTTTCTGAAGCCTATGCTTCCAACATTGTAGCAGGCCTACAGCACACCATTCAGCATCTGCTTACAACTACCACTGGCATTCATGACATGGGTTGCCCACTCCTCACTAAACCCCAAGGCTGAGCCACTCAAGTTCTACAATCTAGAGATTTACTGACTACATTCACTGACTTCCTGGGCTACTTTGCATTTGCTTACTGACTTCCATCGCTAGGTATGACAGCATTTTGCAACCCCTGGTCAAGCCTGAAGCAACAGTGAAAAGTCAATAGGTTATTATCCCCATTTCATACACAAGTAAATTGAAGAAGACTGTGAATGCAACAGAAATGTTAAGTTCAAGCAAATGCTACTCAATGGTTTTAATACAGATATTGTGTCTTCAGTGCAGTTAACTATGCAAGTTTTGTAAAGAAAGCAGACACCAAATCAAATAAATCAATTTTCAGCTGTAAGCATGCCTGTGCTCTACTCTTAGTGCAGAAAAAGTGCTACATACTTTATGTGCATGATTACTAATCACCAGGACAGAGACAAATGGTATATCACTATGTGAAATTGCATACCATTCTGCAGATGGAACCAAGACTAGTATATTTCGAATGTTTGAGAATTGATTTGAAGAGCGAGTAATTTTATCATATATCAGAACCTTCTACGACAGAAACAAATCTGAGGATCTGGCTGTTTTGCCATTTTGTCAGCTACTGAGACCAGAAGCTGTAATTATGCAATAATATGGCTACAGGTGATGTTTCAGCAGCTATAATTCACATAGTCAATGATCATCTTGACACACGCAGAACAATACCCCACATACATCTTAATCTTTCCTAGTTTGACAGCACTTAATTATATGAACTATATTGTAACACCTGGAATTTAAGTGCCATTGAATGCCCCATAAATTGTTAACATGCAGTTTCCAAACCTTTTCTAATGCATCAGTGCAAGTGCACCAAGCCAATCACGTTACAGGAAAGGAAAACAAGCCCTATATGTTGTCGTATTAAAAAAAAGGTCTTATGAATCTCAGGGAGTTCTCACATAACATTGGAACATACTGTAGTGAATGTTTGTTTTGCTTCCTCCAGTTCAGAGCTTCTCAAATATGAAAAAAGAAAAAGAAAAAAAAAAAAAAAGAAAAAACCAAGGACTGGCAAGCTTTCTGAGCCAGAAATCAATGTTTAGAATTAATTGAAATGTTCAGAAAGGGATGCTGTAATGAAAAAGCACCAAAAAAAAAAAAAGAAACACATGATGCAAAGACTTACCTTCCAAGTGGAAGGTGAGAAGGTAGCAGTAATGTTGCCCTTACTGAGGACAAACAACTGAGGAGGGCCAGCCTCTCTCTGAATGGACTGTAAGGTGACTTGGGACAAGTCACTAAATTGAGCAGGGTCACACTTTCCCCTTCTGTAAAACGTGCCTGATAATATAGCTTTTCTAAAACTATTAAGGCATGCTGCTAAGAATTGCGACATAGGAGCACCATTTTTATTGCTGTCCAACAGAGGGCATCTAAGTAGGACAACAAAGACTGGCCACATTTCTGTTACTGAGAATAGTCAGAAGCAGTGTTCCTCTCCATTATGTTTTCCCCACATGCCTTAAAAAACAAACAAAACCCCAACAAAACAACCAACCACCACCAAAATACCAATGAGTTAATCAGAGGTTTCAGATAGATGCACTTCAGCAGCTGAAAAAGACACACCACCAGCATATCTATACATTACATCTTTCTCAAAGGTATGGCACCTACAGGTATTCCAAATCTGGCTTGGCACTGAAGTATCATGTTGCAAGGGTATTTGCATGATGGCCAACAGTAAGGTTTGAGGAGTTTTCAGTAAGATAAGACTCCCCTGCAGGAAGACTGAAGTCTAACAAGGGTAAGGGATTGTGGAAGAGGCATGCAATGTCTTGGAAAAATATATCCTTTCTAAGCCATTAGACTTCACTACTTTAGCTTGTGGTTTTTCAGATGTCTGTATAAGAACAAAACAAAAATCCCCTAAATTTCATTTAGAAAAAAAACACCCAAAAAGAAAGACTGTGATTCCTCAAACATTTTCTCAGTTCCAGTTGTTACTGTGTCTTAAACTTCAGCTATCAAGAAACAGGTATTCATCTTTCTTACTCCCCCCATTTTCACCACTGCTCAATTTCTCATACTTACTCCTAACACAGCATTTTATTTCAATCCCACCCTTAGCCTCAGAATGACTCCTCCTCATGCTTTTCACCTCCCCCAGAGCAAAGCTTCAGCTTCCACTTCACATCTGTGTAGACATGGAAAGCATGTCTGTACACTGGATTACCCAAACTAAAATTGTCACTGTACAAGAACAGTTGAGCAAGAAAATAAAAAGCAATGGACCAGGTCATAAACCGTCAACAGAGGCCTTCAATCACCTGTCAAACACCGTTACTGTTCAAGGCATAAGCCCAGAACCAGGAGTAAAGCATTGCCTGAAACAAATCCTAGCCCTCAAAATTCAGTGTCTTCCACAAGACTTCTACAAGTACTGGAAAACAGAGGTAAAGAGCTCATGCATGCATCTCCCCTGTTGTCAAACTTCCTTGACACAGTTTCCTCAGCTGTGGTTTGAAAATCTTCTTGGGGTTGTCCTTCAGATGGCAGCATACTTGCTGCAATTACTCTCTTCTGCTATGAAGCCTTTTGGGTGTCTCCAGGGAGCCTGGGAAGGCCCTTCCAGCTCTGTAGTGCACAAATGTGTAGAACACATAAAAGAAATTACAGATTCAGTGTCCCTTAGTTCACCTTCCTTAAACTCCACCTGTGAATTGTACCATCACAGAGCTTTTCCCTAACTTCAGGTGTATGCATTTTTCTTCAAGCCCCATGAGAACAGAAATAATGAAAGGGAGATGGGAGTAAAGCAGCAAAAAGGTCATGGTAGGAGAACTCTAGCTTTTCAAATTTGAGCCTTTCAAGGAAAGAGTTGCTGATTTTCTCTTCCTGCAGAGTATCATAAGGTAGCAAGAAGGTCATTGTGGGGGAACACTAGCTTTTTCAAAATTGAGCCTTTCAAGGAAAGAATTAATGATTTTCTCTCACTGCTGAGTATCACACCTGCAGGTGCCGTAGAAAGAGGACAGGAGGCTGGCTGTTGAAACTAAGTGAAGGATGTGCTTTTTTATGATTGCAACTGTGTTTCTACCTCTAAGAATTATCACGTTAATTTAATCTACAAAAACAATGCCATCATGATCTCAAGCTCTTGGCATGCCTGTTGTAAGTGGCTGCTGTTCCTTCTCTTCCCTCTGAAAAACCCAATGGTCACTTTAATGAAGAACACCAGAATGGGACAGGCCTCTTAGAGTTGTTAAAATTTTTTTATCCAATTATTGATCCACAAAGAAGAGGCAAGAATGGGAGAGCATTTTCTGTCCAACATCAGAGCCGTCACAGAGGTCTATAGGAAATGACCAGTCGTAGTACCTCTGCAAGTGCTCCTACACCTGGTGTAAGATGACCCCGGATTTCCATCAATCTCATCTAATTACACTCCCTCTTGTTTCTAAATAATATTTCCTTCAAACTAGCTGGTGAAAATTCCAGGGCTACACTAGTATTTATGAAAGTTGTATAACAATTATTTTTAAAAAAATCAGCCATCAGTCATGTGAATATCCACTGATGATCTTGCACACTTCCCTACTCTCCTGTTTTTAAGAGTTAGTGCTTCTTTGACAGCCACAAAGATGACAAATACAGAACTACTGATGGGGCACCACAAAAATTACTCTATTTTCTATTCACTGAATTACAGCAATACATATCGAGTGTTTCTTTCTCTCCACCCCAGGATATACAGGCTTGCTTCTACTAAGATCATTTTGTATTGACTAACTGCATGGAAACAGAAACAGCACGAATTATACTTTTTTTGAAACAGCACGAATCATACTTTTTTTGAAACCAGTCTGCTCAGCATCACATGCTGCCAAAACAAAAGAGCAGCTTGTTCCTTGTCCCACTAGGACAGCAGCTCACAGGGTCACACTTAAAGCAAGGCAGATAGTCACCAGGGCATCACTCTCATCACCTGGATACTACTATAAAACCACATTTATGTCACAGAACAACCTAGGGTATCTACTTAGGATGCTACAGCATTTTTCTAATGTTTGCTTACAGCTGCTCCAATCAGTCTTGTGCAGAATATAGCAAGTGCTTATGCACAGTCTGCTCCACTTCACTAATGATGGGTGAAAGCTGAGATCAATGTAGCCACAGTAACTTTTGTTTAAAACTAGTGTGCAATTAAGTCCATCTTCAGATGGATTAAGTGAGCTCCAGCTTCTTGTTCTAGAATGGCTCTAGTAAATTGCCATTGCTTTGTTTCTATGGCTCATATGCCTATGATGTGCAACACCTGTTATTACACCTCCTCTGAACATGACCAGAACTTCAGGCTGTGAGGAACTCGATAAATAAATAACCATGAGAGGGGCACAGGACAATCTTGCAAGCAGAGAACCCTAGAGAAAATAAACTCTTGTATAACATGAACTGCCACCTCTTATGAAATAAATAAAAACAGCAGTAGCAAGTGGCAGTACAGGTAGTGTACAGTTTTCCTTTCTAAGGTCACCAGCTTTTATTCAATAAGACTATAAAGCAATTTAGCACTTGGAAAAGTGAGTAATTCTGCTCCTGTCTTGATTGTGATGTGGTGGGTTCTAACACAGTAGCAGAGATATCCTGGCAATTATAGTTTTTGCTGTGCACCATGCAGTAGTATTGTATTAAGACTACATTTCTCCAAGATGAAAAAAGGAGTCCCAGTCAGGAGTTTATCTCTGACTGTCACTTTTGAAACATGCTAAGCAAGTCTGAACTAATATGAGAAAAGGATTCTCCTTCATTGTACTTTTTCTTTTGGAATAATTCATTAGCTAAATACTTTTCAACCAGTACAGTCAAAGCCCTAGCTGGAGTCTCTTGCCTTACTTAAATAGGTCCTACTAACTTTTCTTCTGTTATAATCCCCACTGCTATTTTACGTCAATCACTGTTCTAAAAGAAACTCAGAAAAAACACTTAAAAAAACCAAAAAAAAAACCAAAAAAAAACCACCACAGAAAAAGCTCTGCATTACCATGTTGGTGCCAATCTCTGTCATTAGAATAAAGAAGACTTGTGGTTTTGAATAAGAGACTCAAACTTCAGGGCTGAAAACCACATTTTTTTGTTATTTTTTCCTGTCTCCCCACAATTTTAAGATAAAGCAGAAATAAAAGTCATTGCAGGGTGAGGAGTTGAACAGCTCTAAAACTGCAGCCACCAGTTTATGGTTGTTTATCAGGATTTTTTTTTTTAACTTCTTTTTTTCTTGATAAAGCCAACATTTTCACCCAGAGAATACAGACTTTACCTAGATTTTCAAATACTCAGCTAAATGACCTCAAAAGCAAGGAAACAAACAAGCACTTCCACCCTCTACTCTCCATTTGGCCAAAAAAGAAAATAGGCACAAGATGACTCCCGTGATTACCTATAAAATTCCATTCGTTAGTGCACACAAAAGTTTCCTCAGACTCAGCCATGGTATTTAGGATCAAACTTACTACTGATGCTCACTGCATAGTCATCAGAATACACAACTTATGACATCCATTCTGTTCAGGAAAGAAGAGATACTGCTTTAATATCTATTAGTAATCTGTGAAGTTATTTGCGTGGGGGAAAAGTGTTAATAAAGGCTGGCATTTTTTTCCCTGATTCATTTCATGTACACCAGCAAATCTTGTCCCAAACTAGCTGGTACACTGCCAGGAACAGGTTGTCTCCTCTCTGTAGACTGTGCTGCAGTTGCCTTCCAGCAGCATGGAAGTGTCAAACCTGACCTAGTCTTTCCCTCCTTCTGGAAAAAATGTTTATCCTTCACAGCCTTATCACCTCCTTCTGAACACCTTTTTTATTTACATGTTGTAGGTTTTATCCTCTCTACTGCTTGTAGACACTGCCTGTTTATGAATGCTGAACAGGAGAGTAAATCTGGGTGTCTGAAGACGAAACCCAAGCAAAACTGAAGCTAAGGTAGTCTTTGTAATACAAGCAGAAATTGCACCATTGGAGCTGACATGTATTTCTTCAAAGCTGGAGTTTACACCACCATGCAAGGTTCTTCTGTTAGCAGGCAGTAATGACAGAGAAGCAGTGGCCCTACCCTGCCTCTTGAGCTGTTCTGTGTTTGCTCACATGCGAGTCAAACAGCGGTCCCCAGCCAAGGCTCACCCACGTGGTCAGCAGTGGATCAGGATGCACTGGCACACGGACAGCTGGGCAATACCATCTTCTCAGACTCCAGACAGAATGAGCCAAGAGAAGCTGGTGCCACTGGCTCAGCCTGGACTGCTGCCACAGCCAGACTGTCATCACTAGAAAGCTGCCACTCTCTCTCAACTATACGCCACACGTGAGTTTTCCCTTCCCCACCCCTTGTCCTCTAAAGATGGGTGCCTCATAACTCATCACTCTGACAAATG
Organism: Lanius collurio; assembly: GCA_020086605.1. Taxonomy (NCBI): domain Eukaryota; kingdom Metazoa; phylum Chordata; class Aves; order Passeriformes; family Laniidae; genus Lanius; species Lanius collurio. Next base: position 17,994,708 of record JACBWW010000011.1, on the reverse strand, counting down.
GCATGGAGTTCAGAGGGCTGACCACCCACACACATGGCCACTGGTTCGCTATTTTCTTAGCACACCTGCAGAGCAGAGAGAGGGAAGAGGTGCACATTCAGCTCCAGCAGGAGACCTGCATTCATCCATTCCTCTCACCAACTACCAACCTTAAAGACAAGAAATAAGGCACAACAGCAACATCCTAACCAAAGCTTCCCCCTCCAGAAATGAGAAATTAAGTTTGCATTTGCAATCTAGAGAAGAAAAATACTTCCTAAAATGCTTGATCTAATCTCAGCTGAACTGAATTTGTCTCAACTGAGCTTTGTGTATCAGAGTCAGAAACAGTTAGAGACATGCCTGTAAAATCTCTTCTCCAGCCTCAGCTGAGTAGTCCTGATAAATGTCCTGGGAACAGCAAAAATGAATATTGCAACACAACAAAAACACCCAGAGGGTATCCTAGCCTGATGAGGAATTATATTAGGCTCATTGAACCAACTCCTGGCTGATTAAAAACATTCAGCATTCACCATATAACAGTGTAGTAATTCAATAGTATTATTTAGATGTATTTTCATTTGCATAAATAAAGCCAAGGGAAACACCATTTCTGTGCCATAAGTTGTTGCTATTCAAGGTTTCTGAGAGTACCACTTCCTTTTACTTGTGAGCTGCTTAATAAACTACATTTATCATTATTTAGCCTTCTCTTGTGTGTGGTGCTCTAGTCCTCCTGTGGGATCCCAAGGAGACAAATCATAGTGAATTACTAAACCTTTAATTTACTTTTGATTAAAAAAAAAACTTCAGGGAAGGAGAAGCAATACATACACATGGGCAAACTGCTTCAAAGGCAACAGAAACTTTGGAAGGTGCAACTGCCTATTTTTTTTTCCTAGATTTCAAATAGACTAAAAAAGGCCTCCCATATGTTGAAAGCAGCTTTCATTCACTTAATGGAAAGATGTGCAGTCAGTCAAATAAACACTCTTGCTGATTTCAAAGTTTATATTAGACTGAGTTAACCCTTTGTGACATACATTTCTGTGCAGGAGAAAATGAAGCATGAAGACAAAGGAGTTTCTTAAATTATGAAGATAAGGAACTTGTATTCCAACTAAAAATGTAATCTTGCACCATGAAAGAGAAATTACCCTCTAAATCTATTGACATTACTACTCTTAACATTAAGCTACAAAAATCATAAATCCACAAATTCAAATGGCCATTCAAGTTTTATAATAACTACTTACTTCCAAGAATCAATCCTATACTTTTTCTTCCTCAAGACACCCCTGTAAATAAATAACACACTTCCTATGAATAGATATAATAGAACTGTCATAAAATGGAATACTGGATTTGTTCAATATATACAAACACTACAGATGGGAAGCAAGCTTATATTAATTCTTTGAAAGAATCCCAACTTCAACACAGATAATGAATCTGTCAAAGGTAATAAAATCAGAGAAAAGAACATTTCAAGAATTTTATGGGTTCCTTCTGTATTAAAAATTTGCTGAAAAAAACCCAGCTTTAAAGATGGAGTTGTAAATGTAGTAGAAGACAACAGGCAAATTATCTTGACAAGGAAAAGGGAAAGGCATAGGAAAGATTTAACTTTATAACACAACACAAACATCAGACCTGGTGGAGTAGCCAGCAATAATGGAACAGGAGAAACAAACAGCAAATAAAACAATACAGCCTTTGATTGACAGGAGCATCACCTCTGTATAACTCATTTTGTGTTTTGAATTACTTATCAAGGCAAGACTTGGACTTCCTTCCAGTCAGTTCAAAAGAAACCAAAATAAAATCAAAGCCACAAAGCAATCTTCATACAAACACAAAAAATAAACTTTCTTCAATTTCTTGAGTAGAAAGGAGTTAGAAGAAATAGCTTTTCTATATAAGAGTCATCCCAATTTTAAAATATGTGTTCTTTAGAAACATGAACCTCTGAAGTCCTAAGAGTCCAGATCTAATCCTACCAAAATTTAAATCACAAGCTGCAGCTCAGCTCATGTGGAGTAGTGCTGCATCTATTCCCTCTGCAGGACTGGGATGCTTAACAAACCATCAGTTACATTTGGAATCACAAAGGAGGGTGACACTAATTGTTAGTCTGAACATGCCAAGAAAGTCGCCAGTATTTCTGCTGTCACTTGCTATGGACGATTCCTTTATAGTCAAGAGATGTGGTAGTCAACTAAGAACATCTAATTGCCACTCCATACACCACAACTTACACGACTGGGCCTTAATATGAACTATTTAAGTTAAAAGTCATGTACATGTTTTGCTGGTAGCCACCCAGGTGACTACAGTCACAGCTCCTCTCCTCATACAGACAGGGTACAAATCACCACAGATTTTCAGAGAAAATCAGGTCCTCTGCCTTATTCCCTTTTAAGCTGATCACCATTGTCTCAGGTACACACAGCTCTGGATGTGCCATATCCATACATTTGTGGGTATCTGTATGACATCTGAAGAACAGAGATAAATTCAATCACATCTTACTCCAAAAGCCCACAACTCCACACCAGCTCCATGTTTGACTGAGCAATGCAAAATTTCAGTGACTTCCAGCTCAACAGAAGGTCTCTCTCAGCTTAGCCAGATGTGACAATCAGTTTTTTTGATTTACACTGACAGGGAGGTGGTGGGGTAGAAAACCACACACCAAAATTAAAACAGGCCACATATGTCTGACTCTGTATTCAACTGGTCATGGATTTGTTTTATTTGTCTCATTCTGTATTTATTTTTATACATATACACATGTATGTATGTATTTATGTGCAAATGTAAATCACAAGGATTGATGGGGAGAAAGGTGACCCAGGAGCTGAGATATAAAGCATGGATTCAACTTCAGTTTCTTCAATAGGCAACCCTTGGGAAGTCAGTAAAACTCAGCTGCTTCCTAATTTTCCATTAATTTTATTTCATCTGAGACATTGTATCTTCATGAGATATTATTTTACCTTCAGGTACCTTCCTAAACTGGGAGACTCTGCTCCCCCTGAAGTCAGACATAGAAAGAGGCCAGCCAGGAGCTTGATTCAAAAAGCTCCATACACTTAAAACAGATTGGAAGACTTTAATTCTCTATTGAGTTTAAAAAGAATGAAGGAAAGCTCATTTTAACTAAGGCAGCTGCACTCTTTGTCTGCAGTGGGCACGTGTGTCAGCCCCCGGTGTACTTCAGTTCCGGCCCATAAGTGAGGAATAAGGACGCTTCACTGTCTCAGAGTGGTCTCAGGACAGTAAGCACAGGAAGGGCTGGGAGAGTCAAGATACTACAGTAGTGTGATTGTACAGGAGACAGGCAGCGACCTACACCGACCCCTGAGAGATTTGGGATGTGGAGCTGTGAAGCTTACAAAGCAGACTTCAGTCGCTTTGGGTGCTCCTGTGGGAAGAACCAGCCCATCCAACAGTTTTACCTCACATTCTTGGGAGGCCCCAAAAGCTCAATACACCAATACCTCTGTAACTTTAATTTCACCTTGAAGGGTTTCAGACATGTATTTTAAAAGCATTATATTTACCCTTCTACACCACATCCACACAGATACATACAGCATTAACTATTTCAAGGTCTCCACAGAGAGTTGTTAGCCGAGACAGAACATGGGCCGGCCCACGATTGAAGCCACATGCACCATCTGCTCAAACATTTTAATGTAATTTACCAGGCAAGAGCTGAGCAGGAAAAAAACCCAACAGATGAAAGATATTAGATTTCCACTTCTCCAAAATACCTCCTGCTGCTTGATATATGAACCTAACTCACCCATAACTAATACTTGATTTAAGAACATATTCATAAATTTAAAAAAAAAGTCCCACACCTGCAAGGTAACATTGACATAATTCTTCTATTAACTGCTAACCTGCTGCCCACGGAGAACTGTCCAAACTGATAATCCTATTGCCAAAACCAAAAAGAAGTGGACAAGTTAAGAACTTAAAAGTTGTTACTTCCACTCAAATAGCAATTTCAATGAACTGCAATAAAGGAGTAAAGAATGAGAAAGATTTATTTACTGCAGCTTTGAAGTCAAACAAGTTCTACATGTTAAGACTTGTATTTGGCTGAAGGTGGCAGCCCTAGGCCTAGTACTATTTGAATTTTGGGTAGAAGTCCTGCAAATGATCTGTAAAAGGGATCCCAAATGGCAAAGGCTTACCCTTCAAGAATCAGGTTTCATAACAATCTCTCACCTTTTAAAACAGAAGTAATGACTTGAACTTATGAAAAACTCTGTCATGTTCAACAGTATTCATAAAGATGTTTAGAGGGGGTTAGCAATTTTCCCACTATTACAAATGCTCACAAAATTAACAAGAAATTAGGACAACTACCTTTGCTATAAATTCAATTTACTCTTCCAAACCCCCACACCATTCCTTATTCCTTTTAAGAAGACAATAAAAAATACTTAAAAAAAAAAATCAATTTTGTAAGACTGTAAACATCACTGTTAATTTCTGAGGTGAAAGATGGAAAAATCTGCATACAGCACGAATGTTCAACCAATTCGTCTCACTGATAGGCCAAATACAGCAGCCTTTGTGATTCATAATTTTAGGAAATGAGACCTCAACCTGAGCTGCCCCCCAGAGCTGAATGTCTGACTGTGTGCCAGGATGCTTCAACCATCAGCTAGCAATCAAAAACCATCATCTGCAGCAGTCATCATACCAAAAGCTCCCCTTCTTTTTCACCTCAGGGCTCATTAAAGGCCAACACAGCAAAATGAATACTAAGAATTAACAGAAAAGGAAAAAAGAAGCCTGGAGTGATCATGATTCAGAACATACAGAAACTCCAACATAGTGAGGGACTGTCTGACCAGCACTCTTTGGCTTGGAAAGAAGTCAATGACAAGAGTTACAACTGAGATCTAAACAAATACCAAGTGGCTTAAACAAGGAAAACAAGAGAGAGACTCACTAACTCTTCTCGCATGACAGAGGAGCTCTAACTATATCTCTAAGCTGTTGGTCAGAACAAAAAAGAAGTGATTCCTCACTTAATTTAGGCAATTTAAGACATTGTAGAGAGTAAAGGTTTACTGGGACTCAAACACTTCAACAAATGAACAGAAGAAAATTCCACAATGACTACTGAAAACAAACGTGCAAATTTCAGCTCAGGAAACATGCAGCTGCAGGAGCATATCAGGGAAGGATAAGTATAACCATGCCTGTCCTACTCATCTGGAGGCACTGGATTGGGATGTCATCATGATACAGCAATGCCCTGGACTTGAAGTTGGATCTGCTGTGCCACCCTTACATTATTTAGTTGTATACCTCAGGACTTAAAAACATCATGAAAAGTCTCACCAAAAAAATTACAGCATTCTCTTTTTTTTGTGGTTTGTTTGTTTGTGAGTAGGGGTTTGTTTGGGGCAGGAGGAGTGTTTGTTTGGGTTTGATTTTATTTTTAAATTATTTGGCTTATAGTCTCATAGTTTTGAAGCAAACTTCAGTTCAATTTACTTGCTTCCGTCCCCAGCTAACATATTCTGCAACACTGAGCACTGAGAACATTGCCATTGATTTCCATCAGCAAAGGATCACACCCTAACTGCTTCCAATTTCACAGTTACTAAGCAACACCAAGTGATCACAGCCTCTGAGTAAGCAACGTCCTGTATTCAAAAGTTTGAATTGCAGAACTCCATACAGACTTGGAACTTCGGCACCTACCAATGAACATCAGCTTTGCAAATCTTAGATAACAAACTCCTGAAGTACAGAAACACATACCCTGTGTGTCGTTAATTGAAATTAGCTCTTCTGAACCACAAAATTTCCTTGTATCCTCATCATGGACCTAAAACCAAGAGTACTTCCCACTATAGTGGGAAGTTTCTATATGTTTTCCCAGTATGAACCAGAACAAAACCACTTTTCTTTATATCGAAATTCATACATATCACTCCTATCAAAGTTATGTATTCAGGTATAAAGATGAAAAGAAAACACACAAAAATGGTAAGTTAAACAGTACAATAAATTAGATTTTGTACTTCTTACTGAACATTGATTAGCAAATTATCATCTTGTTCCAATTATACCAAATACTTGCTCCAGTTTAGCACCATCACCCTTAAGGGAACATGTAACATCATACCTTACAATTCAGTGCACCTTCAGAGTACTGCATATTTTTTAACGATCACATAAAAACACGGTAATAGGGTTTATGTTTTTCTTTTAAAATAGTATCACTGTTAGAAATACTGTGAGAAAATAGTAAATAACACCATATTATTCCTTTTTTATGTTGTTTTAGGAGACTTTCCTGAATGCAAACAGCTCTTATAATCAATAGCTAAATTTGCTTTAGTGAAGATGGCACTTGCAGCCTTTACTAAATTGTACGTACTCATCTACATAATACGACAACAGAAACCCTGCTTGCTGCTAACATGGAAAATTTGAATGGTCCAGAAGATTGGATCCATTACCCAATGAATGACTAAGAATGAGGCTGGCTGTCCTCCCTTAGAAAATCCTGATCTGGTCTAACATTTAAAAAATATGAAATTTCAAGGGTGAGAAAGTGCTATGGAAGCCCACGCATGAGAAAGCTACAAAAAAAAAAAAAAAAGAAGTGCTGCAGAAACCTTTGGTGTTTCATGTACATCCATTCACACACACACACAAATGTATACAGTAATTGTTTTGAGACACAGTTTAGCTCTTTTCTCACCCATTAGAGGAATCTAATCATAAGAGTTGAGCAACATAAAAGCTTTTGAAGCAGAAAGACTAGACATTGGTGTGTTACATCTAATGGAAACAGTATTACACAGCAGTCTTTCTCTTCCGAGACTGATTAGAAGCTGTATTGTATTTACCACACTATGAAGACAATAACCTGAGACAGAACATTAGCATAAATCATTAATTCATTGTGGGGAAATTCTGGAAGAGTATATCTTTCTAAAAGGAAAATGATCACATTAAAATACAGGAAAACTTTGAGGAAAACAAGCTGTGCCAAGTAAATAGTGCCGAAATTAAGTAATTCATAGTTATCATACTTGGTCTTCAATAGGAAAAATTTAGAGCACATGAAAATACAACAGCTTAACAAACCAATGGGAAAAAAATCAACTGAGTTTTACCTTGGCTATCTGAAAGCCCACCTGCTGGAATTAAACAGATCATATTCCAAAAGGCTCACATAGCTAATAAATAGTACTGGAAAACACTGAACAACAGAGGACTGAGCACATGTAGACTGTCTTGTTCTTACCAGGAATTGCCTATTCTCAGCAAATGAAAAAGCAAGCATGCAAAATCCTCCATATAAATATATTTAGAAAAAAATCCACCAATTTCTCCTCTCCTTCTTTAATACTTAGACGTAAGTTTTAGAATGCAAAATTGTCACATGACATTGCTCTGCAATAATTTCAATTAAAATAAATGATGTTGCTTCTAATGCAATTTGCAACCTCATAAATAACCAACTTGAGGAGAAAAGAAACAAAACAAAAGAAAAAAGCTACCTACCATTTACCCAGCTACCAAATAGCAATATGAAAGATAACACATTCCTCTTTCTATGTTTTAGATATAGAGCAGCATTTTGATACTCCAAATATTAGGGGATGTTATCTGCTACTGATACTTTTAAGTCATTACTAAGAATGCACTTGACATCTCTTGGGAAAGAAAAAAACTCCGCATGCCCTTATTTACAGGTTCTCCTTTAAAGCTGACAACTGTGTGTCTCCTTACTGCACAAAATAAAAGGCAAGCTTTCTGTTTGCAGGCTCCAGGTCACTTGCTCAGTTGCTTCCCTCAAATCACAGCATGCAAGGGCTGCATTCCACCTGAGGAGTGTTTGTGGCGGCTGCCACGAAGAGATGTCTGCGCTCACCAGGGTAGAAAGGGGCATTCCAGACTGTGAAGCTGATTGCACTGAAGTGTTTGCTAACAGAGATGTCAATGAAGTAAAGGAGTTTCAGTACCTGAGTTAACAAGCTGCTGCTCCATGACCCCGCAGCCCAGGACCTCCATCCATTCTCCTTGGAAGTTGATCTCCATCTCAAAGGAAGGGTGAGTAAATGGGAAGTAGCAATCTACCCATCTGACTTGCAGCCCTGTAGCAGTGTTTAAAAAATAAATAAATATGAAAGGGTGTATGCTTAAAAGGCCATCCCTCCAACCATCTGTAAAACTTGCCCTTCAACTAATGACATGAATTACAGCAATCCAGAGAAAATAAATAGCAAACAAACTAATTTACAACACTTGTGCGAGGCGATAAATCTTAAAACCTGCAGAAAAAAATGACCATGTCTTTTCTAATATGAAAAATGCTTTGTGCAATTCAAGCACCCTTTGAAACCAAATCAATCATTTGTCAAACTCTAGCAACCACCTGGCATCGAACAAAAATGAGCCAAGATAATAGGAAAGTCAGTAATTTTGTTATTTTTTGCACCAGGAAATGACTAACTGCTTCTCACAGGAAAACCTAGCTAAGTCTTTAATTTTCACTTAGTATTTAATGGATTGCCTAGGCAAGTAATTTTTTTTCATCAGAATTTAATTAAAATACAGAGCTATTCTCTCTGTATATGTTTTAATATGAAAGTTAAAAATAGATATTAATATACACAAATAGAAATATATTTTCAGAGTTGTACATTATTAAGGTATGCAACACATGCACAGAGCATTCTGGACCCGGTAGATAAGTGTAAGAGATAAGCCCCACTTGGAAGGTCCCCACCATCCTCTCCAGCTCAGCACCTCTGCAAATACCACTGAGCAAAACAAGGAAAGTCCTGGTACCTCAGAGCAGTGGAGCCAGAGGAGAGCAAGATCTTCAGTGCTAACAAAAGCAGAGCTGTTGTCCAAGCCCTCATTATATTTGATGAGCTTTAATTCTTCTAATGATTTACAGCAGCTTTGTTGCACTAAACAACTTTTTCTAACTATTAGGTGCCAGGAAAGAAGTCTCAGAAACATGAGCCATAGAAACTCAAAACAGAACTGAAATGCAAATTCTGTAAACTAAGCTAATGTCTTAACCCCAAACTCATCTTCTCTTCAGTTAAGCCAAATGCTAATCAGTGTTGGGATAATTAAGAACCAGGCAGGTCCAGCTTCGAAAACAAGGAGCACTGCAAAGAAGTGCGGGTGACAGCAACTGTTAACATTCCTGGCTTGATCTTCAGGCTTTTTTGGGGTTGTTCCATAAAAGGAATGTAAAATATGAAACTGCACAATTCATACTGGAAGTTTTTCATATAAAAATATTTTACATAGCCTCAAGGATTAGATCTTCTTTGATTACTTCTGAAACATCAAACATGGCTACAGAAACTGAAACAATAAATTACAACAAAGGTATACATGCACAGCCAAAACATAAAATACCTCCTAAGAGTCACAGGGAACTTTCTAAATGCCGTGAAATTTCAAATGGCAAAGCAGGTTTCAAAACAAACAGACGGGTACTTCTAGATATTCTTTGCTTTCTTAGAAACAAACCTCAGGAAATTATATGAATTATGAAAAAGCTTTTTGATAATTGTATATACAGAACTCAGAAAACTGCAAGTATTTGCAATAGTTTCATTCACAACTGTACTGTGACTTACAGCAATCATTTTATTGCCTTTTTTTGGTCTGCATGACAATTAAAAAATACATGGATGAAAATAGTCATGTGTATACAGTATTATGGTATGCAGAAAACATTTTTTTATTTCCTGATCTTGGCATTTTTAATCCTAGGGCTGTGCACATATGAAATATCCTCATTTAGCTTGCAACTGTAGCAACTACACTGAATATTCAATTAGTTTCGTTCAGTAACAACATTCATATAATGGTTTCTTATTAATCCTCTGATTACTTAAAAAATGAAGCTCGGGGAAAAATAGGATTTCTCAGCTGTTTGTTCTTAATTAAAATAAATTTTTAAAGGTAAAAAAAATTTCAAGCCTGTTGTAATGAGGAATCCTTACAACATGTATCAGATAGCAATGAACGTTCTTTTTATTTTTGAATTTTAATGCATATTACCACTTAAGAGGCTTCTGTTTTATATGCAAATAAGGAAAAAAACCCCAAAAATAGGAATAAACCAAAACAAATTCACAATGAAGAAACAACTCTCACCTTCATTCTGTTCTCTAAATTAATAGTTAATCCCACACACCACAATTATTTTATTCATACAGTATCCAGACCATTTGGGAATATCTCTCTAGTTTATATTCAAGTGTTCTTTCAGACTTCTGGCTCTAGAAGACTTTACTGAAAAGCAGAGGGTGTTCAGCCTTCAGCAACATTAACTGCACTTTTATAGAGTGTCACAGAATAAATGGGTACATTTATTATTTAGATACAAAATATTGTCTTGGTGCTCAATATATTCCCAAGGAATAAAGGGCATTGCTTAAACTCAGCAAATTAAACCACTAGGAATTAGAAGGATGATGATGATTAGGCTTCCTGTAGTACTATATAATTTGCCTGATTTGGCCTAAATTATTTTTTCACATACAGCCTATGAAATACTGGCAAAATTGATCTTTTCTAAAAATTTTAAGAGACACAGGTCTGTCTTAAAATAGGCACTTACAAGAGCACAATGCTGAATCTAATCAAAGCCTGACAACTAGACACAAACTCTCTAACTTTTCCAGTTCAAAGAAATTATTTGTGTTATCAGACACAAACACACCTGCTCGTTTCAGAGCCTCTCAGTCCTCATGGGAGTCCTTCCAGTGGGCAGGTGTACATTTGTAACTGTGCTGGGTCGATTCTGGCTGAACACCAAGCACCCACCAAAGGTGCTCTACCACTCCTCTACTGGACTGAGGGGAGAAAATATAATGAAAGGCTCACAGGTCAAGGTAAGGTCAGGGAGAGATCACTCAGCAATTACAGTCAAGCCAAAACAGACTTGACTTGGGGAAAGTTGTTTAATTTATTACCAAATCAGGGTAGGATAATGGGAAATAAAACTAAATCTTGAAAACAACTTCCCCCCATCCATCCCTCCCTTCTTCTGGGCTCAACTCCACTCCCAAATTCTGTACCACCTTCCCACCAGCAATGGGGATGGGGAATGGGGGCTGTGGTCAGTTCATCACCCATTTTCTCTGCCACTCTTCCCCTGCTCCAGGGGTGGGGTCATGCCCACCGAAGACAGTTCTTCATTAATTGCACCAGTGTGAGTTCCTCCACAGGGTGCAGTCCTTCGGGAGCATGGATCTCTCCACAGGGCCACAGGCCCTGCCAAGAGCCTGCTCCAGCACAGGTTTCCAACAGGGTCCCAGCCTTCTTTGGGAATCCACCTGCTCCAGCATAGGGTCCTCCATGGGCTGCAGGTGGATCTCTGTATTGCCATGGACCTCCACGGGCTGCAGGGGCACAGCTGCTTCACCATGATCTGCACCATGGGCTGCAGGGGAATCTCAGCTTAGGTACCTGGAGCACCTTCTCTCCCTCCTCCTCCACTGACCTTGTGTCTCAACGATGGTATCTGAAGGGCTGTTTCTCACACATGTTCTCATTCCTCTCCCTGGCTGCAATTGTGCAGGATTTTTTTTCTCCCTTTTAAAATATGTTATCCCAGAGGTGCTACTACTGCCAGCCTTGGCCAGAATTGGGTCCACCTTGGAGCCAACTGGCACTGGCTCTGTCAGACACAGAGCAAACTTCTGGCAACTCCTCACAGAAGCCACCTTTGTAGTATTCCCTGCCACCAAAACCTTGCCATGCAAACCCAATACAGTAACTTCTGTGTCAGATCAGTACGGAAATAGTGAATAATTATTGTTATTTCTGAACACTGAATCCAGGTAAGCAATTGGTCATAGCCTGCACTCAAAAGTAATGATGTTACCAGATATTAAGCTAAACAAGTTCTAGTCTAATTGAGTCTCATAATGAAAAAGGCTTGACGAAAGGCACTGAAAAAGAAAGAAAAAAAGAACAAATCAAACACTTTAAAGCAGCCTATTGCTACACTACAGCACAGAAGCAACAAAGCCTCAGACCCAGATGGTTTTCACTGACCATAAATTCTCTTTGTTGCTGGGAGGACTATTTTTAGAAATGAGGTTATGGACGAGAAAGAAGAGAGGTGCAGGGCAGGTGCTGGATAGCACAGAAGGTATTGAACTGTGGCCTCTTGAGGTGTGTGTCAATTTGCAAGTACTCTGCACCTTGTAGTTTCAGATAATTCCTCATGCAGCAGACAGGAGCTGGATGCCCATATAAACCAGCATTAGCTCACATTTTTCAGAAGTCATTAGCCAGACCATTATGTCCCCGATAATTTTATTTTTTTTTTAACTTGTTACACTCACAGATCGTCATGCACTCAAAAGAGGTATCAGTACAACAGAATTAAGAAGGAGAATGAGCAGAACAGCATGTTTGATTTAAAAGACATCCAGTGGTAGTTCAGAGAGAACCAGCAGTGGCAAACCCATCAGTCAAAGCACAGCATTACTCACTCTCCTGCCTTCCCTTACCAGTGCCTAGGAACTGGGTAGATAAATATGGAACAGCAGTGAATTCTGAGCCATTTCATGTAAAGCAATGAATCACAGAACCAGCACACAGTCATTATTTTCTATTTGCTATAGTAAGATTACTTCTGAATCTCTCAGGGTTCAGAAAGCTTTTGGCCAACTACAGAGAGGTTAGAAAAAGAGCCATAGTTGAGAAAGACTGACTACCTTTATGAGGGAGTCTTGGACAGCCTCGTTACAAGGGAGCTAAAATGAGATCTAAAAGATTACCTGCACTGGCAGGTCCATAGGAGGAGATGGAGGTGCAACTTAAATCAGTGGATTTTAAGTGTGCACTTTATGCAGGTAACAGATGAAAATTAAGGAAGGGGATGTCTAGGTGTAGTATTTGAAGTAGCTTTCTGACAGAAAAATGGAAGAAACTGAAAGACAATCACTTGTAGAATGCAAAATCAGGCATGTTATAGCACCAGAAAATGCTATAAGAACTACCTTACATTGTCAAGTTACTAAGACAACTGATTGCATGCTCCAGAACTTTCTCTCCCCTCTAATACCTGCTATTCCTTTGCCTGTTGGCAAATCCAGAAAGACATAAAAAGATGAACTTTTGGGGTAAGTGCAGATTTCTATGAAGTCATTGTCCTTCCTCAGGATAACACAGTGATTTTTAAGCAACTTTGTTTTGTCAGCACTGAATTATCCAAATAGAGTGGTAGGAATCAGGCAGAGCACAACTGTCTCATTAAATATTATGAAAACTAACCTAGAACAACACACACACAAAAAAAAGAAAACAAAACAAAAAAAGCAGGTAGGTGATATGACCTTTCTTCAGAGATTCTAAATTCATCACCAACCTGAGCTAGTAAACTCCCAGAGAATCACTGCAGAAGCACAGCTTCCAAGTCTAGGACTTCAGGCACAATCTAGTTTATGCAAAACTAACATGCACAGCACACTTCATCTACAATCCAAACAATCTGTCTATGAAAAACAGTTGACTGTATGACAATGCAACATTTCAGTCACTTACTGCAGCTGTGGTCATGCTACCCTGATAGAAAAATGTGCAACTTCACTACAGTATTCTGCTCACAGCACAGGCTGTAAAGAATACAACTGATGTCAAGTATAAAGGGAATGAAATTTTTGCTTTTAACAGAACATGGGACCTTATGAAATATCCACATAAAGGAAAAACACCAAAATTTTCCAAGAGCAACACATTTAAACACATTCTAAATTTTAAGTTAAAATTTACAGGAGTCAAGAAATATAAGTAATCAAGAGTACTGTGTAAAGTGAAGAGGAAAATGCTAATTAAGAGACAATAGCTATCAAAAAAACAAATATATTTTTGGGGCAGGGAATACACACATATATATATGCTTATCTATAGTTAAGTTTAATTCAATAACTATGTTGTGTTTATATTTCAGGAAAAATACTAGGGGCATAGAAATAGAAAACCCCTACAGTAGGAAAGTGGCATCTACTTTTAGTTTGTACATTTAAAATCATTTATGAATATATTTTAATGTCTTTCTACCTACTGTGTGGACTGTGGAAGAACTAGTAATAGCCTCATGCTAAGGCTTAAAGTGCAGCATCTGTCAACAGTTAGAGAAGGATGTCACTGCAGTTTGAGATACCACTAATAACTCCTAGAAATTGCTCACTTTAAACATCCTCAGCATCTGAGGTTAATCTAAATATATCATTCTTACTGTTGCTCACTTTCATTCTTATTTTGTATGTTTCAAAAGGCCATTGTTAAGTAAAATACACCTATAAGAAGCTCTGAGCTGAGGAACTTAAAAATATTTGTCCAGGTGGAATAGAACAAAAACTGGTAAAAGTTTTGCTTGCTATAAGTCAACTTCAGAAATCCAGAAAAATATTCAAGAAGTCATATATAGAACTTGGCATCATTATAATTCCACTCCTGGAAGTACTGCTCTAAGTGCAGTAAACATCTTTAAAGACCTTAGAAAGTAGGCAAGATACCTCATACATTCTAATACCATGCAGTATTTCCTCAACAGAAAAACGAATTGGCTCAGGAGAGCAGCCTCCATGCCAGGAAATAGCATTAATATAGCAATTCTGACTCAGACCATTTATAAATTCAGTTCCTGAAACTGAAAGCAGGTATTTCTGAGGAGAGAATACTTCATTCATATACACATTCATTACCCTTCTTCATTCCACTGTAAGTACCAAAAAAACAACTATTTTTTCAGCTTGATGCCAACTTAGCAAACACAGTTTGCCCTCAGCTGGAAGTTTGAATTTATCTGCACGAGGGAACCACTCACGGCACTTTGTGTGTGCACGCAGCAGAGCAGCACATGGACACACACACCCTTTCCCTGCTCCTGCCCATCCCCCTGCCACCGGTGTGGGATGTGAACACTGCCCAGCTGCAGCCAAGCTCTCAGGCACCCCAGATGAGATGCTGCACCCATGGTCCATCCCGCCAGGGACGTGGGAGGCCCAAGTGGATGAAGCAGAGGGGGTCCTGCACAGCTTTGTGCTGGAGTTGCCTCTCCTTGCAGGACCCACGCTGACAGGCCTTTAGTACACAGCTTCTGCCAGACCACTGCTTCAGCTGGGTCTCCACAAGTCACCACCAGTATTCACGCCTACTACGTTACCCTGACACACTACACACCAAATCATTTTCACAAAAACCTGCGGAGTCAACATGGTGCTGTGTGCACCAGTATTTAGGAAAATCCAGAGAGGAGTGTGTGGCCTTCTGGAAAAACCCATGTGGCTGTTTCTGTATTACCAGCTGCCAACACAACCCCTCTCTGTGCAGCAAATTGTTTGCAAAAGCCCAAATGACTACAGCCCCAAGCAGTCTGGGGGAAAAGGTGCAAGAACCTACCGTCACCAAAGATGTGAGTCATGAGCTTTGTGAGCACTTGCTTCAGGTTGAACTCCACCAGCCTCACTGCCTCCATGGTGTGACACTCCTGCTTGTGTGCAGTGCGATGGCCTTGCTCAAACAGCTGTAAGCCTTCACCATCTTTAATGCTGGAGAACAACTAGAACAAAACCACAAAAACACCAGTGTTTTGCATCAGTGATCTTCTAAACAAAAATAAAGAATGAAGTTTCATTGATTTAAGTGGGAATCTTACCTGCTAGGTCTGCACTGTAAAAAACAAACAAAGGCTGTGACTGTATGCAAATTCTGTTCACTAAACACAGAGATAAATCATCATAAGAACAAAAATACTCAAATAATTGAATCCGGTTTATTTCTGTACTATATCTTCAAATAATACAATTAGCTACAGGAAAATAATAATTTACAAAATGAACATATTTTCTGATTTGGTTACTTTGAAAGTTATCATGCGGAACAAAGTACTCCATACAGTGTATGTAAATTACACCCCAAAAACTACAAAACACAAAGGCATTTATCATGACTTCAACTTTTTTAGTACTTGAATGATGTAAAAGAAATACCAAAACACCAAAAAGGAAACAAAAGCAAAAAAACCAAACAAACAACAATAAAACCAAACCCAATCTCCCACCAAAAAAAATGAAACAAAAAAAAAATCAAAAAAACCGCAAACAAACCCTGGCAGTTTAATGAGACTTAAGCTGCTTACAGTTGATTCATCTTGGCCTACCATTTTCCCCACACACAGCATCCTTTTTGCAAACAAGAATTTTGTCGACGGGGCATTTAAGAATTATGATCTCAGGTGGGGGTTTCCAGATAAATTACTAGGCACACAGCTGTTTTGGGATGTGGCAGACTTGTTCTTCACTCAGATGCTGCTCCCCACCACATCTGCTGCAAGTTGAAGATTTCTGTTTCTCGCATATCCCCATACGTTTCTGGCCAGGTGATCCTGGACAGATAGATACCAGCAATTCTATATCCTCTCAGAAAGACCAATAAAACATGCTCATTAAACAACACTGTTGGAGGCTCTGTGTCTTGGGGAGACAAGGGCAGTTTTACAGTCTAAAGAACATTTTTGTTGGAAATCCTTACAGCTGTGCAAAAACCCTATCTCTGGGGTGAAGTGGGGAGGGTAGGGAGAGCCAATTGTGAAAGTGTTTCTAGTGCCCTTTCCTACCCCTCCTCCTCCACCTTCCCAAAGTCAAACAAGCACACAAAGAGGGAAAAAACATGCACTGAGATTTTCTTCCCCATTAAGCCTCCCTGCATAACTAGCTCTTACTCAGGAGATGTCATGAACAGTGTGTAATCTTAACAACTCATGGATGCCCACAGAAGTTGTTTTAACTGTAAAACTGTAGTTTGATGCCTTCAGAGTACTAAATGCTCTAAACAAAAAGTTCAAGTGAATCTCTGGTAGTCCACAAATGCTGGATACAATTAGGTCTAGTTTCTAGCACATTTCCCACAGACACAATGAATGAAGAGTCTGAGTTCAGACAGCATACAAACTAGCACCACAGTGGATTGAAGGAACACAAAAAAACCCATCCAGTAGCATAAGTTTTTATTGATAACCACAAGGAGTTTGCTGGCAGATAGAGAAAACATCTCTCCAGTTAATCTTCTTAGTGTGCTGCAAAAAATACTAAATTAAAAAGGAAAGCAGAAATACCAAATGACTCTCCTTCAGACTAACAAAAATGCCTTTACTAACCAAAAAGCAGCAGCTTAACAAACAAAGTATCACATTTTTAAATAACACATTCTTTATTCAAGTGCTCATCTGAAAGATAAAATCCCCTTTTTCTTACTGGTATTATTCCTACCTTGGCTGGAACAAGCAGATGATACCCACCCAGTAACTAATTTGCTGTCAGTAAGGCAGATCGGTCATCCAGCAAGTGTTTTGAAAGCCAGGGGGAATTCAGAGAGGCCAGCACTAGCCTAGGGAGGATAATTGTCTTAGGCTCACCAGGTGGCCAGTGGAGAGACACAGGCTCCCTCACAGAGGAACACGGAGGGGCTAAATTAGATTCCTGCTCTGAACTACCCTATACAGGTAGCTGTTTTTTCTATTGACTCACTCACTAAGACAGAAACATCCTTCAGGCAACAGAGATGTTCCTTCTTTGGACCAAAATACACTGTATTTACACATTAGAAGGTACATTTGTTATTTTACCTATCAGCAATATTTTATGATATGAAACTCTCATCTTCCTTTTCCTGTTCATTCCTCCCTTCAGCTTAAGACTGGCTCCTCAGACCACTGCAAGGAACAGACAATGTGGACACTAGCCTTTAAAACACAGCATACATAACAAGTACATAGAAATACTTTTCCTTACTGTTGTATTATTCCTGAAATGTTGCTATCACAATTACAGTCTTCAGCAAAATTCTATCTCACTGGTTTATATCAGATGGGGAAATGAAATACATGCAAGAACCATTAAGTACACTGGATCATAATCCAGCCCTGTAACCTGCCCGAGTCCTCATCCTGCCAAACCAGTCATATGCAACATCTCCTCCTCCAAGCCAGGACAAGTGTCCATGCAGTAGTGCACTGAGCCAGGCTGGGAGGTGGGTCTGGATAGGTGGTAACCCAGGAGGAAGGAAGAAACTGAGGGATGTGAAAATGGTCAAGTTCAGCTTAGTAATGAAATCTCAGCATAGTAGCAGCACTAAGAGATGAGCCAGCACAGGGAACAGGGCTAGGCCACTTTGGGCACAGACATGACTCTAGTCCAGTTCAGACATGCTCTGAAAACTCAGCCATAGGGAAGTCCCTGAGAGACAGGCAAGACAACAGCCTGTCAAATCAGGCACTGAGAGGCACTTCGGTATTCTCCATAGAAGCTCCATCAGCTGCAGATGGAGTTATAGTGTGAAAAAAAAGATGCCTTACAGTTGTATTAATATTTATTCCTGACTTTCCATCCACTGACATTGCTATGTCAATATGAGCGGCTTTAAACTGATACCAATTTCACTATTACACCAATTGAATTGTGTTAGGTACATGTCTTGGATTAGAAACACTTCAACATTTCCATATACATAGAGCTGGGAAAGTCAAAGCTTGAATAAAATGAAGAATCCCCTACAGTCACTCCTTTCTGATGGCAGCTTTTCTCAAGCACATATCTGAGCAAATGGAGAAAAGAAAATACCTAACAGTCTTGCATAAAACACTGACACATCCAAGACAACATTTTCACATACATTCATTCCTTCGGTGCAGACTCAAACAGTGAGCACTATCTTACTGTATTAAATACGATCAGTCACTACTACAACCAGGAAAGAAATTTCCTGTAGCCATGAATCAAGCACCTATGAGTCTTTCTAGTGTAAGGACAAGAAGATTTTTCTTTGAGTGAAGGTGTGCAAAATATTGAATATTGTATCACCATGCAAAAGTCAAAAAAATTAACACTTACCAGGATTTATCAGCATATCTGACTGGTGCTGCATTATGAAGGAGAAGGCAGAAAGGAATTGAAGTGACCTAACCATGTAGCATGAAGTTTACTCACAGTTCAGCTCATAATAAAAAAAAATTAAAATCTGATAACATGTAATGGCGAGAAGACATGGGGTTTTAACTGGACAAGTACAAATGGAACTATGCTCCTTCAAAAGCACATTCCAGTGTTTCTCAGCCTGGCATGAAGGGCAGAAGTCACATGTGTGATTTAAACAAAGACCCCAGCGTTTCCTCAGTCACTTGAAAAACCGTTTTGTCTCACATTCCCTCATTATCCATACACTTAGTATCCAATCCAAAGTAAGTGTCTCTTTGCAGGATGGCATTCATAGTAGGTTTCAGCTAGAGAGATCTGTAACTACATCCTGTCTTTCCACAATGCAGTTGTGTATTCCTCCTGCCACTCATGCATACAGCAGTGATCAAGATAATGAGTAAATTGTGCTCAGGTACTTATACTCACAGACAAACCAGCATTTAAGATTATCTCTATATGAGGATCCGCACGTGACAACACCCAGCCTCGCCACACCAAATACAATTTGTCTCACTGGCCCTAATAAATATCCCTAAAAATGAACCAACAGCTGCACTCTGAACACACTTACAAATAGCAAACCCTTTCCACAACATTTTAAGTGTGCTGTGGAACTTGGGACTCAACTGATGGATCAGGAATGATGACGATAATGCCACCAACAGATGGCTCAAAGATAAAACCTAATGTCAGTCTCAGCTGGCAACCAAGGTGTAAACACACACCCTGATCAAGCCAGTTCCAGGTATCAAAGAGAGATCCACATGGCAGAAGGCTCTTGAAAAAGAATGGGGGGGGGGGGCAGAAAACGGCAAAAATTACTTCAACCCACAAGCTTGGGGTTGAACTTTAATTTCTACATCCTTCTATTTCCACTCCTCCAATTACAGCAAAGAAAGGTAATCTCTGTTGTTTTTTGG
This sequence comes from Lanius collurio, assembly GCA_020086605.1. Taxonomy (NCBI): domain Eukaryota; kingdom Metazoa; phylum Chordata; class Aves; order Passeriformes; family Laniidae; genus Lanius; species Lanius collurio. Next base: position 17,974,790 of record JACBWW010000011.1, on the reverse strand, counting down.
GGGGGACTAGAGGGCTTGTTTTTTGGGTTTTTTAACCTAATCAAAGTGTTCCTGTAACAAAAGCAAAAACTATAAAGAAGTTTTTGAGACCGAAGGAAAAAGTAACACTGCTATACAGATACCTGATACAACAATTAAGACATACATGATAGACTTCTGCTTCTGTGGAAGTAGAAATTCCTTTACTTTTAAGAACCTTAGACTTCCCAAATACACTTGTAGGTATTTTGCTCTTTTTTCTCCTGTACAGTTTAAATACTGCATCGAACATAAATAATTGCTTTATTCTGAAAAGCCTTCTTGATTTGTTTGGATTTTTTAGCTGGACAACGGAAAGTAAGACAAAGTCTGAAAAAAAAAAAAAAAAATGAAGTCCCTGCAGTAAAAGACGCACCATCAGTTTTCAAACATTCTAGACTATGGATCACTATGAAAATCTAACAGACCTTCTGATGCCCTTCACTGTCAAATTTTCAACTAAAAATAACAAAGAATACAATTTGTGTCCTCAGATCAGTGAAGATCTATTTATTACAGCATGATATATACACCACAACTTGGAAAATACAGAATAATATACTTCACAACTTGAAGAGAAACCAGAAAAAATTAAGTCAGTTCCACCTGAACTAGCCAGGCCCTTTATTACTACCACTCAGGTAAACTGAAGCTTCAGGAATAAATTCACCTCAGACTATTTTAGCAAAGTAATGCTGCCGCTCTTTTTCTTACCAAGGTGAATCAAGCTCAAGTGCCACTGCTCCTGTACAGCCCTTGCCACTCCCTGTGAGAAGAAGGGCGATCTCTCAGGCTCCTTGGGACTGATGCTTTGCTCACAACCCCATCCATAAGTTGTAGGGGGCTAAGAAATGACCTTATGAAATGGCCTTTCCTTGGCCATTTAAGCCTTTTAAAATATTTGTTCCTTGGTGGCCTGCTAAACACTGCTATTATGACTCCCATTCACAATCACAAGCACTCAGACATACTGTAAAAGCTCCAATTCACTCCATAAAATAGGCTGATCCCTGGAACACTATAAACTGATTTTAATTCCTTTACATATGAGGATTTAAAAAAAGGGACTGAAGACGGGAAGAAGCTTTCCTTTGATACAATGTCAGAGCATAAGGACAGTGTCCAAAGCGGCAGCAACACATAGGATTTTGGAGAAGTCAAATGTAAAGACACATGTTTTCCAAGTGGAAACCCAGCATGGCACTTGATTCAAAAAACCCCCCAAAACTGCAGATCAGTGGTCAATCAGGAGTTCACACCATCCCAAACCACAAGAAAAGAATAAAAGCAACACTTTGTTTTTCTTTTTAACACTACACAAGGAATATTGGCAAGGTACACAGGTATGGGAAGATGAGGAAAGGAGTATGTACTTAGACAAAAAAGAGAAAAATGTACTAATATTCTATTACCTAGACCAAGAGTCTTTACATTTTGGGATATAAATACCAGAAGCTACAATACTGACTTTTTTTTCAACTGTATATAGTCCTTTGGAGGAGCAGTCCTTAATTTGTACCTAGAAAATCTACCCTTTTTCCATTGCATCCTAACAAAAAAGTTTCCATTTCCACCATAAGCATTTCAATGGAGAATAAAGATATATCCCAACTACTTCTATCACAAACAAGCCCAATAAGAGCATGATTTTTTCATCTAAACAATCTTGTATTGGCCTCCACTGGAACAAGGTTACTAAATTAGAGGAGTAATTCCCATGTTTTAGCATCTGTGCCCCTTAAAATTTATTTATCATTCAGTACAAACTATAGAACACCGTAAGAAGTGTCCTTCCAACGTGTAAACATTTTTCGTTGTCAACTGAAAGCTGTTCACTGACTGCCATTGGGTTTATACTGGCTCCCTCTTCTGGCTGGCATGCACAGAGTGCAATTTAGTTGAGATTTTTTTTCTCTTTTCCAGAAGTTATGGAACTTCACCAAAGCCAACAGCATTGCACAGAAATAATTTCTCTTATAATCCACCCAGGAAAACTGGCCAGTTCAAATCTGACTACAGCAGTATCAAAATTGCCAATCCAAAGCACTAACAAAAAGAAAAAAAGCCATATACTGTAGAAAGAAAAAAAAAATACAAACACCACTTGGAAGAAAAACAGGAATGCTGGAGGAAGTGAATACAACTGTTTAAGAAGAACAGCTCATTTTATGCTCAGAATTCTGAAGCAGATTTGAGATTTCTGGTTTTAACTATTTATATTAGTCAGGTTTGACCTGTTCTATTTATTACATTCAGATAATAATCACCCAAAATACTTCCAAATATATTGAAAACATATCTAAATATATTGTCAGATGTTCTTTGATAGCAGTCCAAGGACATTTTTTAAAAGTTTATGAGACATTAAAGCATGAATTATTCTTTTAGCAATGACTTTGGAAGATAGGAATTTCTTTAGTACTTTAATATTTACACTCATACAAAGCTGCAGAAATGCATCAGTTACCTGCTCATCATTGAATTATAGATTACTTCTCTCTTTAAAAAGTAATCAACCAACCATCATGAAAAAACAGATAACCAAAAAATCAAATCGCTCACAAATATCTCAGGATAAATACTGTAAAATTACCAAACTTGGTTTATTTTTCCAGATCTTACTTCAACATACTGATCCTAACTTTGATATGAAGAATTTTGGTGAAGATTTCAATCACAGGAGTTTTAAAATAGTCATGACTACAGAATTTGGTATTTGCAGAGGAGACTCACTTTTGTACATCTCCAATATCTTTCATATCCTGCCTAAAATTTCAGCTGAGAATAATTTTCCCACACACCTCCTAAAGCGATATCAAACAAAAAATTCCTCTAAATTCAAGTTCCTATAAAATCACTTTAGGCTTTTGTCTTTTCACATCCTCTTTGGTCTATGGTCACTGAGAAGACAGCAAATGATAAATGTAAAAATCAAACCCAAAAATTAGAGCAGCAAACTGACAACAGCATGTAAAATTACTATACAGGTCATAACATGACATGTACCCAGGGCTTGTAGCTAAGAGCTAACAGTTTTTCCCTTGGTTCCAAAGATTCTGATCCTTGGTACTTGTGCAAATTTCTTCTCACCAGAGATTGTAGCCTGGTTATGAATGATACTTCTGAGAAATGGGTAACAGGCCCTGACAGTCACAAGTTTCTGCTCAGTGAGTTACAGCTTAAACTTGAGTATAAATAAATGAATATCAGAGTATTTCTCTCATGTAGTATTACCTCTATTTAGTCTTTGTTCTGCTTAGACAGCTCCTTCTGGAATTATTTAAATGTGGATTATTTTGAACAGGCAACCAGAATATAAAACACAGAAACAGTCCCCAGTGAAATTTCCGAATTACACATTAATGTTTTTTTCCACAAGGCTCTTGTGATTATGACTATAGAAAGGGGTATATATTGAAACACAAACTGAAGCAAAAAAGGATGCTTCAGATCATGCTCAGGTTTATAATTTTTTCAGGCTGCCCAATAAACAACACTTTACACATGGTGCACCACAATGCTATTCTTTCTTCATCAGTATAGAAAGCTCTCCAATAACCTCTCAATCATTTTCTTGGAGAAAAAGAGAGAAGAAGAAACAAACAATCTCCAATGCAATGAATTAGATTGTTAAACATCATATATTTCTAGACAGAGCATGCTCATGAGAACATTTCCGTAACTCTGTTCCCAGTTATTCAGATCCTATTATTAAATTTGCAGAGTAGAAAGAAATAGTCTATCATCCAGACCAAAATTTGTTAAGGGGTACATTCATTAATAAGTATTTCAATTAGATCAATCACACCCGAGGTTGCAGAAATTTTCTTCTGCAAGAATATTGATGTTATAATTTTGTGGCAGATAAAATACTTCCATCTGAATTACTGAACTCCTGCTCAATTAAAAAAAGTTGTCATGAACAAAAACGGTTAAGAAATGGAATTTTCTTAATACGGTATTGTATACCCTGATTGTATTCATAAATAAGCCTGTGCGAAAAGAACAGCAAACAAAGCAGGCTGGGTAAGTCTGCAATATTTCCCTTTCATGGTTACCAAAGAAGCAGACTGGATCCAGCACCACACAGCCACAGGACACCTGCAGGGGCAGGTATGTGTTCGCAGGGGAAGGACCAGCGGCCACACCGGGTGGGAAACGCCTGTGCAGGCAGCGCGAGCCCCTTCCAGCACGGAGAAAACCAGTGCTCTCAAATTACTTAGTTTTCCCTCAGGCATCCAAAGGCATTAGGCTTCTCTGCCAAGCTCCTGTCACCCCTTGGCAAGCACATTAAGAACAGTCTACATCTCAGTATTATTAGAATAAGCTAGTTTTAGTTATAGAACTGTGAATTTGGCAGTATTGCTACAAGCATACACAAATTATACAAATCAATTACTATTTGGAAAACAAACTGGCTTCTATTTACCACTGATCAATGACGCAGCAAAGTACTTAATGACACCCAGGCATTTGCAGAACATGCAAGCTGTGCCAACAAAACATATAAACTTAAGAGTCTTGGACATCAACCTAGACCTCTTTAGCTGATGCCTCTGGACTCTGATGGGTTTACTGTGTATGCACACACAACTACTGGCTGGAACAGATGAATCCTTCAATCCAGCTTTAGGATGAGATGAAGAACAGAACAACTCCCTAGAAAATGACATTCATTTACAGAAGGTTGGCACCACTAAAGGAAAAGATGAGAGTAGAAACTGTACTTTGGGTGTAGCTGTAACAACTCGCACCCAATGAGTTCTTCAAGAATTAATTTGATAGTGTTTTTGGTAAAGTGATCTCACCAGAAGAGAGTTGTGACAGAAATAGAAATGAATTGTGCAGATCATTAACGGAACACATTGTTTCCTTTCAGATTATGTTTCACTTTGCTAGCTTTCAGTAATATTGTCTTTCCATTTTTTCATATTTTCCTAGGGAATTTCCTCATTTTCAAATTCAACACTTTCCATCTACATTTTTCACAAATTAAAAATATTACTATATGATTAATCACTTGATCTTTATCCACGTGCAGCATAACATTGTTGCTATAATATAATAAGCACAAACTTCACTTACAGCAAGTACAAGACCAAGCAACTTATCCAAAATGTCTTCCACCCCAACTAGAGAACTCATACCTCATGACAGGAGAAGAGGCGCACTCCTTCCATCTGATGGAAGACTGGGTAGTGGGTGTTATCAATCGTGTCTCGGCGGTAGACATCTCCCACTGCCAGAAAGGCATCTAGGCCAGAGTGTATCAAGTCCCACTGATGAGCTGATGTATGTGCTCTTAGCATGTGGTCACGATTCAAGTAATAGTTATCCTCTTTCCTTCTGCTGGCATGGTTTTGTGGAATAAGTAAACTATCAAAATTCTGCTGGACTGTAACCACCGGAGAAAGACCGTCATACACAGAAAAGAGCGGAGTCCCGCGGCGTCCTAGATAATGTTTGTAGAAGTGCTCCTTCACCTGCTCCTTGATTAGCCACAAAGGGTGATGTTTTCTGTTGTGCAAGTTCTTCCCCACCTTGGAAAGGATCTTCTCTGTGACATTGCTGTAGTCATCTTGAGGATAAGATTTACCAAGCAGTTCCACAGCATTTGAGCAGGGGGCACTGGCAGCAAAATCTGAAGGTACAGACTTGGATGAAGAACGCCTTGAATGGGTGGGAATTCCTCTTACCTTCACTTTTGGTGATAAAGCTGTTTTAGAGTACTTAGCTACTCTCATGAATTTCCAGAGCATTGCCATTGTAAGCTTTTTTTACAATCTAGAGAAAGAAAAGGAAACAAAAATATTTGAGTTAGGAACTGCAGTCTTGCAGCAGAAATTGCTAGTATTTTAGTAATACATAATTCCAAATGTCTGTTTGATTAGTATGAGAAAGTTCCCATCATAAACCACTGTTTTGACATCAGAGGAGGGAAAATACCCTTGTGGTCAAATTTCAACTAGGATATTTTATTCAATTATCAAGCTTCTGCATCACTGCACCAGTATTAATGATTCTAGACCTAGCTTGAACCCCATTCCAGATGATGCCCTTTTAAAGATGAATAAACATCAGGCCTTCTTTTAAACAGTATTTTTCATCCAATTAAAACATGAGGCAAATATTACTTATGAGAAACTCAGAAACTCAACAGTGCCCTTCAGCAGTCAGAACTCTGTTATAATAAGCAATTAACTTATTGCTATATCATCTGCCCCATTAGCAGAAGCTACCGAACGTGTTTCACATCTACCTGATGCACGTGGCACACAGTATACATTCATCACTTAATCATTACTTAATGCCAGACAAAACCAGTTTAACCTTTCAAACTACTGAACCACTGTGAAAAAACAGATGGCTAAAACAGAAATTATGTATTTATATATAAACAGCACATTAAATTCACACATGAGTATTGCACAAGATTCACAATAAAGACTCCATACAATCAGAACCAACATTAGGATTTTGTGGTGAGCACAAAACCCCTTTTTCCATATGTTCCCAGGACGGCTATTTTCACAGCTTCCACTACTGTACAGGAGAGTGAGGCTTGTCAGATACCAGGAAGGCAAAGTGATGAGATTCTTCAAGTTGTCTGAACTAATTTCCCATCAAAGAGCCATCTTTACACATCATCCCTGTTCACAGACAGGCTTTGTGCTTCATGTCTACGCAGCTGCATTCTCTGTAGAGCTCAAAGATAATTCCAAAACCAAAGAGTTTTGAGAGTGATGAACATTTCAGTCACTCCATATGCACAAGCCCATTCTGAGATGAAAAATTACTTGAAAACCTATAGCTGGGCTTCAGAAATATTAGCAAAGGTTTCAGTAAAATAATAAAGCATTACAATTTGCTTATTATGGAATGTAAAGCAGAGGCATTAGAAGTTAAGTGACCAGGGAAAGGCGTCTACTACAAACAAACTGACTTGTATTTCTCTACGTACCAAGAATTACAGTGCCACAGGTTTTCTGAATGAAAGAATTTTCTGTGAAAGTCATCCTAAAGAACTGGGGGAAGAAAGGACATAAGCAATAATAAATACACCACAGTCTTCCAGGGATACCTTTCAGTCTTTAGGATTACAGTATCTGACTAGCTTTCCACAGGAACATAAGGAAAACAAGTTTAAGTAAAAAATAAACAAGGTAAGACTATTTTTCCTACTCTCACACTTCAAAATATGTATACAAATAGAACAGATATACTAGAATAGACAGTCCCAGAAAAAAACTAATCTGGAAAAGATAATGAGTACAGTCACATTTCGCTTTCTTTCTTCTGACTTACACCTAGAAGATTTCTAGGTCTATTTCCTCAAGTAATTGCACCTCAATCAATCAACCAAAATAAAGGCAAGTTGGGTAGACAGAAATTAAATCTGGCAGGGAACTGTAACATTACTAAATATTTGGTTTAATCCTTTTTCTGGTAGAATATCTTCAGAAATAAAGAACAGCTACAAATTTTATCTAGCTTTGAAACTTTTAAGAAGAACTAACTACCTTTGGCAGGGGGGAAGTTAAGAGTTTACAAAACTATTTCACCAAATTAGCTCTTAATCATTACTAAGAATGTTCTTCAGTAAATGAATTCACACACACACAAACACCAAAAACCACTCTGATGGAGGCTAAGCAAGGGATAGTCTTACATTTTGAAAAGAGATTCCATTTTCCTGAAACATACGTTCTCCTTCATGGAAAGTGAGTTCTCATTTTCAAACAGCTGCTTGAAATACCCAGTCCTAGTCAGATAATGAATTCAGTTTCCCTTAAGTAAATATCACCATCTGGCCATACATATATTTTTCTAAAAAAATCAATTCAAAACTTACACGTAACCATAACGAACAAAAAACTCTCATAACTTTATTGTGATTCTCGTGATGTTTGCTGCTTTCTTGAATATCATTCCTCTGAGAATCAGAAAACCATATAAGAAGTTTAACTTTCACATAAACAGTTCTGATGATTTTAAATCTCTGAAAAAAGAAATAAGAACATGCACCTTAAGTGTTGGGGGGCAGTCTTTTTTGTTTGTTTAAGACTTATTATTTTTAAGGGAGACTCTAGTGTATACATCTTTAAGGGTTTACCTGATGATATTATAGTATTTGTAATCAGGAACCCTGCTCTCAGTTTCTGATAGTTCAGAAACACCGTGTTTTCCTGAACAAGTGATAGATGCTCCTCACAAACTTGTAAAGGAGATAAACCTACAGATGAACTTGTATCAGTTTACATCCTAACATTATGCCTGCACCTTAAATAGTAAATGGCATTATTACCTGCATTATTATTCTAATCCAAAGCAAAATCTGAGCAGTCAGTAACGTGAGCAGTAGGAAAAGTTATAATTTTTTGATGAGTTATCCAATGTCCAAGTACTGCAAATAACAGCAAACAAGCACTAAATGATCCACTAACATGGTGTGACACAGAGCTCCAGAAACACTGAAGTCCTTCACCAATACTCTGCTGCTTCCCTCTCTCACCACAGTCACATACTCCTCTTCCAGAATCATTACAGAAAAATGGTATTGGACATTGTTCAACTCAACTGGTGGTAAGTTACGATTGGGCAGAGAAATCACTGAGAAGAAAGAAAAAAAGTAAAGTATGTTTACACTCTTCAGACTGTACACAAAATCTCAAAATCCAAGTAATGTTTACCAAGGCAGAGAGCAACACTGGAAAAGAAAGAAATCTCTTTACCGTTCTTCGAGCAATAAATACCCATTGATAAGAATACACTAATTACTTATGTTCATTTATAATAAACAGACGTTTATGCATTTATGTCTATTTATTTCTGTCTACATTTATCTAAATTTCTTCATGTACTTCCACCATGCTTTTCATTTGGCAGGGAAACAAAATTGTTTTCTGTGTACACTGACAAAACCTGAATCCCACAGCAAGGCCTGCCAGCCAGCTAACAAGCACAGAAAGCCAAACAGCAGCTGCAGGTCCTGTAGCTGAAAACAAACACATAAACGGGAAAGACATTGAACAACCACCACTGGCATCTACGATCCAACAATGGCAAAGGCCTCCACCAGCAAGTCCTGAGCTCTGGGCTCAACAGTGGCTCCAACTCACAGCTGGGAGCCAACACGGGGCTTTGGATGCAGGCTGTTCTGCTGGCAGGTCTCTGTGGGGTTTCTCAAAGCTCTGCAGGTAGACATGTAACACCAGGCCCAACATCTCCCTATTACACAGGTCCTTAGCCAGACATCACCACTGACACATTCCAGGGTACCTCAGCATCTCCCCTGAAGCTCCATGGGCTCAGGTCTCCCTACTGAGATGTCCAATACAACTCTGGTCTTGGATAGGAATGATTTCATACATTACGTTGTGCCAATGAGCTTGGAACTGTTTGCACCTGGGCATGAGCTTTTGAGCAGCTCCAAGGCAGATCAGAGGGCAGGAGGCGGCATCCATGCCACCCAGGGGTGAAGGCGTAAGAACAACCCTGTCCACACTGTGCACAGACCAGGCACCAATATGACCACATTTGGCAATGTCAGTCCTGTACCACAGACCCTGTGACATTTCTACAGCAGTTTCGATTGACGGGCAAGGCTCCTTCCCCCTTCCCCCAGAAAAACCAACCATTCCCCATGCAGCAGCCCAGCAGACATTACACACACTAAGTACACTGCAGTCAGGAGCCTGACAACAGGGAAATGGCAGACAGAATACATCAGACAAAAAATGCCATGGTTTTGGAGCACATGCAAAAGTCAGCTTGATTTGATAAGGCATCGTATTGCTGTACTATTAAAGAATGTCCTTTCATGTCTAAATCCAGGATGCCATGTCATAGTGCAGCAAGGATTAAGACAGCATTATCACAGCTGCAGTGGTATTTGGCACGATTCTCCACTACCCAGCTGAATTTTAGGAAAGAATCGTAGATTCAGTGAAATTCCTCCTTACACCTGCTTTGAAAAGGGAGGAGAAAAGAGGGGCAGTTTAGCAGCTCACAGTGAAAAGAAACAGTGCTGTGCACCAACGTTGTTTTATTCACTCACCTCTCCTGTAAAAGTGGAGGAGACAGAAAGCTCCTGTTTGAGCAAACTAGAGCCCAAACAGCTTTTGGGGCCATTTGCTCAGCATTTGCATCTGTGAGTCAAGGGCACCCTCGCTCCTGCTGACCGCTTTTCTCTCTGCCCTGTGCTTTTTACAGCTTATGGCTGCAGAAACACAGATGGGCTACTGCATACATAAACCCAAGTACATGACGGGTTTGAAACCAAAATTCTACAAAGATGAGAGTCTGTCTCCTATCCAAGAATAGCTAATTAATGCAAGACTCTGAAGTGCCATAGAAAATGTTAGAAAAGTTGGGCTGCCACCATTTTGTGATGTGACAGCTTTTATCTACCGTATGTGTGGGGAGGGGAGTTCAACCAACATAGCATATGTTAAAACAAAAATTATAAACATATGTTAGGCTGCTAAAATTGGACATTTACCAGTCTGCTTAGCAATTTAGCTAAGCATTGAATTTTAGTTTTGAAAACTATGTAGGCATACAGCAGCAAATATCATTGTATTGCCATGACCGTATCTGTATTGCATAGGATGTAACAAATTATTTTGCAAGCAAAATTAATAACAAGATTGGATTTTTTTATGCTCATTTTAAAGTGATGATACATTGTTGCACACCAGAACAGACTTCTACTGAGCATGCTGAATTTATGTAATACACACAGACTTCTGAAATAGCCTTACAGATAACTTAGAATGGATCCATTTTAGAACCTGACCTTCCAAGGGCAGAATATTATCAGATATCCCTGATGATGGCCAAACACCATTAACGTATTTCATGCACTACAAAGCACTGGCAAGATAATACAGCTTTCAAGTATTTGGCTCCTAATTTTTTCATGTACAAGGAGTTCATCTAGTTAATAATCTGTCAGTAAGTTCCAGAAACACACAGAAGATTTTTTATTATTATTTAGTTATTTTGTTATTTTTCTTGACTGAAGCAAAAATATGTCATAAGCTGGCTGGCTGGCTGTTCTGTAATGGTCATACATTAATCATGATGCCACCTTCAGCAACATTCTGAGGCTAACACTATTGGGAGAAAACTAGAAAACCTTTTCTGGGATAAGGCATGATCCTGCGTTCTCTCAGTGCTACATGTAAGACTTTCTTAAATATGGAAGGTATTAACAATCATGCTCCTTTTACACAAATGCCGAAGATGCTGATTGTCTGAACAAAGGCCAGCACCCCACAGCCTGTCTTACACACATGAGCACCTGGAGGCAAGCAGAGAAAATATGGTCCATACTTCTGAAGCACACCTTCAACCACCTGCACCACTCCTTTAGGACTGCAAGATGGGCCAAGAGAGCCATAGTGAACAGCAAGCCTTTGGAGAAGGCAACATACCTCTGGGCAAGCACCCATTTTAAAATGTCTTGAATCATCCCTTGAGTCCACTCACCATTCAGTTGTAGGCTGGATATTGCAAATGACGACAAAAATGCCATCCAACTGCAACCAATTTCAGCTACCCATGCGGGCCTCCAAAGGCTGCTGCAGGCTCTGGTTTCCCTACTAAACAGTGTCACTCCAGGACTGTTCAGGTTTATCCATAAGTTTCCCATATACTAAAAGGATAATGCTTCCAGACATATGATTCAAGGCAAGTAAAATGCATTTCAGTAGCCAAAACACTTGCAAACTCTGTAGCTGTGCTACCAACTGGTATCAGACCATTTCAAAGACTGGTATAATTAGATTTCAAGAGAACCTGTAGTGAATTTGTTTTAAACAAATTCAGAAGTAGAGTATCCACACACTGGTATTTGTGCTCAGTAAGCTGAACAGGTACATCAAATTGCTTAATTATTCAGACAGTACATAATTTTTCAAAAGATAAATGTATACAGCATAAGTGACATTGTAAGTTAAAGACCAAAGGCAAACAAATTCAGGCTTCTGGGTGGGTGGAAAGGCACCAAACTCTCTTAATACACAAAATTCAGAAATTTAAGGTGAAAAGCCTGACCACACTATTTTCATTTGGACTTACAAAAAAAGATGAATAAAAACAAAATAAACAAATTCAGAGGAAAGAAACTATTGTCAGAAAAAAAATTATATATATGCATGACAGAAGTTTAAGGAAAATCATCCCTGCAATATTTGTTTTTCTTCCATTTATACATTAATTATTTCTTTTTCTTTCACCAACTAAAACATGGTTTGTTAATTACTGAAGAAATGTCAATAAGGCCCTTTAGTGATAACTTTCACTAGTGCATGATGACAAAGGCACACAGAACTACTAAAAATTAAACAGCTGTGACCCAATCTCCAGTCGACATTCCTGTGTTCTTCCTTACCTCCGCAATAAGACAAAACAGCTAACAGCCAATTCTATACTGTAAGGGAAAATCCTCATTACACAACCATAGTCTGAATACATTACATTACAAATTACAGACTGTGAAAAGGAAGTGCAGAGATAATTCTTAAATATTCTCAAATGTGTCTCCTGCTTTTAAATATATCAATTTTTCAATGAATGCAATCTGAAAAAACACTACCTTTGGTTGCTGAGGGAATATTCTTCTTCCAATGCCTTGAAAACATTGCCAAACAGCTTTCTGCTTTCATAAATAACTGTCAGACGAAAGGGACAGAGACACTTAAATACCTATAAAATCCCCACTGCAGTTAAGATTATCACCATCTCTTCTGCCTTCTTTTTTTTTCCCTTCAATATCTGCAAGTCATTATCTGTATTTTTCTACAGAGGCATACACCACCAAGAGTGTTGGGTCCTGCCAGTAGGTCAACTGGGAAGCTGCAATCTCCCTTCTGCCATTGCACCTCCCTGGCAATGGCAACAGCAGCCCAGGCCTCTGGAGATGCCTGTGGCAGACAAAGAAGATATCCTTCAACTCTGAAGGCATTGTTCACAAATCAAACAGGGATTGCCTGCCTCCTCCAGGGAAACAGCAGAAAGAAAGTCAGCAACATCTCATGCATGACATTCAACACACATGCTACCCAATGGGCTAAATTCAACCTTCCTCTGCGAAATATTCAACATGCCCGAACACCCATACACCTCACAGGGTACAGAGAATAATTAAACTCAAGAACAAACCCAGCCCACTCAGTACTAAGAAAACCAAATTATTTCAATAGGATATGCCAGAGAAGGCAGATAACATGAATCACTAAGTTCATCCACAAATGAGAAAATATTCAGCTTTACCTGCTATATCCCCATAGAACTGATTCTAATTCCATTCTTCAGGAGAACTGGGGAAATCTATGACTTACCACAGATCTCCAGATGCCCTCCTTAGTAATACTCTAAACCAATATGGTGTCATTAGAATAATTTAAGTATTATTATGAACTTTATTATTATTAACAAACATAATTAGTGTTTTAGACCAGGGAGTTATTTCATGGTTGCAATACGTATGTGATCAGCAATATTTAAATCAAACAAGGCTTTCTTGGGATGTTTCAACCCTAAAGAGCAGCAGAAATGTTTTAAGTTTTGTGTCACATCAATTTTCTGTCACATCAAGCTTTAAAGAGATCAGTTTCACAAACTTGCTATCATCTCGAGCCAAAATATCACCAGAGATCCGCATCTCAGACCTAGCTGTGATATGAACTTGATCTCAACTCAAGCTCTAACTCAGCTGTGGTCTGTCTCTGTTGTAGAAATAATGGAAGTATGAACAGACAAAGCCTTTATCAGGAATATGTATATTTCAACAGCCAAACAAAAAAAGAAAGAGACAAACATCTCTACGGATTTTCCTTCAGAATCAATAAATCTCACGGACTTCAGGATGGATAAAGAAGAGAATATGTGGATGTTTGCAGCAGAGACTCCACTGCAGTACAACACCTCCCAGTTGGAAAACGTATGGTCACGTGCACACAAATAAGTCATCTCTAATTTGAACTGCACCATCTTCATTTATCTGTCACGGGCTCTGACAAAGCATTTAAGGAAAAGATTAGAAGGCTCCTAAGGAAGGAACTACATTTCCCTGCCTGGGGCATACCACTTGTCTGAGGTTGGTAGGAACAGGCCTGAAATAATAATGAGTAGGCCATTTGTCAAGAAAATTATGCAAGAAACTTTGGCAGCCAAACAAAGGGGTTAGCAATAAGATACCAAGCTAGGGCAGTGCACGCTAAGCACTTGAAAGAGAAAACAGGAAGCAAGAAAAAATTAAAAAATCACTTTCATTTGCTTGTCCACATTCAGAAGCTCTGGAAGAAAACAGTAAATTAATGAGTGAGTAAAACATCACACTCAGAATTAGCAGTGACAGGTACTAACTCCTAAAAGGGACTATGAGCTGCTGTAGGTCTAGAATTCATGTTTTCAAGTATTGATTCCTTCAAGACTTTTCTTCTAGTGACATTCTTTGCAAATGAACTTACTTACCAGGTAGCATGTGAGCTAAAAGGTGTTGTCATGACAGAAGCCACTTAATTACTGAAAATTCACATTAAAAAATGGGGAAAAAACCCAGTTCCCACAAGGGAAAGACACACAAAAATCAAAAAATTACACTCTTCTTGAGGTTTCCTCACAAATCATAGTGAAGAAAAGCAAAGACAAAATTGTAACCACTCTGTCAAATCAGCTGTTAAAATCTATACTCCCTAAACAGACTGAAGACCTAAATCACTTCTAGGAGTTTCCATGTATCATTTCTCCTTAAGAGGAACTTGCAAAAGAAAAAGATTTAAAACGCTTCAGTCAGACTCCATGTTTTATATTTATTTTTAATTTTTATATAATTCAAACATAAGTATGTTTTAGGTCAGGTATACTATAATTTTATACAACACTCTTTATATAATAAATTTGAAGGCTTAGTTTTTCAGAAGACAGTGCTAGTTTTTACTGTAAAAAAATTTGACAAGCATCCAATGCATCACAGTATAGTAAATAGTAATCAAAAATTTTCATTAAATAAGATGATCCTTTTGAAAAATAAAGCAAATTAATAATTTATGTTGGTTTACCAAAATACAGCCATAGTCACCTTGTCAAATGTTAAGCATGTCCAAGAATGTGATCCATAGGTTCAATTACTGTTGACACCAACTGGAGTCACTGACATACCCAGAACAATGCAGCAGCATTTAGACTTTCATTAAGCAGCGCTCTGCTCTTCCAAAGCATGTCTCTACATAGGATTTCAAAGTGCTTCTCAGCCATTAACCAGTTAAATTCTACAATGTGCCCATGGGAAAAGTATTGCATTATTTATAGCCATTAGTGCAGTAGCTCTCAAGTCAAAAGCACTGTATTTCAACATCTTGGCTTTTACCTTTTTTTTCCCGAAATTGTTTTGACTACACTGCCGGTTTCTCCATGTTCAGAATTTTTTTGTTGTTTGCAGTATCATTTGATCAACAGTTTAACAAGTATAACTTCTACTGTGAACAGAATCAAAATGTTTTGAAAGCACATTGCCAGAACTTCCCATTAGGAACCACACCAAACAGTTCAGAAATACTGAGATATTCCCATTGAAACAATCTTCTCCCTGAATGTACAGATTTTGAAGGCTCAAACCTACATTCCTTGAGCAAAAATTACAGAGTTGTTGCTCCATTTGTATTGTGGCTCCAACTTCAATGTTATTGTAATTACAATTATATACTTGGTATGATCAGGAGAGATTAACTGAAGAGGCAGAAGACATTTAGGGATGATGGGAAGGTATATAAACTGAGCTTTATGGAGGCAAACAGGGAAATGAAGGAAGAAACAAACTGGGTGAAGCAGCACGGCACCGATCATTGCTGCTGTACTTGTTCCATTGCAAGGCTGGCATAAAAACCAACACAGCATCCACAAATTGTCATCTTCTACATAGGATTTCACCTCTGGTCACCATGTTTACCAAAAATGAAGACAGCATTTACTTTGATGAGGATATTGTACCACAGAATCATTAGGGTTGGAAGGGACCTCCAGAGATTATCCAGTCCAACCCCCCTGACATGGCAGCGTGACTTAGAGCAGGTGACACAGGAACACATCCAGGAGGGTTTGGAATGTCTCCAGAGAGGGAGATTCCATGAATTCCATGGGCAGCCTGTTCCAGTGTTCTGCCACCCTCAATGTAAAGAAGTTCTTCCTCATGTTGAAATGGAACTTCTTGTTCTGGTTTATGGCCATTGCTCCTCATCCTGTTGCCAGGCACCACTGAAAAGAGTCTGGCACCATCCACATGGCCCCCACCCCTAAGATATTTCTATGCATTAATGAGATCCCCTCTCAGTCTTCCTTTCTCCAGACAAAACAGGTCCAGCTCCCACAGTCCCTCCTTAGAAGAAAGATGCTCCAGACCTCAAATCATCTTTGTGGCCCCCCACTGGACACCCTCCAGCAGCTCCTTGTCTTTCCTGCACTGAGGAGCCCAGAACTGGACACAGCACCCCAAATGTGGTCTCACCAAGGCTAAGCAGAGAAGCAGGATCACCTCCCTCGACCTGCTGGCCGCATTCTTCCTGATACCCCCTGATACCATTGGCCCTCCTAGCTGTAAAGGGCACTGCTGGCTCACGGTCAGCTTGTCATCTACCAAACTCTGTCAGTGACCTCTTTTGGGGAAGTGTCACATCGTAGCTAACCCCACTGCTGCATTTGTCTCAGCTTATGCAGAGTGAATCATGTTGGCCTCCAAATCCACCCAGGTAAAAGACTATTACATGGCTGTTGTCTCTCCTGTATCAGTTTTGAGAACTACCAGAGTCATCTGAGATTCAAACACAAGATCCAAAGCAAGCATTAAGAGTCTTTTAGTCATATTTACCAGTGAAAACCTGGCCAAAAGCCACAGCACACCATCAGCCTTATGACTCTGAAGGGGTCAAAACACTTGGTGCCAGCCCGGCACAGCAGCCAGCATTTGCTAAACTGGGGCCCATGAGCTTGGTAGAGCTCACACAAAGTACACACCAACTTCAGAGTAAAGGAAAAAGAAAGCAAATCTCACCAGCATTACAAAACAGCAAGAGGATGCCCCCTACACCACACATTGTTACCACTACAGCAGCCCTTGAATCCAGGCAGACTAAAGACAAAATATGAAGATACAGCAACAGAAAAGAAAACTGTCATACCTGGTGCTGCCAGCATAGGAAATCGGAAAGAAATGTGAGGTCAATAGTGACAGATACCACATATTAGTACTAAATAATCCTACATTATAATCTTTATATTGACCAGTGGGCAGAGAAAAAGCAAAGCCACAGAGCAATTTAAAAGCATTATAATATGCTTAGAAATCAAATCATTATTGAACAGAGATGCAGGTCTCAAAGTGCAGTGAGGTAGGAAACAGTGACTTGCTGAGACCAGAATCAACTACACATGACCTGAGAAGGCCACAATGAATTAGCTTTAAGGTAAAAACATATGGCCACAACCCCTCTCCCCTACATGCATAAAAAACAAAAGACTACTGCTACAATAAGCTGCAGGTAAGGAAAATCAGGTCTAACTCAAAGAAAAATATAACCAGCATCTACACAACACCTAACACAGCCAGCCACAGATTTATAATGTGTGCCAATGTTTTTTCACTACAAAACTTCCATATTACATTCTTGGAATTCCAGGGACCACTGCCCAGAGCTATTAAATAAAAATGATGGTTCAGAATTGTTTTATTCTCTGCACCTGCTAGTTCAAAGGTACAATTTCCCAAGTATAGGCTATCATGTAACCAACATAGGGATTGATTCATTTTATTTTGGGGGTATTTTTCTCTGTAGTTCTCTTACTTGGTCTTAAAAAAATATTAACTTTCTTTGAGCATAGGTAGAGTAGTAGCATGAAAATAACCAAAGGAATTACAGGAAATTTGTCTATCTTACAATCTGATAAAACAAAATCTGGCCTAGCATAGCACATTGTCTCATTTTCTATGCAACATTAAAATATGAATATTGGAATTTACTTTTGCAGCCGAGTAGACAAAATCGTATTCATCGTGTCTGATGAACTTGATTCATCTAAAAATCTACTAAATGCCCAAATATGAACTTACAATTTATTCAAAAACATGTAAGCAAAACTGCAACTATTTCTATGCATAATTGCACAAACATCTAACTTCTGTACCTCTAAATTAAATTTGCATGTGGCAATTTCATATTTGCAAATTACAACTAAACATTCTAGTTGTTTACATGTTCCTACTCCACCAACCAAGGATGACAAGTCTGGGGATGAAGGTTTTTTTAATTCTGAAAATAAAAGCTACTATCCTAGACCTTTCTGGCATTTAATTTTCTGCCATTCCAATGCACTCATTGGCATCCGGGCTAGAAACTCTCCTTTTCCACTTCTCTCTGTCATGTGCTGGGAGACAGAGTGGAATAATTAGATTGACTCAAGCAGTTCTGATTGCTTTCAGTGCGTGGTTCGCCTCTTGACACCACAGAGAGGAGTCTTGATAAATAAGGATCAATAGACTGGATAGGAATGTTTAAATTTTCTTCAAAGTTGAAGAGCAACGCCACAAAAAAAAATGAACTATTTTAAGGCAAGTTATTTGGGGAAAAAAGAGTTGAAGCGAGTTTACTACATAGCAAAGTTTGCCAAAGAGCTGTGAAGACTAGAATTTAAACAGAAAGAAACTGAAGTCAGTCTTTTCAGCTCTCATTTACTTCTTACTAGAAACACAGCTCAAAGGAAAGGAAAGCAATCAAGGCATGATGTTAACATTTCAACATCAGTTAAAGAAGAATTACATCCAATGGAGAGGCCTTCAGTCCCAGACTGTTGCAAAATCTTATAAAAAATACACCATTACAATCAGTAACTCTGTTCATAATTACAGGAGAAGATCAAATACTGTGTACAGGCAGACAGAAAAAATAATGAAAAATTACAACCTCTTGCTTCCAGGCTGATGCTATTTAATTAAGATAGAAACAGAAGAAAGGTCATTTCCTGTATTATCATTTCTGTCATAGACCTGTTATGAGCATTCAGTCTTTAGCACCACACGAATTTAAGATAAAATAACTATAAAGCACTCAATAAGACTTTCCCCTTAAAGTCTTAAAGCCAGCTTCTTCTGACAACAAAATAGCAAATTAAGGAAAGCTCTTCTAATGTCTGTTTTATACTTTCAAACAACTTCTCTGCTATTATGATTAACTGGATACCACATGAAATGGGTAAAGCATAATGTTTCCTCAGAAAATGAAGAGCTAAATTTCAGTGGTCTTTTAACCTGATGTGCTTTTTGTAGCAGTTCTTACAAGTTTCCTGTAAATTAAGAAATAAATAATAGAAATATATATTTCAGTGTGCCCAATGATGACATATATTCACACTTAAGACTGAAATTCATCACTTTGCAGAAGGGTAGCACTCAACTCATTGCCTGGTAAGCCTGATAATGATAATTACAAAATCATGCTCAGTTCTGATGCCTGATTCCTGCACTAGATGTATCTCACACAGCAGGAACTTGCAGCTTAAGGCCTGAACTCAAATCTGTTTACAAGAACTTTAGCACACAGCCTTCTGACATAACAGGTATACTCAAAAATATCTTGTGTAAATAACATTACATGTCCATAAGAATGTCCTGCATTCAACTGTTCAAATAATTACAATGTTCATCTCCATCCTAAAGATATCCACATTTTATTCAGTTTAATTTCCATGTGCATCAAATTTAATGCAGTCAGTACAACTGTTATGCTAACTTCTGTTATTTCACTCAAAAACTACAAGTTTATTATTAGCAATTTGTGGGCAATTAGTGAAAATATCAGCAGATTTGGATTTATCTTAATTAGTGTATATTTCAATTCCATGGGCAAACAAGAAATCATCAGTAAAACACTACAGTAAGAATACCAATGACTTTATATCTAGCTGTAGTCATGCTGCTGTGTTTGGCCCTGTCTCTGGAAAAAAAAAAAAAAAAAAAAGAATTTTTACATTTAATTCTGTGGATTTTTCAGTATATCACATAATGCCTTCACAACATACTTCTTTCTATAGGTACACATGACACAAAGCACACACCAGTGAAGAAGTAAAATGTACTTTCTGAAACAAAAGACTATTCTTGGATATTTGAAAGGATATTTTCACATTTGTCTCTTCTATAGCAACTATGATCAGCATTGTTATAAGCAACCAGTAATTACAGGAGTCCTACAGAAGCCTGACTGTTAAAGCTACTAAAACAGTCACACAATACCCTTATCGGACCATCCAACTACTGGCAAATATGTAGCTACTGATGCGCAAACAAGCCCCTCCAACTTTTTTTGTCTCTCTGTGCTGAGATCACTTAGCAAAAATCAAGTCCTATATTACACTTAAAATAACTACTCCTACTTGTTCCTTATGCATTGTGGGAACTCTGCACTTCTATACAACAAATCATTGTGATTACACAGAAGCATTAAAATTCTCTAAAATCTGCAACACCTCTTTGGGCATCACAGGGAACTCACATCTTCCAATTTGTACTTAATACCTACTTATCACCTCTTTTGTGTATTTTGCTTACCTATCTTATACTTACACATAACTGTGGAGATACATCCCTGCCGAGAGGTCCTGGGGAAGGGGACCCTGGATGAACAGGGTTTGCCCCTGCTCATATGTGCCTGGATGCTGTGTCTGGATTGGTTGGTTGGGATTCCAACCAACTGACTGGAGAGAGATCACCAGCAGGCCCTTATACATGCAGCTGGGACAAATAAACATCTCTGAACATCTCACCGTATAATACTTGTTGAGAGAATTCCCCAACAACAACACATAACCTATACAGTTCACTTACTTATACATAACTCACTACTTATACACCTTACTCTATTTTTACCTAACACAGTACTTACACATTTTACCAACTTATCCATAATACAGCAATACACATTTTACTTACTTTTACTTTTCACTTACTTAACACAGTACTTATACACTTTACTAACTTATCCATAATACAGTACATATACATTTTGCAACTGCAGTGCATGAGATTACACCTTGCTTGATTAGTCCCTCTACTTTATCCAAGAGCTCTGCATGGTCTTTTCAGGAAATAAAGTTGGTTTTAGTCTTGCGCAGAACAGTTCTTTTTTATCTATTTCTTGCTGTCTCGGTACTTGGTTTTTCAGCTTCTTCTTTCACAATTCTTTTTCAATTTAGCCCAGTTTACCTTTCAGTCCTTGATGCTCCAGATCCAGGCAAACAGAGTCAAAATGCTGGCAGCAACAAAACCCACCCACTAATCAGCAGCCAAGTTAGTCCAGGAAATCCAAACAACCAGACAGCAAAAGACAGAGAGCAGATAAAAGCCAGCCCCCTCTTTCTCTTCTTCTTCTCTCTCCTGACTGAACCTTCTGGCTGGGCTTAAGAACCCTTCAGGAGCTGACCTGCTATACCTGAAGGTGGATGGCCAGGTGAAGCTGGTGAGGGTGATTCCAGCCTCATCTCTCTCTGAGGGCTCCAATAGGAATAACTAAAGATGGTTTGGCTGGGGCACACTATCATGATTCAAACCACCTTACAGCAATGCATCATCACATTACTAAAAATTTCAGCTTTTATTCTATCCCACTGAGAAACAGTGGGGAAAAAGTAGCACAGGCCAGAAACCACGAGGTTCTTAATTTTCCCTTTATGCTTCCTAGCTTGTATTATCAAAGAAAAGACAGCTGACTCCCAAACACATGCTTTCTCATAAGCACGTGTTTTCTACAGGAAACTACTAGTAAATGAGGGCAAAATTTGTTGATTTTATGACCCCAAAAAATTGTTAATAGCTCTCTGTCAAACACAAGACCGTTTGCTGAGTGTGTTATTGCAAGGATCTGAACTTGGTCTAGTTTCAGGGAGTATTTCCATTAGCAACCTACTGAACTGAACAGAGGAATGCTTAAATCTGCTGATCATCAAGAGCCAACACTGCAGGTATGCTGGATAACAGGGCTGGAACCCAAAATCATTCTGTCAAACTAGAGAAGTGGTCAGAAAACTAACAGAATAATTAATCAGGAGCAAGTGCAACTTTCCATACTTTGTCAAAGTCAGCTGCACACCAACAACAGAGCAAGTAAACTGCTAGACAGCACCTTCTTCAGAGGAGAATTGGGTTGTAATACACCAGGAGCTCAATAAAAGTTCAAAATGGGATCTAAAAAAGGAAAGAGCCATCATATGAGTATATAAACAGGAATGTATACCATGTAAAATAGGAAGCATTCCTGTCCTGTTTAGTAGGAAGGAATCAGTATGTCAAATGCTTGGCATAACCTTTATAAAAAAAATACAAAACAATTTGAAGTATCTGAAGACAGTAGCAGAAATTACCACAAGTCTCAAGAAGGAATTATGTAGAAAGACTGAATATACTAGGACTATTTAGCCAGAGAGAAAACAAATTAAAGGCACTTCCATCATCATCATCAGATCTGAAAGAAAGCATCACACTCTTTGGAATACCCTTGTCTCCACTGCACCCTGGCTAGGACATGTATTCACCTACCAAAACCAAATTTAGAAAAATTCGTGTAAGTTATAAGGAGAAGTCTTTCTACAAAGACAGTGACATGTTGTAAAAGAGGGCTTGTGCAGACCCTATTGTAGTTTTATTATTTCATGCAGATTTCTAAACAGCTGTGCTAAAAAAAAAAGCAGGCATAAAATTCAACCTTCTTTGGGGGCTAAACTAGTCAGTATCTCTAGCTCTTTCCGGTCTTATTGTGGTTTGTTATAATTTCTATGATCATTATCACAATTTTTTTTAATGAAGCACATATTAGGAGCTTATTCCTCAGAGGTCTAGTCAAGTCTTTCTTTCCGTAGCATTTTTAATGGTGCTCATGGCTTTATGCCAGTCATATTGGTAAAAGCTTAGCAGGTGATGTATTTGCTTATAGGCACTGTCATATTTTATCCATCTCAGCATCAATTTAGTAAGTGCTTTAACATTCTGGAGTATGGCAGGTGCTATATAAAACACAGCATTATTTTCCATATTTTATTCCCTTCATTGGCATTCCGACTCTCAGATTAACTGGCAAAAGTACAAATATTCACAGCAATTTTAAAAAATAAAAGTTTGAGTGCTCACTGACAGCCACAGTTAGCTGTGTACTATCAGTAAACAAAACACAACACAACAATGTTCCTTCCCTACAACAACAAAATTTCTCAGCATTTTTTAGTATAAATGGAAATATGATGGTAGACAAACTGCAGGGGCTGTTTGGACACCACCTGCTAATTGTGTGTTGGAACAATGCTACCTGATTTACTTGTGTCATGGTGGTATTATGGTGGTCCCTTCATCTTGTTTTGCGGCAGAGGTAAGGCAGGAAAATCCATGTGGATTAGGCTTTTCCATTCATAATTTCATGCTACTCTTGTAGGATTTCTAGGTGGTCTAGGTAAAAGCTTCCACTGAAATTAATTGCATTACACCAGAAACATCTTTGGAAATCATACTGAGCTGACAAGATACTACTTTTACTCCATTCTTCAAAATGCATACATATTGTGATGTTTTATGGGGTTTTTTAGTATTCCTTCACACAGAAGTCATGATTTCCATTACTTGGGTTCTTGAGAAACTTCTACTTATTTCTCTTCAACTTCATTTTAGAGAGTAAGGGGACTGAAACAATACAATACTCAAGAGTCAGTATTTTAACTGATATTACTGAGACAGAAAATAATTTTGGGAAGGTCATCTCCTCCTCTTATCCCAATGCTTTTCTTTACTTATATTTCATCTTGGCTGTACTCCTTACTACAGTGAGATTAAACATTAAGCATAACATAAATCTGTACAATGCCTGTGACTTTACTGCTTGAAGGACTTGAAAAATAAATACTTCTCCTTTCTTAAAGCAACAACGTTTTTAATTTGTAATTTGTTACTCCAACACCTCTAAGCAGCTTCATATAGAAGTGCAAGGAACATATTTGAATTTTATTCACAATGCTTTCACTTTTGTCCATCACTATAAAATATGTACAGCAATGGCTCCTAACTAATTACAGCTGATGCTCACACCCAAGTGATTCAGAAATGATGCTTTACTGTCAATACTGTTTTATTTCAGGGCAAAAAAAGAAGGTAATACAGGCGAACGCTGGCAGAAGCAGAGTAAAAAATAAGTTGATTCTCCTTTATTTATCCTGTGTCATTAAGCAAAAACCTTTTTTTAACAATGTGTCACTTGAGTAGCAGTTGTCTCCTATTGAAAAATGCTCAAAACTATGGAAAAGTCGTGTAGGATGGTATGGGCCACTGCATTTAGTATTTTTGTGTTTCAAATACATAAAAAGTCACCTGAAGACAAACTTGAAGAACAAATGAAAAATCTAAAAATGCAATTCCTAAGGCAGAATTCTTCTCACTGCACTGCACATCACAGTGTGCTCCTCTCAGTGAGGAGGACGTTTCAAGGTGCACTTCTATATAATCACAAAATCTACTACACTAGGAGCAAAATTACTAATACAGCATCTTAATAACAATAGAGAAAGTCAAGGCAAGATAAAGAATAAGATAACAGGCCCTCTTATAAAGTAGTTTGAAATCAACTTTCCTTTTTTTCAGTAAAGAAACCAAGTACAGAAAAAAATTTTAAAACATCCACCATGAAAACCTTTCCTTGAATGAAGCCAGGTGAGTGGAAACTAACAATGCAATCAACAACATCGAAAGCATTTCTAATATGACTTCCAGCATGTTTTTGTCTCTTCTCCTGGTAGACATCCCACTGATCTTTCCATCAGAAACACAAATACAACGTGAAGGGTATCCATTGCAAACATCCAGAATAGAAAACAATCCCTTTCTCTCCTCCACTCTATCAGTTCTGTGAAGTAGAATAGTCTCTTTTTAAATTGTATATACCAGTGATAGAAAAGCAGGCACTTGGCAAGCAGATTACTTCTTGGCTGCTAAAGCAAACTCCTCAGGATTTTTTTTTTTTTTTTTTTTTATTTATAACCACAAAAGTTATAGCTTTTCTCTTCCAGAATTATTCTAACTTTTGGAGCAGGACAGGCAACATAACATTATAATCATGTTTACAATGTTCTAAATCATGAATCTGTTTATAAAATCCCACCTTTTTCATATGGGAAAAGTAAGATTATCAGCTTTCATCCACTGCAGAGCACATGTTTTTTATTTCCTGTAAAGTTTCAAGGCACTAAATCTTAAGTGCACTTTGTTTAGATACTGAATTCTACTACAAGTAAATCTTACAGGCTTTTTATATGTGTATTAAAATATCTTCTTTTATTGACTATATACAGCAATGAAATAACTAAAGAGTAGATTTACAGATGCAGAAAATGAAAACTACCTACAATAAAAATGTAAAACCCTCTGAACTGTTAGTAAATAAACTTTTCTGTAGAACATTTTTGGTGTACTGTATATCAAACTCAATGTGAGTGTATAGCATAAAATTTTACTGATATGATCTTAAGATTACCACTTGTGACTCACAAGCAACAACAGTTGCCATACAAACTATTGTATAGAAGTGATGGTAAAACTTTCATACTTTATGACATAAGCTATCACCATTCTGCAGACTAAAATCTTAATTACATATGTAATGCTGGGGGCATTTGTTCACAGGTCACACAGGGTCTCAAATCTCCCTGAATTTCCATTTGATAATCAACCATTCCCTTCTTCCCCTGACAAGTCTGTCTTGGCATCAGCTTAGACTCTGCTTGTTTTTCACGCTTTCCATTAAAATCACAAAGTCTCTCAGCTCTGCTCAGCATGTCAATGCACAAGGCATTCACCTCTGCTTCCAGGGGCTACCAACACATGGTGAAAATGAAGCTAATTTTATACTCAAGAAAAATGAATCTGAGCAATACAATTTGTAAACCTTCTGAAGCCCCAAAGAACCTAAGAGTCACCGTAAAATCTTGTCATCTCAATCTTTTGACTGTATTTTAATTACCAGAGTTTCAATTAGACTCATGCTTGATTCTACTGGAATACAAGCTCAAAGACAAACCGGAAGCTGGCCAAGTGCTGTCTAATCCATCACACTTCATTGTGCTCTTTTCTGGAGCTATAGGCATGTGCATACCCCAGGGAAAAGTTAGTAAGAAATCACATCTTTACATGCCATGGTGCACAACGACTTAAACCATATGATTTTCTGCAAAGCAAGAGTTTCATGTCAGTAGCAAAAGGTGAGGGGGAAGGAACAATCCACAGATTTTAACTTAAAAGAGATATTTTTTTACGATTTTAAATATAACTGAAACCATTTCCTCTGCACACTGAGATGACACCAAGGTGCAAAATAATCTTCCCTGTTGAAGCACCTAAAATAGAGTTTGCAGAAAATGGGAGAAGCTTTTTTCACCTGTGAATACCAATCCATGACTACAGCAATCTAAACTGAAAAATACTTTTAACAGATCTCCTAATGCATTTCCCCTTTCAATGGTGGACTCCATGGAACAGTGGATACTCCCAGATGAAACGTGCCACTTTATGGAATGATTCTACTATTGCACAGACATCTTCTCTTTTGAAAGAAAAAATCATCTTCTTACAATTTTTTGCCTTAAATGATGTATGGATTCTTTTAGGTTTTTTGATCTCTGCCTAGTGAATTCATGTAAAAATTCCAAAGCAATTCAACAGTTCAAAGTTTTATGTAAAACCTTTTTTTGCCAATTCCTTAAGTAAATTTTAGTACAATAAGGACATTAATCTGGTGGGAAAGAAAGGAAGGGGATCTGGCTTCATTTGACAAAAGAGTCACAGACTGCTCCTCCTCTTGCATCTTCTCATTTATTTGTGTAAATGAACTGGACAGAGGAGCCACTGACTTTAGCAGCACTACTGCTACTGAAGAGGTCTAGCCCCCAAAAGACCTACTGACAGATGATGAGGCACCATTAGTATTGCAGAATAATAACAATTTACATTAAAAGCTGAGGAACTACTTGTTCGATAAAAACATTCATTTCCTTTTTCACACACTTGTTAAAAAGTGCCAGAGCAGAGTTTAGAAGAGCCTTTACCATCTGAATAGCACCTGTCAATTTATTCAGCTCAATTCATCCTGCATGTCAGATTTGGCTGGACCAATACCATCACTATTGAATATGTCTGTAGAAAATGTATCTGTTTAAAAGAGCATCAGTTAATGGCTCAGTAAAAGTAATCAGCAAAGACTCTGTTTGTAGAGGAAAAGAGTAAACAATCAGGTCCTACATAAAGCTGTGAGCCACATGTCCAGAAATTTCTAAGAATCACTTCCCAAATTAAGTCCTCACTCCCTTCAGGATCTCCATCATTCAAATGTATGATGGCATGAATGTGTGTGTAGGAACACACCAGTTGGCAGAGTCATTCAGAAGCCATCCTGAAAGGATAACCATTATTTGCAGAATAACAATTTAATTTTTTTCTATCAGAAAAAATATTTAGCAAAAAACTACAGTTCAAAAAAAATCACAGACTTCACAGGTTTGGGTAAAGGATGTGCCTTCAGACAGAAGTGGAAAGCTTAGTAAGTGCAAAATCATTTTGCCTTCTCTAGCAACTAATCCTGCACTGGCTGTTTCATTCAATTGTGAATAAAAGTACTAAATACCAAAAATGCAATTTTTTTTTCTTTTAACATTGATTTTGAAATGTTCAGAGTACACATTAACGTATTTTCAAACCACAGCAAGCTACCTCAAAGCAGATGAGAGATACTGCCAAGGTAACAAAAACGTTGCATCTGCACACAAGTAACGGCTTTGCCCACAGCTGTAAGATGCTGCAGGCACAACCACCACTGCAAAAGAAAAAAAAAAGGCTGGGAAACCTTGTGATTTAAGGTATCCCTCCTGAACCAGACTTCCTAAACATAAGCATGCAATGTACCTGCTGCTTTAGCAAACACTGCTGGATACCACTGTTAAATTGATTTAAAGGTTACAGGGCTTCCATAACAACCCCCAAAATCACAGATTTTGCCTCTTCAAATAATTTAATTTTAATTACACGTTACATTCATGAAAATAAAGAAATCAGATTTTTTGGTTGGCAACTAAAGCAAGTTTGCAGATAGCTCTTAGAAGCCATTTTACTTTGTAAGCTGTCAGCACTTGCATCAACTATTACATATTATATTAACCTTTCAAGCACTACACATTCTGAGGTAGATTTACAGTGTCATGCATTTACACTTTATTTCACTATTCTTTATTTACCCCTAAGCATCTTAGCCCTAATTCATCATCAGAATAAGGCAGTAAAACAGCACCGAAAGCAGTCATGTTGCAACAGCCACAGCAACCAATTGCTTCAGTCATTATTGATTCCTCCTGATAGCTGGATCATCTTGAGGTTTGACTGCACTCACTGTGTCCCAGGAAACAGATCTCCTGCACTGGTCTGAATTTTAGATGGCATGAAGTCTGAGGAAGCCGTGTTTTCTCCTGATGTAATGGGAAGAGATGATCCTGCAGCCTCTTTCCTGCCAGCTGTCCAGGTAGGTTGGGGGACGAGCACCTCAGATGTGAAAGGAGACGTGAGGCCCAGGCGTCCTTACTGGCAAACAGCAGAAAAGGTGGAACTTAAACAAAAACTGTCTAAATCTGTCTGAAGCAGGCTAAGAATCTGTTCCTTCCTTTACTTAGAGCAAATTATTATTATTGGAATGGAGGCAGCCCAACTCAAAGTCTGTGTTTAAGCCTGAACTATATTCTAAGCCCTGCACATACATACACAGGCCTTATCTCATCCAATCCACAAAAAAGGAGCAACCCCAAGACAGCCCTTACAAAGCTTCTTCACAGTTTTTCATTTGTGAAGACAAGTAAGATCTTAAAAAAAAAGAGTTATATACTCAGTTTAAATCCATCAACAAAACAGAGTTGTATAAAGAACAAACCTAGACACTAATTTCCTGTAAAGTAAAATAAGGACCTGCTAACATCTGGGAATACCTGATTATTGCAATAAACCATAGATCAAAATAACTGTCTAAAAAAATGGAAGATAATATAAACACCTTTTTGCCATTTCATAAATTGTATTTCATGCATAACTTTTCCAGAAGAAAAATCATAATTGTCTTGTCAGACTAAAACCACCTGTACCTTGCCTGCTCAAGATGATATCCATTAATTATAAAAACTAGAACTCAATATCCAGAAACATTCTGTTTCATTCAACAAAGATATCACCTGTGTTTATCCTATTTCACTAGTTTTCCATGTGAATTATAGTTTTAGGCGAAAGTGTACAATGTTTGGTTTCCGTATCTGCAATTCAATTCAAATTTCCATCAAAATGTAACTGTACATGTCCCAAATTAAAATTAATTATTAGCTGGTAAGCAGGAAATGCATCAATCATTTTTTTATAAAATTAAAATGTGTAAATATTGAGAAACCAGATATATTTGTGTTAGACTGTGTAACTGCTTAAAAGTGCAAAAATAAATGCTTACAATAGCCCTTAAAGGGGCTAACATTACTTACCAAGCAATTTATTTCACTTTTTTCCAGCAGGTGAAAACCAAGCATTTTCATGGAAAATAACATAAAATGCACAACAGCTTCTCTAGTCCTTTAAAGAATCCATTTTTAATTATGATTTAAATCAATTCCACTTGACTGATGTCCTGGTTTGTTCACAGCAATCTTCAAGCTCCCCCTCCCATGACCAGAATGAAGGTTGCTCAGTTTCATACTGATGGGTAGCAGGGAGCTGCTAGCTCGCATAAATGATTTCTGGTGTGCATCAAAGGAAGGCCTTTACAAGGGTCCTCCCTAACAATTTTCAAGTGTTTCTCTCAGGAAAACTGATTACTCTCTAAAGACAATAGTCTGGAATAGAGTTCCCAGTATCAATTAACCTGGGCTGGTTTAAGCTAATGAAGTGGAAGTGAGGAAAAAATAAGATATAGTACTTTCACCATAAGGCCTTATTTATACTTAGAGCTGCTTCAACTCTAAAATTAAGATTTGATCAACATATAGTAAAGTGAAAATAACCAGAAATACTATTTTATTAGCAGTGTCTAAATTAAGTGTCTTTATAAAAATAACAACCAAGGTACTTCATGAAAAGGCAACTGCACTCTAAAGGTCTTCCCTAGGTAAGTTTAGCTGAAAGCAGAGATGGGAGAAAACATGTCAGTCCTATTTTCAAGAAGGCCAAGAAGGAGGATCTGGGGAACTACAAGCCAGTCAGGCTCACCTCAATCCCTGAGAAGGTGCCTGAGCAACTAATCTTGGAAATAACTTCCAAAACATGTGAAGGTGATTAGGAGCCTTCAGCATGAATTCGTGAAGGGAAAATCATGTCTGATACAGCTGTTAGCCTTCCATAAAGAGATTTTTGGCTTGGCAGATGAGGGAAGTGGACATCTTGGTCCTGATTTTAGTAAAGCTTTTGACATTGCCTCCCTGGACATACTCATAAAGAAATGACAAAGTACAGACCAGGTAAGTGGGCAATGAGTGGTGGACAGTGATGTGGACTGAACATGGGCTGAACTGTCAGCCTTGGAAGATTGTTATCAACTGTAAACAGTCCATCTGGAGACTGGTCACCACCAGTGTGTCCCAGGGGTCATATGGGGTCCAATACTAAATTTTAACATCTCCATTCATGACCTAATAGAAATTCACAGATGATACAAAATTGGGAAATATTGTTGATAAACCCCATTAACATGGTGCCATCCAGAGGGGCCACTACAGAGTGGGAAAATGGGCCAACAGAAACATCAGCAAGTTCAACAAAGAGAAGAGCAAAAACCTGCACCTGGGGAAGACTAACCTCAAGCACTGGTATATGCTGGGGCCTGAGCAGCAGGGCAGCAGTTTTGCAGGAGAAGACCTGATGGTCCAGATGGATAACAAGCTGACTGTGAGCCAGTCACACACAAAGAAAGGCCTAGATCATCCTGAGCTGCATTAGAAAAACCATTGCCAGCAGACCAGCGGAGGTGATCCTTCCCCTCTGCTCAGTACCAGTAAGGCCCCACCTGGATTGCTGTGCCCAGCTTTGGGCTTCACAGTGAAGCCCAGGGAAAGGCCACAGAGATGATAAAGGGATCATAGCATCATGAAAACACTGGAATAATGATGCAATAATCAGGTTTCCATCTCTTTTTGTTTGCCACTATTTCCTCTAAAGCATGGTTACCATTAAACTTGTGCAATACCATCTTAAACATACTCCACAGGAAGCAAAGCAACATGTCTCCACTTCAAAAAAAACTATTAAAGAGATAATGCCATATGCTTTGTGTCCAGCAGAATGTTTTAAAATACCTTGGTATTTTCAAGAGGAAGGATGACTACTCAATTTCTTTTAGTATTTTTAAAAATAATCAAGATTTCAGTTTTCAAAAAGAAAGGAAAAAAAACAACACCCAAACAAACAGTAACATGCTGACTTCCATTCTTACATATGACAAGCCAAAAATACTCTTGCAATGGCATTCTATTTTTTCTAGCAGGTATGTGGGGGTGATGGGTTGTTTAGTTTTTTTCCAAACAGAGCATCTGCAACTACTTTCAAATCAAAGAAATTATAACGCTCTCTGGTGTAAGGACTGCATTTATTTCACTTTACCAGGGAGCAGAAGTAGTGGCTCTTATCTGTGCTAAGAAAAGGAAACTGAAGAGCTCTGAAACAGTCTCCTGCTGTTGAGAAACACACACATGCAAATCAAAGAAAAGCCAAGTCAAAACTTACATAATCCCTACCAGAAATGAGTTCCCTAGAAATATTCTGCTCTATGTTCATAGCTCCTTATGAAATAAAGGCTACAGTATCCATGAAGTGTTTTAAGTAAAGGGTAACAGGCCATTTTCTTCATGACTGTATTTGATTTCATCATCTAAATGTTTAAATCTACACTGGCTCAAACACCACCTACAATTATGCCAACACTTTGTCAAAAATAACTTTATATATATTTAAAAAACACAAACCCAAACCCACACCAGATATCTATTCTAAGTCATGGAGTCAGGAGAAATTCCATATGCTGGAATCCCCATCACCATCTAGAGGGTGTTATTAGACAGCGCAGTGAGGTGCAAATAGGAAGGGACAGAGACAACACCATTTGAAAATGAGAGAAAGTCCTCACTTTCTCCTTTCAGAATTCATAGAATAATATAAAATAATTTCTGTTTTACCTTCTTTCTAACTCACTCCATCTCCCTTAGATATTTATTACACATCTTCAATGCACTATTTAACTCTGTTTGGTTTTCATATTTTTTTTCCCTAGAGCATTTTGCAAATATTAAAAAAAAAAATAGCTTTAAGTTTTACACTGTTCTCTTGTGTCATTATATCAGCTTTTTAATCCGATTAAGTTATGCTCTATATTCTATTTTCTTTTCTCCCAGTACAACAAACTCATACACAGACATAGGCATGAGTGAGCACACTCTCCTACATAACCACATCCTTCTACTGTTTATAAACATCTTACTATCTCTGGCCATAGCCTTTCATCATTTATTTATAATAAATATTTCTCAATGCTTTAATTTTCCTCTAGTCTCTAGCTGCCCACCTGTAAGTCGCTGTGTGACCTGACACTAACACAGCAAAGGCATTGATACTGTTTATTTTAAATGTCTCCTTAATGGCTTTAGCAGATTGGAGCAGAACACTCAGTGTCCTGAAAAAACAAAGTTTTCCTTCTACCAACTGAAGCGAAGATTTTTTTTTTTTTTTTTTTTTAAATTGTGGCATCTCCTCTGAATCACTTCCTGGAGAAGCTTCCAGAAAAAAAAATAGGGCTGTTTTTGCCCTGTCATCCCATAGAACCTACATTTTTAATCTTTCTGGATTTTTGCCTCAGATTAACCTGTTATGCATATCACATACGTGGTCAACAAGTATTATTTTGGTACATTTATTTTCCAGTGTCATGATACTTATTCATTCCAGTATCCTTCGTGCAGGCCCTGGTTAAGCATTTTTCTTTCCCTTATTTGGGAATCTATCAAAACCCCACAAGTAACTAGTAATTTCACTCCCAAAGTAGTGAGAAAACAGAATTATTTTCCTGCTTAAATACTACCCATATCTAATGAACAGGTTATCATTTCTTCACCTTTCACAAAGCAGGAACAATAGCTGTCATGCTTTAATCCTTCAGGTTAATTGAAAATCTTGCAAGCCTTCATCTGCCCACCATAAAGTTTAATAGAAATTTCTCCCATCATAATGCACAGGTTTAAATGGCTATGCATGTGACCCTAAACTCATAATGATTACTTCAAAGAGCCTGTAAAGTTTTAGAAGGAACAAACACACTACCATAAAATGGAATAATTGTAGAGATTAAAAAAAACAGGAGAGAGAGAAACTCAACAGAATTTTTGTTCTTGACTTGTTTTTCACACTTGGGGAAGTAGGAATACTTGTTTGTGATATTTGAAGGAGAAAAAAAATCACATTTTCTTCATCAGAGGTTTTTTTGTTGTCCCCTGTAAAACCCAAAAAATGGTTAGAAAACAGACATGTAAAACTAAGTTTGTATCTTCCTGTTATTTGAGACTATTAGCGAGGCACATATAGGAAAAATGCTCAGCTCTAAAAGCCCTCCTCTGAAATTCTGAAAACAAAGTAAAAAATAAAGCAGAGCTCTCTATCCATGCCTGTCCTTTAATTATCACATTTTTATAGAGCATCTCATATCACTGGGCATTGTACTTAACACTTCCAACTTCTGGAATGGGAGATGAGAGCAGAAACCAAGCTTTCATTTTATAAACATACTTTCCTTATGGAATAAGCTTAGAAATGTAAATCCTCAATTTTCCAAGCCTAGAACAACAATGGCTGGCAAATGCAGCCACAAACAAAAAGACACTGTTTATAAACACATAGAAAAATAAGTCATTTTTTGAAGCTGTCAGTGTCTCGTTTTATTGGCTTTACCACACATGAATTAAAGAGTAAGCTCTGACAAGAGGAAGCACAATAAAATTCTGTTTTTCTGTTTACATTTCTTGCAAATGAAGCACATATAATCTTGGTAATCTTAGTTTGAATATGTGAGAATACTCTGATCCCTTTCAACATCTGTGAGGAAAGAAGGTAAGAAAAACCCAAAGCACACGTACAGTGGAAAGTAAAAGAAAATCACTAGTTTGGGTAAAGTTGGGGTAGACAATAAGGTTGAAATAGAATTTTTCCTCTGTCTATTAACAGGCCTTAATTTTGGACAGATACTATCCAGAAGCTAGTAACACATTTGCTGCAGCTGGTAATCATTCATAGCTTTGCTTTATACATGTGTGTATACATGTGCATACACACACATGTGAATTATACATATATGGATTTTATTACAAGCTGTTATTCATTTATGCTTTTCTTTAGCTATCTGAGGAACAGTACCCTTCAATTTCTCTTTTTCTTTAAAATGACCTGGAAGCACAGGTGACATGATTTCCCTTACTAAAGTATTTACACACAGACTGAACACATCTCTACAAGTTATGCCCTGCCCTAGACAGAAGTTACTGGAAGGAATAGATGAAATCCCTCTGATCATCCCACTCATTCTGTCAATCTCGATAATATAAAGCTTCCTCCTACTTGTGTATCAGTAATAGTTGAACTTTGCTATTTTATATTAAAAATAAAGAGGAGAAAAACATGTATTTTAAGGATCTATAGAACTGAAGGTTTACACGCATTTCCCCTCTACTAACCTCATCTCTAATGACCTTCTTTAAGGTGAATTCCCAAGCAGGGTGAAGTTCTAAAATATTTTGTAGCCATTTATTTATGTATTTGTTAATTTATTTATTGTTTTCATCTCTCCTTTTCAAAAAGACATGAGTCTTATGCAAAGATTTCCCATGCTAGCCTGCCATCCCCCCTCCACCACGCTGAAGTTCTTCATTACATGAAGTTCTTTGTGAGACAGAGCACTGACCTATGGGTCAGAAGCTTCACGTAGCTGCACTTGTTTAAGTGGACAGTAGGATTGAGTCCAGATGTTTAAAAAAGCACAAAGCAGAAGATCAGCAGTAAAGGAAAACACTATACCTAAATAAAGATAGGCAACATCAGTGAGGGGAATCTACAACTGACAATCTCTTTCTTTCAAATTTTCCTCAATTTGATGGGCTCCTTTTCCTCAAATAAGGCACAGGAGTAAGTTCCATCACAAAACCTGTTAAAAATGTACACTTGCAAAGCATTTGGGTCAGTACCTCCACTTTGACTGTATTGTTTTTGTACTGTCTTAAAACACTTTATTTCTACATTGTCAAATAAACAAATGTAGGAATGCCTCAGTGTAATTAGCTACATACGTCAGCCTGATTCAGGGAAATAATTCATTATATACATCTTGCTTTAGATGACGTCCCATTTGTACTGTGATTTAAAGTGGAGGAGATGATTACTTTGGGGTCTACACTTTAGATCTTCTTCCAAAAGACGGCGTTTTTATACCCACTAGGCAGGTTTCTCTAAAGTTGGAATGGAGAATGAATTGCAAGAAATTAAGTGGGAAGAAAGACACAAAGTCCTCAGTTGTCACATTCATTTAGGCATTAAAACTGAATTGTTCATTACCAAGACATTCTGTCACTCGAGTGTGAGTCAGTTCAGAGGTTAGTGGAGAGTCACACAAAGTGGCTCCAAACCTTTCCATATCATACTTCAAAATTGTGGTGTGTGACTTAGACTGAAATAAAGACAATATGGACTCCAGTGCTGAAAACATATATAAGCTCTCCCACAAGCAGAACTGGCTGACACAAGTGGAATACACACTCTGTTCACTGGTCCAGATCATCAGTGCTAAAATCCAGATACCTAGGGTGATTCCCTTGTGTATAGAAAATCTTCCTGAAAACATCAAGATCTTTTTTTGAACTGACATTTAAAGTGGGGAGGAGAATCACTGTGGTCAAACTAAATTCAACTATGTTGACATGGTTCTCCATCCCAAATGACAAACTACTGCTATCATCACTTCAGTCTATTTACTGTAGTTTAAAGCTCAATATTACAGAAATGCAAAGTCATCAACCAGAATAATCATGTAGAGAAAAAGAACAGTTACACACAGTTCAAAGCCATGGACAAAATACGCAATTTCCAAGAGGCAAACTGGGATGAAGAAAACCCAGTAAAACTGTAAAAATGTAATATTATGTAAATATCTATATATTTCACTCTTGATTATCCAGTAGCTTTATTCCTGAGGATCACATCTGTTCTCAGGGACCTCAAATCACTCTCATTGAACAGATTACTATAATCTATTACTAGAAGAAATCCCAGAATAGATATTACACTACCACTCAGAAAAAAATAAACTATAAAACTTCACACCACCACCACAAAAACTAATACATAGAACTTCACTCTCCTCAAATCAATCATCTGTCATTTATCTCTGTTCTTTCTATATCGGTGACAATGTCTATTTTTTAAAACAGGAGACCAAGAATGGATATAAGGATAGGTAATTAAAAAATAATGCAGTAACCATAATGAGGATAATGGGGTGTTCAAGCATTTCCTTAACTAAATGGCTGATGACAAGAGAAACTCTTTCAACAGCTACATATAACAAATTACATTAAAACTATTAGGAGGAGGAAGAGAAAGAGTAGGGGCAAGTCGAGAAAGATCTGGTAGTATTCGGTATAAAATTCAACATTCAATATAAAATTCAGCTGAGAGCAAGAGCTGCAAAAGAATGTGCTTACAGTACAATGCCTGGAGGGGAAAAGAGGAAGGCATCCCAGATGTTTGCAAGGAAAAACATTTCTATTGTTTTCTAGTAAAAATATTCAAGAAAGCAGAATCAGAACTGAAACTCATACTATAAAACACAGAGTATTACACTACTATATTAGCACAATTTAACTTTAAGAAGCATCGTAATACAATAATCTTAATAACTAGCAAGTAACAAAAAATTAATTCTGAATTCAAGATGATCAGATTTCTCAGCTTTTCCTGTATCTCTGGCCACACTCATTATGCAGTTAAACATTTAAAGTTTAGATGTATGTTCGTCTGTGGTCCCCTTTCTTCCAGTATTGACTGTATCAATTTTAATAATACATTAGAGAATAAAATTCGTGACCACAAACAGAAACCTGGTAACAGAGTCCAATAGCATAGTACTGGCTCTCCAAAGGGATGGGGAAGCTGAGCTCTCTTGGAAACAAGGATGTGGTCACAAGGAAGATGGAAAGAAGAATAGGAAAGCACAGGAAACCGAACCACAGTGCAATTGTGACCTGGCCCTTCAGCCACTGATGTTTCACGTGGCTTTTGTTGACACAGTCTCAAATCCAACCAGGTCGTACATTTTAAATGCATGCTGATGATAGGTGTGGGTCAGTCCCACGCAGTTAGGTCTAAACACAGTCTAGACAACCTCACACACTCACAATAAAAGGTTTTCTATTTTAGAAGCACGTTGCCTATCTTCCTCTTCAGAAAGGAAATAAATTCTTAATTAAACTTCTTAAAATTTAGTTTAATATAGATAAAGTTTTTGTTTTAATCACTTTAAATCATAGAGTCTGCTGAGTTGGAAGGGAGCCATCAGGATTATCAAGTCCAATTCCTATGTGCCAAATTTATGTTCTTCTGCTCTCTCATGATAACAAATACCACAGAGGATGAATTCTCAATACTTCTTCATTCTTTCA
The DNA here is from genome assembly GCA_020086605.1 of Lanius collurio. Taxonomy (NCBI): domain Eukaryota; kingdom Metazoa; phylum Chordata; class Aves; order Passeriformes; family Laniidae; genus Lanius; species Lanius collurio. The sequence continues at coordinate 17,936,996 of JACBWW010000011.1, read as the reverse complement.
GTATTTCAACAGAAAAAAGTAAGAGAATCCCTACATTAACCATCAAAGTGGTAAAACAGTCCACTAATAACTCAGTGTTGCATGGATCACTTCATAAGGACAGTCTGGGGAAAAGAAAACTTGCAAGCTGGCTACGGGGAAGATGACAAAAAGAAGATATCCGTGAATCCAACACTCAGCAAGCATACAAAGACTTTGCACCAGCCCCTATTGGAGATCCCTTGGTGACTTTAGAACAGAGAACAATCAAAAAAACAGAAACAAAAAAATCCAGCAGATGGCTCTAAATGAGGAGAACAGAGACAGGTGACTAACTAGCCTGAGAGAAATAAAATAAAATGGGAGCAGTGCCACAGTGTTATCATTTTTGTAGAGCCACCTGGAGAGGTAGCAGGCTTATCAATGAATGCCAAAAATGAATAGTACCCATCTGCTCACCCTAATAAATAACCCTTACAAGAAAAAATACTAAAGAATATAATTCCCTCAGCACTACTCACAGGTTTTCAGCAGAACTGTTTGTTTAAAATATTTATTTGGGTCTTACATGGCTTAACAACTATTTACTGAGAACACAATAATGCTTTAAGATGACCCTTGGAAGCATGGGGCAAGTTAGTAGCTGTAAAAATTCAGGAAACCAGAAAGCTCCAATTACCTCCTTTCAAATAAGCAAAAGCTCTGCTTTCAAAATGTCTTTAGGAAGATATGTCTGACCACCTGAATGGACCGATAGCAAAATGCTAAATGAGAGGGCACTTCAAAGTCTGGAAAGTTAGTACTCCTCTGGAGGTAACAGCAGCAGAAAGTACCTCCATTCAGAAAGAACTTCAAGAACCATGGTAAAAGATCCGTTTACCTCCTCTACTGGCCTCCCCAAATGGCAAAGAGCAACCATCCTGCTGATTCCAAGTGTAGATTGAGAAAGGAGGTCAGACATGGCTGCAGGTAAAATGAGGAATGCTCAGGTCTGATGCACTGTTACAAAAAGAAGTGGCATGGAAGAGAAGACTAAAGCAGGCAGATGGGTTTGCTTTCATGAGTTTGAAAGCAAAATGCCTCTTCTTTAGCATAACCTTTATCAACTCCAACCACTGCTTATGTAATGAAGGCGTAGGAGTACGGAACAGAAATTCGAACTTGCTGAAACTGAGACATTTCCAAGCTGGACTTTTGATTCAGTGGTGTATTTATTTTTCATAGATGACATACACAGCTGGAAAATACCCATGTCTGTTTAAAATCTTCAATTCTACCACCTCAATATAAGCAATTCAATCACATAAAACTGTCTGGATTCACACAAGATTATCCAGAACAGGATACAGCCTGTATCCAGGTACTACCATCTCTGCAAATGTTTTGCATAAATGTTTTTGCACTAAATTTTGGCTTTCATATGGAAAAAATAGGACAGAATTAAAAGATGTCTGTACAAACATGTATCAAGGGAAAGGAGAACATAACAGAAAGCACTTCTGAGGTGACAGAAGTCACAAAATGTGAGCAAACATGTACCACACAGACCAGAGTTCTGTGAATGTCTGTACACATGGGGTCAGGGTTTCTTCATAGTTCATACAACAGATTGTTAAAAACTTCCAAACATTTAATTTCACCAAAATGAAGCCAGCAGATACTGCACCGGTTCCTATAGACTCAAGTGCCTTTACCAAGTAGTACAGCCATGCACATGACTTCCACTGCTTTGTACTCCCTGCCTTAGCAGGAACACACAGTTAAGTAATAAAAACCCACCAACATGATTTTGTTCACCTGTGAACTGGCCATGCTTTTTGAAATAATAAGAGCAGGAGCTCTCAGATACAAAACCAAACAGAAGGCTCAGTTTAAATCCAAACGAACAAAGCAGTCCACCAAAGAAAATAAACTTTCAAGGTCAAGTTACAGGATTTTAACTGTAGCATTTTTCCACATGACATTCCCTTTATAGTCCAACAAAAACAGCTGCTTTGGGTTTTTTAAATAAGTATTTTTATGAAACACTTGAAGCAAAGCCTAAACCACTGAAAATTTGAATGCAAAATGGACATCCTTAAGTTTTAATTTCTGTTATAAAAATTAGCCATGATAAAATTTAAAGCTTTTATAACGTTAATCATTCAATATTAGTAGCAAAATATTCCTTCTATTCCCTCCTTTTGCTGACTGCATCTTATTTTTAAAACACCTGTGTTTCAATACGAGTAAGGTACATTGCCATGGCAGACTGATTTTGCCCATGCTACAGGAATGAACAGAGGCAGCTGGTGCCATAGCCTTCTCCTGGTATCTTTGAGAATGGTACAAAAATTCTTTAAAGGTACAACATATATTCTCATTTTATCAAGCATTAAACTCATTATAAGAAAAAAGCATGTGTGTAATAGGTATCACTGATCTACAGTTACACAGCCCACTGACACCATTCCATTCTTTTTGTCATGGTCTTCTGGGGACCGCCCAGAGCACAGCATCCTGCTTCTAGCATGCATAACACTGAAATACATTTTAGAAGAAACTGTAATCACCCAACCAGATATATTCCTAAACTTTAATCTTTGGGAAAAAAAAAAAAAAATCCCACTAAGTTTAATAATTTTCTTTAAAAAAAAATCGGCTAGTTAGTAAGGATTACTCTTCCCAGACTTGAAAATATTTCAAGATTGTAGAATTTAGGCTCAAAAATCTCCCTAGGAACAAACATTTCTATTTGTCTCAGTGGAATCAGGTTCAGCTTTTGATCTTTTAGGATTTCTCTTTGACATGAAATTCTGTTACACATAGGACCTTAAATTATTCCAGCTTTGTTTAACAGATCTTTTTTCTTGAACGCATCCAGAATTATTTGGTATCTGCTCATTACATTGCAAAAGCAGAGTTTTTCTTCCCTTGCCTCTCCACCCAGGTTACCAGACTGAGTAATGGTCACCGAAAATAAAACTTGCTAACTTGCCCGCCCATAAAAATTACACTTCTGGAAATCATAACTTATAGAAGCACAAGCAGCAGACGGATCCATTCTAATTTAAATATCTGAATCAGAGCCTGAAGGCCCAGTTGTTAGAAAATGGACTTACAGACCTATTAATAGCTCTTGCAGAGCTATCAATGGGTAATCAACAACACACTAAGTATAAAATCTCAGTTTTGTTGTGTACTACTGAATCTTTTCAATAAACTCATTTTGGCTTCTTTCTACTGACAAACACAGGTATTTGCTAAAAAGGGGCTTTAAAAATATGATATCTACCTGCTTAAAAAGATTCCTTCCTAAGGAAATGGACCTACAAAGTGAAATTATTTTAGCCGCACTGGAAGAACAAATTTAATGCATGAAATCTTTGCCAATGCTGGCACAGGTTACTTCATCTCCCAGTCTAGGTCAGGAACAACAGAGTTTTTTCTAGGACAACAGTCCTAACTCTGGCAAAGTCCAACCAGCCTGCTATCAGACAGGTGAAACAGACTTTGTTCTTCATCATATTATACCAGAAACCAACTTGTGTCTGCTGAATCAAGAGGGTTGGTTTTGCTTTTAAGCTGTGTATCTACTCTAAGGGTGTGAATCTAATTATTTGGCCTTATAGTAGTATGCTAGGGGGAGTTTTGCTTAAATAATTCTGCTGGTTTTCCTGCTGTCTTGGAAAATTAAGAAACTTCTGTGAGCAAAGCAAACAAATGCACAAAACAAACCAGATGCTCTTGGGCACAGCAGATGAGTTTTCAGCTACCTAGGCATCCTTAATTATTTTCAGCAAAAAAGTCATCTGGGCAACAAAAGGAGGTTTTCAGGTTTTTCACGCCACTTGTAAGATACTCTGTTAATATTAAGCAATGGTAGAGTGCTTTCTTGTTGCAAGAAGCAGCAGACCTTTGGTCAGGCGAGGCCCTTTAACCCTGAATATTCAAGAATCAGCTTTTTAAAAGTACTTATGTTCACTTATTACCTTATATAAGAAGGGATTATGATGACTGTAAGACACAATATGCGTTACACAGCAGTCATCCGTGCCTGGTGTACATTCATCCCCAAGGCTGTGGTATATTTGTATCCAGAAATTTATTTTAGGATCAACAGAGAACTCTCAAGAATTACCACAAACAGCTTTCTACAGAAATGCTGCTTCACATCTCGCTCTGTTTATGCTCTGTCTTGCTATGAGGGTAAAAGCTTAGTTCCAAATACAAATCACAGGTTATAAATATCAGAAGGTGCTAGATGTGTCATCAGAAGGGAACCCCTAATAGCAACCATCAGTAGGAAGTATAACCACAGTTGGCTAAGAATTTTGTATTCACATCTGGTGATGACATCTTTATATAGTATCACCAGTGATGCTCTGAACGGGTACAGTTTGACAGGTGTGTACCTGTGGTTCTAGTGATACTACATTTTAAGAGTGATGTATAGTAAGATATGATTTCACAATGTGAATATATTACCTATATATGCTTTGCCTCAAAAATTCTACTAGCTAATAATTTTGGTTTTTATACAGCACCTCATATTTCAAGGAATGGAAAACAATTCAATTTGAAATCACTAACATGCTTTTTAAAATCAAGGTACTTTGAATACTTTCAGGAACTGTACAAGGTCATCTAAGTCCAGATTCTGGCTCATCCATGCACACCTTGACCATGACCATTTTGGAGGCATGAACTCCAAAATGCAGATGGTTTGGCCACTGTGGTGAGGCCATGTGTGGGTGTGTTTTCTGCATGTGCGCACATGGGGAATGTGGACTGCAAAATACATCCTCCTCTGTTAAACCACTTCAAGTTGCGTAGAGGAATTTTCCATGTACTATAATGCTCAAGCAATCAAATTTGCATCAGATGGTCCACTCTACTAATTGTTGAAGCATAGATTGGAATATTCTCACAGCTCAAAAAAACTTTTACACATACAGAAACTATAGTAAGAGCTTTATTTCTCCACCATATCTTAGAATTGCAGTAATTTCCCCTGGAATGGGAAAAGCAGATACCCAGTTCTCAAACTGGGTAATTAACTACTGCTTACCTCTCACTGGTGACAAGTACCCCAAAGGAAAAGCTTTTTCAGTACTAATGGAAGACTGGAGAAATGAAGTTTTAAACACCCTTGCAAAATTGCAGGACTGAACAAATAAACATTACAAGGAAAAGAGTTTGTCCTGAACTTTGCTTTCAAGATGCATAAGCTCTCTCTTTTGTTTCAGAAATTCCACTTTAGTCATCTCAGAAAGAAGTATGAGCTCCAGGATAATATGATCCTGATACAAAGAAGTCAATGGCTAACAACTAGAATTCCCCTCCCCATCAAAAACACTCACAACATGCACAACCTTGCTTAAAATCTCAGTTACAAGTCCTGCAGAGAATTAATGCATCAGTTATGGTGAAGGTCTATCTCCCATTTTCTAACTTCTCATGGCAAATACCATGTACTGAGGAGCAAAACTGCCCATAAGTCTAATGATAGTAAGAGATGGACGGTCCCAGAACCAAGCTTAGGGATGACTTTTAAAGATAACCCCCAGATCAATTTTCTTTAGAAATGAATTCAATCCTCACAGAACTACAGGATCATAGAATAATTTTGGTTCAAAGAGACCACTGAAGGTGGCCTAGTTCAACACCTTGTCCAAAGCAGGTCACTGCTTTAGGTCAGAGATTTGCCTAGTTGGGTTTGAAAGTCACCAGCAAGAGTTTCCACAACTTCTCTGGGCAACTTAATTATGGCTCATTTGGATTTAGAGCTCTCCCCACCATGAGTTCTTCATACGGAGAGACCCACACAAAACAGCTGCTTGCTAACACACAAAAGCAAACCTAGAGTTTGCCTAACTGATGTTTTCAAAAAGGGAAAATGGGCAGATACTACATGTGCAAAATTTGGCAGAGATTAAAGGTTCACATGTCCCACAAAAAGAAATCTCACATTTAAACATCTAATTCTTAGGTCTTAGAAACTGCATTTACTATTTACTTCTATCTACTTTGTCTACACCTGACCTGCAGTACATTATGTACTATAAATGTCCTACCTTTTCTTTTATTTTTGCATGTGGCTACCAACACAAAAAAATTAAATACTAACTGATTTCTTGAACTCTTTTTTAAAATTATTTTTAACAGTTATGGATTTGCATTCTAAACATCTAGAACATTTGTAATTCAGAATTTAGTTGTGGAAAAGGGGGTTTGACACTACAAAATTGGGAGAGTTTTCATTTTAAAATAATTCATTTCATATGTCAAATATCACAAATGGAGATGTTAATTATTGCAGAAAAATTGATGGGTTTATGATGAGCTATTGTGTATACTTTTCCAGATGATGGCAATACACTGACAGCTTTAAAGAAGTAGATGTGTTACTCTAAGGTTTATTGTCAAGCAGCTTCCTTCTTCTGCAGCTATCTAACAGCTTACATTTACAGTTGATTATAACTTCTATTATGTTCCAGTATTTCCAAATCATCTCAGAGACTGTGAAATACAGCATCATTTGTCTCAAGCTCTCTCCTGTAGATACACTATTCTTCTAGAAGTCTAAAAGAAAACATAAGCAACACTTCCTCTTAAAGCATCCATTCTCAGTTATTTTAAAATATTTCAGATAGCACAATTCTATTTTTCCTCTTTGGTAAGATGTGTCAGCCAACAGAACATAATTCATCCTCAGGTTTATAGTAAGCTTTCCTTTGCAAGTACCAGAACCAGCAAAAGTTTATTTCCTCTGTGTTTAGAGGCAAAGTTAGTTTACAGATTCAGTGGTAAGGGACAAATTCATCCTGCTACCTCTACTTTGGCTGAGGAATTTATAGGGTTTCTCTCCCTAATTAAGCCCTTTATTCTCATATACCACCTGCACCTTGCTGTCTCTGGTGACTCAGACATTCTGTGTGAAATTTAACTGAAGTGGAAAAAAGAGGGCTTACAGCAGAGGCACAAATACCATCTTGCAGACATAATTTCCTTAGGCTTTTATGCTTAGAACCTGGAATTTTTAAGAAAAGTATTAAACTCAACCTAACAGTGTCTTCAAAAAGTGATGGCAAAACACAGTACCCAGCAACAGCCTAAGTGGAAGTAGCACTCTGGTTCTCAAAAACGATATAACTTTAGTCTATTCTCACCAATAAAGGTCATTGCTAAAGCAATCTGTCGCTCTGGGGGCAGATTACACTTACGTACATCCACTTCACTTCTTTCATATCGTTTGTCCGGGATACTCCCTGCTTTCACTGGGCTGTAACACATTTAAGTGAGAACAGATTGATTAACAACCAGAAATCTGAAACAAGCTGCCACTGCACTTCACTGAAGATGAGCAGGGATTGCTGGAGATACTTTGTGGAGTCAAACCATACGTGCAGAGAAGGGCTGTGAAACACAAACTGCACATTTCAACATGGGAGATCCTGGGCAGAAGACAGAGAGTCATTGCTTTTTAAGGGTCTGCTTTTTCAAAAGTATTGGGAGCAATGACAGCAATGACGATGGTGTTTTTGAAACAGTAGAAACACACAGAAAACAATACACACAGAAAAACACACTGAAACAATAAGCTATTTCAGAACCAGAGAAGTTGATGAACTGACATATTCAAGCACAACAGACCTAATCCGAATTCCTAATCAGTAGAGGTCAGACAACCTCTTTAATTATAGAAATCTTTTAATTATACCCTAGAAATTCTTGTGGCAGTCACCAAACAGAAGGTTTGTGACACAGTAAGAAAAGTTTTCCCAACTTGTACAATAATAACTTGATTTTTTAACTATGTGGTCTCAAAATACACAACAAGCAAGATAGGATGTCTTGCTTCACAGTACATAAGGTAATATATTAAAACAATATTTTTCTGCTTTTAATTCTGTTTGATACCAAAAAGTAGACCGTGTACACATTTTCATTCACCTGTTTCTCAGATTTGTACCTTAAAAATATTGTTCTCCTTCTAAAAGGAATTACTCATTTTTAGAGAAACAAAGGCAAGTGAGAAAAATCATTTGCTTACCAACATCCCTTCTCAATTGCAAATGCAGAAGTAGAATTATAAGCTCATCAATCAGCAGCTAGAAACATATAAAACAAATAAATACTTAGATTACCTACTTAATTCCTTTTCTGTTCTCTGGATCACTCCCTCAAGCATACAAATAATTCTGTAATACACTCCAAAATTATTGCAGATGATACACAATAACACATCAGCATGGCCTAAGCACAGGTCATGCTTATTTGAAAGGGTAATGTCTGCCTCAAAAGGTGCCAATGTTCTCTGTTATGTTGCAGTTGCTACAAAATGTTTTCCTGTAAAGCAGTAGAGAAAACACCATCTAAAACTTCACCATCTTGTTGGTATAGCATTTAATATTGCTTCAGTAACTCTTAAATGCCCTTGAGAAAAAAAATCAAGGCTCCTTTTAATATTTTTTGACACAGAGCTAATTTTTTCAGGTTAGTTCTCATTGACAGGTACATAACTGATACCTTAGAGAAATCTTATTTAATGTGCTAAAAACTGGGTGCATACTACCAAAAGTATAAGCAGCCCCAAGTGACAGATTTATGGCTAGTTACACAACTGATAAATTGAGAAAGTGCGGTGGTAGCTTATAAGCCTTTCTCCCTTGATTTTTATACCTACTATTCCTACTTATGCTACTAACACACAAGAAGCTTGGGAGCTTTCATAAATTTTTAGACTGTAAATCACTCAGAGTCACAATAGGGTCTGCCAAAGCAAGCAGGACACACCTACATGGAATCTCGTGTCCAGTGTCAACACCCACAGCTGACTCCCACCATCCTTCTTCGCCCCAAGCAGTACCTTACTTCACCAACTGATAAGGCACTGATAAGGCCAGATAAGGCACTGGGGCAGCTCACCTAATAACAACAACACAGGAATGAATAAGGTGATAGAAATCTGGTTCAGGGTAGAAATATTTCAAACGCTTCAGATGAGAAATTCAGCCATTCTGAACTATGTTCAACAGCTTTGCCTACAAACTTGCCCTTAGCAGAGGGGTTTTCTGTGGTTGCTTCTCAAACTTGCATAAATGTAAAGGTATCCCAATATAAAGCTGCACTGCTTTACATAATTTAAAATAAAATAAAAGACAGTATTAATAGAGATACCTTCAATGTGATCCATAATAAAAACATTCCCTGTTGCATAATTAAACATTAGATATTAGAGAACCTCCTTATTGCTCTGAGGCAAAGAGAACTTATCAAAAATTTGTATTTTTAACCCTTAATGTTAAATATAACATGGGGGGAGTTAATGTATTTTAAAATTAAACATACAATATAGTTACAATTTGCTCCCTTTTCTAGCATAAAAGCATTTCCAATGACATAGAAATAGATCTGTTTTATGTGTAATGAAAGATGATCAGATTCAATCTTACCATTAGCAAGAAAGAAAAAGAGGTTTACCAAAAAACGTCTCTTTAAAATGGAGGTCCACCACTAAGAAAGCCAATTGTGGGTACTTCTGCACTTGCCATATCATAGACATACAACTATATTGGTTTATGTAATTACCATCTCAGTAGGTAAGGAACTAGAAAGCCAACATCCCAGCATTTCCTGAGCTTACTACTAATTAAATCATATGCATACTGGTTCAATCCAAGGATGATCAAAGTTAATGAAAAAAAATTCAATTTAATTCAATGAACTGTTGATCAGTTCCAGACATCTAGCTGCTACTCCATCCTCTTTCTTCTTTATCAAAAAGCACTCCAACAGTGTGAAAGTGAAGAGGACTCCATATGAGTCTACAGATTTTGTGATTTTCTATTTCTCCTCAGATCTGAATCTTAAATTAATTATTTGACAGTTGACTACATTGCATAAAATTAAGTAAACTTTTCCATGAAGGTGTATTAGAGGCTACTCTGGGTTAGGAAGGAAAACTGACTACAAATATTACTGTTATATCAATAGCTTTAAAAGATTTCAACTACTTCTTTCATACACAGGTTTACCTTCATTATAAATTGATTTATGTGTCCCACTGTTCACCCCTTCAACAATATACTGCCATATGAAAGCACGTAAAATGTCAGTCCAATGTACTAGAAATAGGGCACTAAATTTATTAGTTTTTCTAAGATTAACGGAAAGAAAAATTAATGTCATCTAAAGCAAAAAAAACCAAAAATCAGCGCTCAGATTAAATATCTATTTCTAGTTACATTTGAAATGCAATGTCACAACTGCCAAACAACTTCAGTAAACTGGACATTACATTTATGAAACCTATCTGAATAGCCTTTGCTTCAACTCTGATTAACAATGTTTTTTTCACATTCTCTTTTTCACTAAATGTTTGTATTAAAAATGATAATTTAATTTTAGCATCTCAAAACTCATCTCCCAGTGCTGTCCAGGTACTTTGTAGCCATGGTTCCAGCAAATGTCCTTTCAGATCAGCCTAAAGGCTCTAATTCCTTTAAAACAGAGCTGGGAAGGAGCTGGTCTAAAATCTTTATTTAGGAATTCAATATATGCGTCACTTTTAATAGCCACTGCATATTGTCTCAAATGCAATGAGTATCACACAGGAAATTAAATAATAATAATAAAAAAAAAACCTTTCCTGTTCAATAATCAAGCCAGTTAAATGAAAACTGAAGGTGTCAGCTTTCAACAGGAAGAATAGTGTCTATGCTTGAAACTTCCCATTCCATCTATACAGGGACACTAGGCTAAATTAAAAATGGAGTTTTGGTGTCGTTTCAATAACATTTATGTATGCAGTGCTGCCTAGTTGGCCATCTTACCTCTTTCCTATTCTAAGACGGATTTTGAGCATTTCTTGTTGGAAAAGGCTTTTTTTTTTAAATCATCACCTCCTTCTTTTTCATATTGGAGAAACACACTAAAACCAATGGAAAGGGAATGGTCCTACAATTTTTATTACCACACCTCAGGTCTCCTTTGCCGTACCCACTCAGAAGCACTGGACAACTCTGCTGCGCCACTGGGAACCTAATGACCCAGGAGTCACAGCAGCAAGATTTTATTCCCATGCAACACAAAATCATCTCTCATGGAGACCTAAAATCCTGAACTGGAATGTGAAATGATCTCCCAGTATGCTTGCCCCTTCTCTCTCAACCCCTCTTTGAGATGAAAGAGATGTAAAGAGAGATGTCAGAAAATGATCACTGAAATCCCTACCCTTTTTCTTCTGTTTCACTTTGCCAGAGAAGTTTTCTGCAGAGCCACTTCTAGGCATCCAATTAAAAACAATGTTAGCAGGGCTTTTTTACTGGGTCCAGACATGTCAAAAATGGTTCTTAAACTCAGTCCTTGCCTGAACACAACATGGTTGCAAAATAACAGACTTAGGGTTTAAGGTACAATGAGTAAAAACTGAGTCCTATAAATTTACCCACATGCTAATACTGCTCTTGAGAGAAAAAGAGATAATTTCTTACACTTTAAAACACTGCTAGCAGTTCATTCTCCTCAAAAAGAGCCCACTATCTTTGAAATGTTAAATGGGACCTACTAAGAAGTAAATTCTATTTGCTGTAACACCTTTTCTTTGATATTGTAAAAACCTTTACTGGTTTTGTGCAATTCCCTCTCACTGAAGCTTTTTTCTGTTGAGTGAGTGAAACAGAAATCAACAACTAGCTTTTTATTATTCTCCCATTTACGTGCTAGTGACTTAGGCTGTTGTGTTTCCTTACTGTTACCACAGTCTAGAAGCAGAAGACACCTTCATCTCTCAAGAACTATTACCCAAAGTCTTAAGTCAAAATTGAAAATATATACTATGTTACAGCAAAAACAAATTGTTTAGAAACTCTGTATCATCATTTACATTTGATCCCAAATCACATGTGCTGCAAATACAAATAAAGCATGAATACAAAAATAAAACAAAAGTATAGGGGAAAGCAGCTAGCCTACACAGAGTGCAGTACTGACTTGCATGTTGTAAAAGGAAAAAAAACAACCCACCACATCAGTTTCTAAATGACACAGTTCATTCCAACACATTTAACCTACACAAAATGCTGGACGCTCATGAACAGCACAATTTGCAAACAATACAGACAGCTCTGCCAGCAAGTCTCACACAATCATAGTATCTGTCTCAATACCAGTTGGTCTCACATCAATACAAATTTCAGAAGGTGAAACAAAAATGAAGTAAGATTGCACTGCTAAACATTTTCAGTTTGCTTTCCTTTACCCTGGTCTTTTTAGCAAACTTATTTACTCTATTTACATATTTATTTTTTAACTACTCAGCTGTTATTTCCTTGATTCCAGCACTAAAATAGGTGAATGGATAATGTATTTCTTCTAAATCCCATATGACTGTCGAGCCTGTATACTGCCTCCTCAGTCTTCCAACAAACTGCTGAGCTGCAAGATGAAAGACTTATTTTGCTCTTTTAAGGACAAGTGTACCCAAGAAGACACAAAAGAATTAACTGCCTAGCCAACCCCCATAAACCAGCTTAAAAATTATACTTTGCATATTCTACAGTTATAAATGCATATGGGTTACCAGAAGACAGTAAACCTGATGTGCAAATACTCTACTTATATTACAAAACATTTTCTGTAACTACAACTAAATAAATGCATTAATTATGTTTAAAGTCTAAGGGTAAAAAAAGTAGTATTTTCCTTAAAAATGCTTCAACTGCAACAACGGACACTGAATTATAAACAATGCTAGGGATAAATATTCATGATAAATTTAAGCCCCCTAAATTTAAAGTTCTGCCTATTCAAAGAAATATAAGTCAAATTTTAAAATGCATTTGCTCAATCCTGTTCCAATTTCCTGATACAATTTTGCTCTGGTTTTGCTAAAAGTTTACAGCCAGGATTAATTCATATGTATTCAGGCAGACCTACTTCGTCACACTGATCACATCTGAACATGACTGCCTTTACAGCATTTCAGAGGTGCTGACATCTCCAATAACTTGTTAAAGAAGAACTAGTTCTAAAATATTCTGTAGCAAGGAAAGCAAGGCAAGCATGACTTAAAACACAGATTTAAATACTGTCTCCATGCAGTCCTGCTATCACCAGACTAAAAAAAAAAGGTTTGAAAGTATAACACTAAAAAGAACAAGACTAGTATTGCTAATTTCTTTGTCATTAATGCTAGAAAATAGGAAATATTTGAGCCCATGGCTTACAGCTCCCTAGGACAATGGGATTCCAAGCACCTTCATGTTTCAACATCTGTAATGTTCCCAGATAACATCTCCTATAAGGCTTCCTAATATCGATATACTTACTCTACACAAAGCCCAGGACAAAGAATAAAAAATTCTTTGTCTGAAAGGCCTTGAGAAAGCCATGTATTTTAATTATGTCAGAGAACCCTTATGTGACACCGGACACATGTAAGTCACACTTTCCTCCAGAACAAGCTTCAGTGAAAGAAAACTTAGAGCTCAGAATGCACATCTCAGACTATGGCACAGAAGTATATACATACATATATATAAAAGTATAGACATTGAAGACTATGCACAGAAGTGGATGGATGCTCCATCCAGTTTTTAAACAACACAGGCAACATCCTCTCATCTTGCATTCTGAGCTAAGATATAGACACTGACTGGGTGGAAGAAGATAGGCATGTCAGGGAAGTAAAGAAAATAACAACATGAAAGAACCAAGTTTTTATTATTAATGAAGAATAAGATGTTATTATAGCTCAAGGTCACACATGACAAAACAATCTTCAGTTAATGCCACATCTGTTACACAGTGAGAGAATCATAATTTAAACAAAATAATTGTTTTGATTTTTTTTTTCTTTAAAACCATCTGGAGAATTGCAATTTGCCACATGCTGAAAGATCATGTTCCACACAGTCCCAGCAGGGTCTGCCACTCAGGGTTAAGACTGAGACCACAGGGGACACTAGGGTCAAATGAACTCCTAACGTCAGGTGACAAAATACAATTTGTTAGAATCTGCAATATCTCTTAAGTTTATTAAAAAAGGAATCTTTTAAATAACTCAGGAAGTCTGACAAAGTAAGTAGAATAAACATGGTATTCCCACACACTTAGTTCACATCTATCCAGCAGAGTTTCTGTTTGTAGAATGAATACTATATTAAGAATATAACCTGCCATAACAGAACAGCAATAAAATAGGAGTATAAAAATAAGATACATGGCAAATGGAAGTGGAGGGTGGAATAAGAACCACAATCTGTGCAGGGAGGAAGAGGGACAGAAGGGAAACAGAAAAAGTTAACCTCTATCAAGCAACATCTCTCTATCTGTTTAGAATAACATTCTTTCATAAAACTTTAGAAAGTTAGTGCACCCACATAAAAAGCAAGCAGCTTTTCTAAGTTCAACAAAACTTACCTCTATTTAATTACCTTTTAAATATGTCATCATTTTACACTTACAATACCATGTCTGTCCATTTTACAATAAACTCGTCCCATGGGAAGAGTTGGTATAATTCACTATGCAATTTTCACAATGAAAGTAATTAGTATAATAAAATCAAAGTTAAAACAAAAGTTGAAAAGAAACTATGCTCATTGTCAAAATAAGTAAGAAAGCAATTTAAAAAATTATGCTAACACTCTCAAAAGTAAGAACACTCTCAGTGAAGGTCTTGAAAGCTTTCATGAAAGTCAAACCAATTTAGAAATCCTACTTACACACAAAAAAAATGTAAGTACTATTAAATCTGTGTGAGGACCTGATAATTTGCTCTGTTTACCTGTTTTCCCTGTTTTAGATGCAGTGCCACCTACTTCACCAGGAATAATTTCCAAAAAAGGAAAAAGTTAAACAAAAATTAAAATCAACTGCATAAAAATGAATTAAAGGAAACAAAGCATGTGTACTGCCAGGTTAAAACAAACAAGTAAACAAACAAAATAAAACAACAACGACAACAATCCCCACAACCTGACCTTGGTCAAAACCCATACTAGGCTACAAAGCATACCTGAAAAAGCTAATCACAGAAATTATAGAACAAGGAGATACTTAATTCAGGTCTCCAGAGAGATGAACTCTCACAAATATTCCCAGAACAGTATTTCAAACCATTTCTTCCCCTATTCCTCTTTCTCGCCTTTTAGCAGAATGTAAACCCATCCCTATAGGAAAGTTGGCAGCTCCACTTCATAGGTCTGCATCCCCATCTAAATCAACACTCATTCCCAGCTGGAGGGAAGACACAAACTTTATTAGGAGACACTGACCCCCACTGCCTTTGGCTGATGCTGCCATGGGATCACGTAGATAAGAGACTGGAAGGTTATTGGTGGGGTTTGTAAAGTCTATTGCCTCTCCAGAGCTCCATTCACCAGAGCATCCCATCCCATCCCATCCCAATTATCCCATCCCAATTATCTCATCCCATCCTGCATCAATAATAACTGTCGTGTAAAGGAGAACTTAATTCTGCCACCTCTTCTCACACCGAACAGCAACTTATTGTCTAGGTAGCTAGGCAGATTTCAGAGGGATTATATTCAAGGAGCTGGATATGCTCCAATATAAAGACAATAAAATTTGTCCTTCTGAATTTCTTCTTCAGAAGATTATTATTTTCTATCTCTCCTTCTTTGTCTCTCATTATTGTTACACACCTATCTTTATGTCTCAAGTCTCATAATTTTCTTTGCATTTGGAGTAAGGAAATGTGTGAATTCTACATGGAAAGCAAATTTAGATAGTTGTCATACCTGTCCTTAGCAGTTGCTGAAGATGAAGGAAGATACTTTAATTATTAAATAAACTGAAATTCAATTATTAATTAAAATGGAGAGGGACTGAAAACTTGTTAGTGACTAAAAAGGCTGGCAGTGCTGCTGTCAAAGACTGATTCAGAAAGCTACATTTATTTTTGATTATTTACCTGCAAGCAGATATGATCTTTCTTCAGCTCTGCTTCTTTTGCCTGTTAGCTTTAGTCAGTACTTTGTTCCTTCTTAGGCTGAAAGACAAATTTTGACACGGTCACCCCAGGTATAAAAAACAGAAACAAAAATAAAATAAAAAGAAAAGTCTATCTAGAACAGTGAAGGCATGTAAGGAAGTATTGACAACTCAGCTGATCTTACAAATGCATCAGAAGCATGATATATATAGGAACATGTCCCTAATGCACTATCACTCATTGTCAGAGCTCTGAGGAAAACCAATTGTGACACAAGACGAAAAATCAAAAATGTCAAGGATCATGCAAAAGTAGATACCTTAAACTCTGCCATTACTACAATCCCTAATATGGCTATATTGTTTTCCTTATTTCAACTAAAGCATTGCTCCATAATCTTCCTTCATCTCCAGAAACAATTTGCTTCAGCTTCTTATTCAAGCTGTTGATTTTTTTTTTCCTGATCAAAAGTCCTAGCTACTAGAACAAAAAGTCATACATGGATGCATAGCACCATATAAAATGAAAATGTGTTACAAGTGGAAAATCATATTCCCCCTCCCCTCATCTGACAGTCAGAAAACTAAACGGATTGCCTACTTACAATCCACTCAGTCCTTGATGACTTTAACATCCACTGTAAAAAACAATTTTGCTTAACTTTCTTTCACTACAAAAAATTTAAAATATCAGTTCCTTCCACATGCCCCATTATCAGAGGTCACATTTTTCCAACACATTATAGAAGAACTTTCTACTTTACCTTGGATGACATGTTTTCTTACATCAGATCCACATTACCTTATATCAACATGATACCTCTGCACTTACTAATACTTTGATCTAAGAATTGCTTCCAACAAATAATCACACAAGAAGGATTTGTAAGGAAATGGCTATTGAGGCGGATTTTCAGGGAAGGACTTAAGCAGTGGTCCTTGAGTGGAGCTGGCCCCTAGCATCATCTGACAAGAAAGCCCATGCCCACAATGCAGGGAGCAGAACTGCACACAAGCAACAGGATGTCTCTGATTTCACATGCTTGAGACATGCAATTGGGTAAGCAGAAAAAAGCCCCACAGCACACAGGTGCCAGCTGTGCACCAATCCCCAAGACTGTGACATGGAGAATCTGAGATGAAGGGCATGACCTTTACCACTGCAGCATGACCAGGTACATGCCTGTATACATATTTACATGTTTTTTGCACACTCACATACACATTCATATATGAAAAAAAGAAACAAACATCAAGAGAAGAAAGAACTTTGCTCTTGCAAAACATCTGAGGTGCAATCATGATTTTAACTCAAAAGATTGGCAGTACCATTTGTAACCAACCTGCCAAACTGGAAATCACAAGTCAGCAAAAAATATACAGGGGTGGCTACAAAGAGATTCTCAGTTGCCTTTAAATAAAATATCAGTCCTTGTTTTACAGCTAAGTTTGCTTCCTAAGCTAAAATTTTCAATATCCTTTGAAAGAGGACAGAAATAATATCAAAATAACTACATAATTTAGCCTGTCTGGCTGACAGCTACTGTGAAATAGGATGATAGTGTAAATCACAGAGGAGGGAGAGGAGTAACACAGTGTGACTCTAAAGGAGCATAAATAAAAAGGTGGGATGAACTCAGGGAAGAGGGTGGCATAGGATGAGCATCAGAAAACATTTCTTAACAGCAATACAATGAAAGTAACATATATTTTCCCACAGAAAGGGAAGTTATTTAAGGCTAAATTTGATAAAACACTGGAAAGCACATCAAAGAAAGCATTTCTGAATGGATGGGGTCATGGATGAGAACATTTCATTAATACTGTCCTTTATGCTTTTCATTATTAGATTTCTGAGCAAGATTTCAGTATAACAAAAAAACACACAGCAAAAATATGATAATTTTTTGATGGGTTCTTGTCTTCATCAAGAAACATTTAGAAGCGTCATTTGCATTTGATGCAGCTATTACATGCTGAACTATTTAACCATTGCTGGTAATTTTAATCCTTATCAGCTATTCTTTTGCCTATAACTGTTAAATAAAATTATCCATTTAATTCTGGACAGTATAGCATTTTTATTACAAGCATTTCATACGACTTTACCAACATACATCCACTAAGAACATCTTTCAAAATAAATGTGGTGTGTAACACTGCATTTCATTGATCCAGAAGTTATTCTGCAAGTGCTGAACTGTCCAGCTCCTCAACTGTCAGGTAACACAATGCCCACGAAGTCCTCTGGAGTTGCACATGGCCACAGGAAATTAGAAAGTTAAAACTGTGGCCAACAAGGAAAACAAAATTCAGTGTTTTAGTTTGATGCCTGCAGCAAAGAGATCATGAATCAGCAAAGGTTTAGGAGCAGTGCTAAAACAGATATTCCCTCAAAAGACCTAGAATTACAACAGGCAATGCACTGCTGGTTGTGGCTTGGTTTTCCTATTACTACTATTCTTACAATCTTACTTTAAACAACACACAACATTCTACAATTCAGTTTGGAAAGAGATGGGGTCACTCACAGAATGATGACCAAGAGAAGAGTTTTGTTACAATTTTTACTTCCCTCTGAACTTCTGGGTAAATTTTTTCAAATGCACAAAGGATTTAGGAATATCACTGAATTTGAAATATGGAAGTTTCTCCTCCCAAATAAAAATGTTCTTTTCTACAGGGCAACCAAATAAATACAATTTTTTTAAAGTAGCTGAGTCAATCAAGGCCTCTTGTTGATACTGTGGAAATCTTATTCACCATAGGAAATGGTCAAATTATAGTTTGTTACACTTGTCGCTGAAATCCCAAAATTCTCATAATTTATAATCCTTCTTTTAAAGGTCCTACGCTACACTGTGCACAACTCTATCAACCAAGAACTAAGAGAAGGAAAGAAAAGAGATACCACACCACTGCAGCACAGAAAAATTAGCATGTTTTCATAAATTGAAAAACAATTATTAAAAGAGATTATAATATCACTACAATCAATTATCATTCTGACCCCCAAAGAAAAATAATGCAAACCAACAGCAGCATGCCAGGAAAGCATGTGCTCTCTGGAAGTGTTCAGTGCCATGTCATAAAGCTGAAATAGTGCACCACAAGGAACAATTCGGCATCAGACAACAAGACATAGAATATATTCTAGAGAATAGAACAGCTGTTTCTTTTCACACCAGTCCACAGCCTCTGCAGGTATTTCATCCAAATTCCTTGCCGCCCTTGTCTTTTAGCAACTACATACTTAAACGTTACCGGTGCTGATACTATTACATCCTTTTCAAAGTGCTTATTTATCCCAAGAGATGCAGAAAGGCAAGACATATGCCACCTTTTTTCCCAAACCAAAGGCTGAAAGCAAAGACTTCTATACAAATGAACACCCACCAACCCTAAATTCGGGTGTGGTTTTCCCCTCAGGAATGAGGCGGTAGCTAATGAAGTGGTTATTACTGCTTCCCCATACACAGGCTCCAGCGTCACAGGACACAGAGGGGTCATTTGGGCTGTGTCCATCCTTTCAGTTCCCTGCAGGCTTGCAGTGATGCAGATAAACAAAGGCCAGCAGAAACACATGTATCCCAGTCACAGCAATGTCCACTTCCTGCAGAATGACATGACTTCTGGAACCATAACCCATCTCTTCCAAGAAAACACAGTAACAAATGCAGAAGACAATAATTAATTTTTCCAGTTAACAGTGCCAACCCAACTGCACAAAGGTGACAAGTTTCTGCCAAAAATTGATCTTCCTTCCTTGAGTGTATTAAAGGTTAAGCTAGAAAAGGGAAACAAGAGGAAAGTCTTTTCTCCTTTCACAGATTTACTTTGCATTTAATCATGCACTGTATGCACTTACTGCTTATTCTAAACATAGGGGGTTTCTAGGCTTTTTCAAGAGACAAACATGGTTACCTAAAAAAAAAAAAATGTAAAAAAATAAAACTCACAAAAACTGTCAGGGAGTTTCAGGAATAGGACTAGAATCTGAGGCTATCTAAAAATAATGTATAATTACTTTTCAAATATTAAATAAATAGTGTTCTTGTAAACAAAATTTGCTTAATGTTTTCATCCCAATTACTCCCTCATCATTTAGAGCTGCAGACTGTAACATGAAAATTTTATTTCCAACAATACCTGAGGGCTGTTGTAAAATTAGATGGAACAACTGCCACGCTCATCCACAGAATAACATCACATAACTTTGCTAAACTCTCAAACCTAAGTTTGGCTCTGTAACAAAACCATGTATTTTTAAGCTGTCTGAAGCCCACCATCATAACAAAGGGCAGGGTGGCCACTGCTGCTTTCAGGGAAGATGGTAGGTCTGTAGACACAAAGCCAGAGTTCTCCTACAATATGTATTAAGGAGCCTAGCCACCAACAGCTGCAAAGATAGGGAGCACCAGCACCCCAAATGGGCTCTGATTCTGGTATGGCAATTTGCATCAACAAAATGGCTTGGGCTACAAGGACAGTTTGGTTGGTCCCACCGGCAAATGAAGGGCATGCTTGCTTTGTATTTCTCCATGTGGGTGTCCTGAATGGCAAGACCTAAACCAAAACATACTGATTTATAACTTACAAGGGAAGACCTCAAAAGTGATGCTCGCCTCAGGACTGCAGCTGCATGTTTTTCTGCATTTCCTGTAATATTTCTAGTTTTGGCTTTGATAAAGAGAACATCCAGGAAATGTTCTATGTATGGAAAATCTCCATTCTCAGAAGCCTAAAAGAGCTGCTAAAACATAGCATACCTGTAAAGATAAATTTGAAATAAATTCATGTGTCTATACTAATTATATCCAAAAGCACAGAACTGTTTTAGTTCTTCGAAACAAACTGTAAATTGCATCAGATATAAAACTGACAATAATACTCAAATGCATATGCAATAAAATATGAGTTAAATTAGAAGCAATGGTTGAAGCACTTTTGCCAGAGACATGTAGAGTATCTACATGATAGTTGTTTTAAACATCTGCTTTATAAAAAACAAACTATGAAGGAAGTATGAACCCTGTCATGATACCTGAAAGGAGGTTCTAGTGAAGTGGGGACCAATCTCTTCTGCAGTGAGAGGACCAGAGGAAATGGCCTTAAACTGAGACAGGGGAGATTCATATTAGATATTAGAAAAACTTTTTTCACTGTTAGGATGCTCAGGCATTGGAACAGGTTGCCCAGGGAGGTGGTGGACTCACCATCCTTGGAGGTCTTTAACAGGCACCTGGATGTGGCACTGGGTGAGGGGATTTAGTGGTTTAGGGTTTACAGTGGCAGTGATGGGTGGACAGTTGGACTGGAGATTAAAGGCCTCTTCCAACCTTGATGATTCTATGATTCTAATAAATAAATTGTACTGCCGATACATTCAAAAATCAGCATTAAATACAGCTGTGGCAAATTACCTCTAACTTACAAAGTTACATTTATTCTGCAGTGGCAAAACTTTCAGCAAAGGAGGATGCTTGATGTGTGGTTTAAATAACAAAATTCATCCTAAAACCAGATATTGAGAAAGGAACAACTCAAACATCACTGTAGCATAACAGGCCCTGGTACACTAGCACAGATGAACACTGACTGCAAATGTCTATAGCGATTTCAGAGAATCACAGAATGCTGGCATTGGAAGGGACTTCTGAAGACGATCTAGTACAACCCCCCTGACAAGGAAGGGTCATCTTGAGCAGGTGACACAGGAACACATCCATGCAGATTTTCAATGTCCTCAGAGAGGAAGACTCCACAAACACCCTGGGCAGCCTGTTCCAGTGTTCTGCTATCCTTAATGTAAAGTTGTTTCTCATATTGAGGTGAAACTTTTGTGTTCTAGTTTATGGCCACTGCTCCTCATCCTTTTGCTGCGTGTTACCGAAGAGTCTGGCAACTCACCTTTGAAATATTTACATTATGAGATCCTCTGTCAGACCTCTGTTCTCCAGACTAAACAGGCCCAGCTCCCGCACTCTCTCTTCATAAGGACAGATGATCCAGACCCCAAATCATTTTTGTGGCCTTGGCTGGACTCTCTCCAGTACATGAACACTGACTACAAATGTACACAGGGATGCCGAGGCAGCCCCCTGCACACATCACTTGTTGCTCCCTTCCTGCCCCAGTATCCATCCCCCCTCGCCATCATCCACCTCCCCGTGTGGCACAGGAAGCACGGGACGAGCACACCGCGCTGCTGCCCTCGCCGACCGCCGCTTCTGAGCGCTGCTTTCGCTTTCCCTGTCGCTCGGGCCTTCCCTCCCCGCCCTCGGGCCCTTCACAGCCGCACAGCCAACAGGCACCCCTGGGACAGTCGCGCCTTGCGATCCCCGCCGGAGCTACCGGGCAGGCCCGACCCGGCGGGACCCGGGAACCGACCCCGAGTCCCCCGAGCCCACCGCCCCCGGGGCTGCCCCGGCCGGGGACGCGCCTTTCCCCGTCCCGCCCGCGCCTTGCGCCGGGCCCGGGCCGAGCTTTGCCGCTCCGCGCCGCCACTCACCGCCGGCCCTGCAGCCCCGCTCCGCCGCGGCTGCGCCCGGCGCGGGCGGCGGGAGGGCGGGGAAAAGGGGTCTCGCCGCCGCGGGAGGAGCTGCTCGGTGTCGGCAACATGGCAGCGTCCAGCCGTGCCCAGGTGCTGCGGCTGTACCGCGCTCTGCTGCGGGAGAGCCAGCGCTTCAGCGGCTACAACTACAGGTGCGGGGACGGGCTCCGGGGCGCGGCGGAAGCAGGGCTTCCCGCCGAGGCGTGCGGTCCCGGCGGTGCTGGAGGCAGGGGCGGGGGGGAGCTGCGGCCTCCGGGAACCCCGCGGAGGAGCTGAGCCGTGCCCTGAAGCGACAGCGGGACCGGCACCGGGCCTGGACCCGGCTCGGAGCGCAGGGAATGCGCAGCCCCCAGTCCCTCTGCCAGGCCCCGTGCTGCCGCAGAAGCACCAGGGTATGGGCTATGCCTGCTCTAGGAAGAAGGGACAGGACAGAGACTGTCCCAACCTGGAGTCTGGAGTACTTGTGCTGAGTCTAGGCTCCTCAGTAGAAGGACAAGGAGATGCTGGAGAAGGTCCAGTGGAGGGTCACAAAGATGAGGAAGGGTCTGGAGCATCTTTCCTCTGTGGAGAGACTGGGAGCTAGGCCTGTTCAGCCTGGAGAAGAGAAGACTTAAGGGGGGATCTCATTAATGCATAGAAATATCTCAGGGGTGGGGGTCATGTGGATGGTGCCTGGCGACAGGATGAGGAGCAATGGCCATAAACTAAAACACAAGAAGTTTCGCTTCAACATGACAAAGAACTTCTTTACATTGGGGGTGGCAGAGCACTGGAACAGGCTGCCCAGGGAGGTCGTGGAGTCCCTTTCTGGAGACATTGAAAACCCACGTGGATGTGTTTCTGTGTCACCTGATCAAGGTGACCCTGCCTTGGCAGGGGGGTTGAACTATATGATCTCCAGAGGTCCATTCCAACCCTAATGATTTTGTGAACCTGACATAGCTCTCATGTCTGGTCTGTGTGCTGCCCATTTCCTGGCAGAGGAGAGCTAGGGTCAGGCTGCAGCCAAAGCCTAGCACCATGTGCTGTGTCCAGGCTCAGGGTGCAATGAGGGATCAGGGTTCACCCTTCCTGCCAGGCTGTGTGGCTCCCTGCCTACCTACCTTCTCTGGCTGTTGGTGAAAGACATGCACTGGTTTTTTGGCAAAGGTTAGATACAGGCCTGGACTCCATTAGATACCTGCTGAGTTCACAGGGGTGGTTCTCACCCACACTGACAAAATTGCATTGCCCGATGGTAGTTTATTCACTTCGCTACTCAGTTGGACTATGGGAAGAGACATGTGAGCTACCTGTGTTGTGAATCATCTCCCAGGCAAGAACTGGGAACAGAAGCCTTTAAACTTTCGTAACTGTGGTGAGCTCTGTGCTCTGCAAGGCACAAGTATTCCACAAACCTCAGGTGAGAGGGAGTGCCCTGAGAAGAAGGACTGTGGGGTTGAAAATGAGCTGGTGCTAATAAACCTTCATTGCTGCCTCCACGCAACAATGTGTGTTTGCATCATGTTGCTGTCAAGGCTTTCTCCTGTTCTTTGCTGTCCTGAGAGTACCTGATTACCCTTGTTCTGGCTAACAAACAGAGGATTGTAAATGGAGATGGCTTGAGACATGCAGTTGGTGAACAGCTGACTGAAGCTCATGTCTGGGACACAGTGTGTTTTCAGCAGTGGGTTTGTACTTAGGGCTGAGTGGTGAGGAAGTGAGGTCCACAGCAAATTTTAAGGGATCCAGATCATATGTTGTATTTACAATGCAGATCTGGTTTTCTGACCATATCAAAGGGGGACCTTGTGCCATATCACAGTGCAAGTTGCCCCTTTCCTTAAAAGAAAGACCTCTGTTTTTGATGGGCCTGTCCTTAAATACTCTAAAATCAAAAGCTGTCTAAAATCTTGTGGTGTATACACATTTGTGAGCACTAAAAGCAACAGCAGTTTCCTGCAATAAATGATCAGCAGCTGTTACATTTAGAGGTTTGCTGTGACCACAACAACAGTTCTGCCTCGATGTTTACTCCGCACCCATAGGTAAAAGGGACACCCCATTGGCTTCTGCACTGCCAAGATAAGCAGCCCTGCTGTGTCCTCAGGGCTGCTGTAATGTGATATGGCAGTGCAAGGGAGTTAACCCAAGGACTTAGTAAAGAATCAACTTCATCAAAGTAGAAGGTATTACAGATTAATATTATTGATTCACTATTTCATCTGGACAGTGTCTGAATACTTTATTACTCAAAATTGTATGTTTGTACAAGTATGGCTGGAGTATGACCAGCTAGCTGTTGTCTCCTTATTTGCTTACTGTGGTTTTTCTCCTAATTTTGTTGCTCTGGTTTAATCTGGCTGGCAGCTAAACACAGCGCAAGTGCTTGCTTCCTCCCTCCTCCCCAATGGGATGGGGGAGAAAATTGGGGGGAAAAAAAATTGTGGGTTGAGGTGAAGACTGTTTAATAGAACAGAAAATGAATGGATAATAATAATAATTAATTAGAATACACAAAACAAGTGATGCATGGTGCAGATCACCACTGGCAGCCTTCAGAATAACACAGGAGCATCTCTAGTGTCCTGAAGTAAATGTCACAGAGTGTTTGGACACCCAGATGTGTAGGCCAGGTTTTAACAGCAGGGAGAGGGAATTTAGTAGACTGTAAGTAATTTCATGTCTGCCCTTCTACCCTAATACCCAAGCAGACAGTCTGAGCATGGGAGAGTGATTTGTACTGGAGGAAGATCAATATGTATGGAGGCAAGATGTCAGGTTTTGAGTCAAAAAGGTGGTTTTTAACAAGTGTGCTATGTTCTTCTGCTTGGTTGACAAAAATGAGAACCTCTGATGGTTTATAATGTGTTGTATTATAGTCTCAACTAAATGGATACGCAAATGCAATATTTCTAAATATCGTTAGTGATTTAAATAAATATTGTGAGTGGTTTGGGTACAGAAAACAAAAGAATTTATAAACTTGTGAAAGCTATTAAAATACATCTGGTTGCAAATTACGGTAATCTGAACTTTAAAATTTCTTGTTTGTTTAACATGATTGAAGCTCAGTGGTCTTAACGCATGGGAATCTAATGGAAAGGAGTTCTCTCCAGGACAGTGCAGAACTGGAGCAGGTCTTCCCTGAGAGAGTTTATCATCTGCCATTTTGAAGGTTTTCATAATAGGTTTAGCCAAAGAGCACCATGGCTGACCTCACCTTGTTGCATGCAGGTCTATGTCAAGTGTGACATTGAACGGGATAAGCTCCAGAGATTCTAGCTGACAAGCTTTCTATGATTTTCAGATCCCTAGCCTTCCTTGCCCTATGAAGACACTAACAATGGGTAATAAGTTCAGGGTAACATCGTATGACATGCTTCCAGCTTTCTATTTCTTTAATTTCTTGTAGTTATGAGCAATGTCAGAAGCTTTGAGCCACTCTGTTGGATTTTTTTCTGCAAATGATTTTTAAATTTTTTTAAGGTCTTTCTTGATTTATTGCAAATTTATTTCAGTTACTCATTATGTTCTCTTTTAACTGATGGAAGTTGCATTTTTATTTATACATATTTTCTTCTCTCTCTAAATTGCATTTTAATGGAATTTTATTTTTCTTTTAGAATGTGTAATATTATTTGATTAATAAAACTACTCAAAATATAGAAAAATCAGGGAAGAAAATTTGTCAAAACAGGTTTTGCATTGGAAACAAGTTAATTGAATGCATGCAATTTCATCTGAGACATGTCCTTCAAGATTTTAAAAGTAGTAAATCTGATTTTTTCAAATGACTGCTAACCTAGGAACAAAACTGAGCAAAATAATTTGCTTGTGTTTTTTTCAGTGCCAGTTGCTTTTCCTGCTTTGACTGACATAGTTGTTGATCTGATTTTAGGGAGTCATGGAACATAGAATCATAGAAAAGTCTCAAGATTGCTGCCCCTTGTTCTTCCAGGGGACTTCAATTTACTAGATATCTGCTGGGAATGTAACACCACAGAGCAGAAGCAGTCTAGGGCGTTCCTGGAGTATATGGAAGATAAATTCCTAATGCAGCTGGTGAGGGAACCAAATAGGGAAGGCACCCCACTGGACCTGTTGTTTGCCAAGAGGGAAGGACTGTTGTGTGATGAGAAGATTGGAGGACGCCTTGGGCACAGCGATGCTGAAATGATAGTGTTACCAATTCTCACAGAAGTAAGGAGAGGGATCAGCAGAACTGCCGCCTTGGACTTCCAGAGGGCAGATTTGGGCCTGTTTAGGAGACCTGTTGAGAGAGTCACTTGGGAGGCAGTCCTGAAGGACAAGGTGTCCAGGAAGGCTGGACATTCTTCAAGACAGAAATCTTCAAGGTACAGGAGGAGCAGGCTGTCCCCATGTGCTGGAAGATGAGCCAGCAGGGAAGAAAACTGTCCTGGCTAAACCGAAAGCTTTGAAACGAACTCAGGAGGGAAAAAGAAAAAAAAGTAGAGTTTACAGAGTTTTTTTCCCTTTAGAGGAAAGGGCAGACGATGCTGGAGAACTCCATGGGTGTCATGAGGTTAAGCAGAGAGGAAATTAGAAGAGTCAAAGCCCATCTGGAACTTTGTCTGGCTACTGCCATAAAAGAAAATAAAAAATGTTTCTGTAGATACATCAGCAACAAAAGAAGGGCTGAGGAGAATCTCCACACTTGATTGGTTGCAGAGGTAAACATAGTGACAAAGGATGAGGGAAAGGCCAAGGTACTTGCTCCCTTCTTTGCCTCAGTCTTAATAGTGAGACTTCTCTGAATACCCAGTTCCAGAATAGTAACTTCTCGGGGTACCCAGTTCTTTTCAGGAGAGCACCTGGATTTTTGCACAAGTATAGGTTAAGTTGACCTCTACTTGCATAATGACCTGTGCTTCAAAGGGGCATAAAGCTGTTAAGATTCTGCTAACAACTCTTTCAAGAACATAACTCACACCAAGTAAAATTTTTTAAAAAACACTCTTATATAAAAATTAGTTTGTTTGTGTTCCTCCCAACATGCCTTAGTTGGTCACTTTAATGGGAAAATCTTACTTTGCTTTTGGTCCCTGCACTATAGAATCCTGTCTCTGTTTCTTTCTGCACTTTCCTCACTTAGGTATTTTAACAGCCACGTTAAAATTTTATATGTGGCAGTTATCCAAGCTGAATTAGCCTTTTGCTCACTGGATATCCTAATGAAGTTTGTGATAGGCAAGGCCTGCCAGCAGATTGTTTATGTTTCTGTGTGTTAAGGAGGTAAAAAAAGTAAATGGTGATTAAACAAAAAAAAAAAAAAAAA
The DNA here is from genome assembly GCA_020086605.1 of Lanius collurio. Taxonomy (NCBI): domain Eukaryota; kingdom Metazoa; phylum Chordata; class Aves; order Passeriformes; family Laniidae; genus Lanius; species Lanius collurio. Next base: position 17,909,244 of record JACBWW010000011.1, on the reverse strand, counting down.
AAAAGACAATAATGAGGAAAGAGAGGCATGATTTTCTGACCAAAGTGGTAGTTTGCAGCTGAGATAAGAAATGCAGGAAAAATAAAATTGTCAGTTCTGTCCAGCAGAGATGTCTGACTTCTTTGTAGGAGTACAGTGACAGAATTGTGCCTTTACGGTGCCTGTTTTTCTTCAGCTGTGCAAAGAAGGCAGATAACTTATTTGTTCTTATCTCTATTTAATTGCTGACTGTGTTTTGAGTGATTACAAACTTTAGGATTTTTTGAGTTAATTTCCAGTTTACTGAGTATGTGGTGCACTCTGTCATCTACTTGATATAAAAAAGTCAGGGCTGCAAGCAGCTGTGGTATTCCAGAGTCCAGGGTGATTTTCATCCTACGGTAGTGTGGACACTTGTTTTGGCCTGGAGCTGCATGACCCAGAGTCACAGGTAAACAGGCACTGCATCTTTTCAGTCACACAGATTTGTGGTTGGCCTTACTAATACCTCTTTTTTGGGGGAGTTAAATTTTGGCTGTTATTTCAATGACCACATCCCATTTTGCCATTATATTATCTTAAGCTCTTTTATATATATTGCCTTATTCTGTCAGATTCATATATGCTTGAATAGAGATGTCAGTATTTTAAGAGCCTGGATGCTGCTCAATCTGCTGATTAGGATGGGAACTGTGTAAAGGACTGAGATGGTGACACTCTGAATTGTAGTAAAACATGGAAATGTATGCACTTCTAGGGAAAATCCAGAGGTATAAGAACATGATTTTGGATTGGGGTCTGACAGTAATGAAGTATTTCCATTTCACCTCAGTATTATATATGTATAAAATATTTTTGGAAAACAACCGAAGCACTCTATTTCAAAAATGTCCAAACATAGTCATTAGATACTCTCAGAACATAATTGTCTGAAATTTTAAAACAAATGAAAACAGTTTTATCAAATATTTTAATTTCTTAATAGTAACATTACCCAACTAAAAATCATTGCATTGCATCCAAATTTTGTCGATCTTATTCATTAGGAATTGTTATCTTGGGTTTGAAGGTTCAATGTTTATTGTCGTTTTCCAAATACATTCACTTTACCCTTGTAAAGTTACACTTTTCCTGAGCAATTAATGATATCTGTGCATCAGGTTTGATGTAATTTTCTTGATTTCCTTTTTTTTTTTTTTTTTTCCAGAGGAGAATTTTGGAGCACATACAGAGCATACAGAGTTCTGGAAAAATTGAAATTTAATGTTTAGATGACAAATGGATGGGGCTTCCTCAAAAGACTGATATGCTGTTTTAGTTATTTTAGTAAAGGCACCCAAAATGTGTAAATCTGCTGTGGCTGTTTGTTATTCTTTGTATAGCACAGAAGAAATGGGACATATTTCTTTTTACAAAAGATTTAATTACCAGTAATGTTTGTTTGAGAACTAATGAGAGTAATAGAAAAAATACTGCCCCTGGCAGTGACTCATGCCCATACACATATGCTTATGATTTCTGGTAAATGAAAAACACTTTATAATGTAGCTGTACTATTAAAATGCTGTCCCATCTAACCCCTTCCTTTCCTTACTCTTGGATGTGGCTTTAACACTTAGTTCCCCTGGATTCCTCTCTATGCTGCCCATGGTGAAAAGAAGCTGACCTCCTAGCATCCATGTGATTCAAGATACAGTAGACACAGGCTATTATAATTTCAAGTATTCTTTAGAAGGTCAGCATTCTGGATTAAAAAAAAAAATCAAAGTAATTTAAAAAAAGAAAAAAAGGAAACTGCAGTCAATGAGGCAGTGTTTAGTACCACTTCCTGCAGTAATGGATGTCTCTCTGAACTGCCTCTTCAATAAAGCTCTTCCCATGTGTTTTTGGGTTCACTGACCAAAAAAGTACAGTCCTAGATTATACATAGTTCTCTGCTTTTCAAAAAAAAGTAGGCATCAAAAGAGACTTTCTTGGTTGTTTTCTTGTTCTTGTGAATACTTGAGCCAGCTATTCCAAGACTGTTTTGCACAGAACTTAGTGCAAAATTGTCCTTAGTGAGAAATACTCTTGAGGATTCATCTTGATACAGTTTATTTATCAAGAATGAAGATGCCACAAATCATCCAGACAGCATTCTACCTAGGGTGGCATTATGGACTATGGCCTTTTTCCCTTACATTTTTTTCTACATTCTGTTCCATTCCATTCCTTTTTACCTGATCTCTGTATAAAATTCTAACATTCTTCTCAGGCTGCAATGCAACTGAAAAGAATTCAGTTGAGTTCAGATGCTTTCTTCCTGAAGAGAATGTGTGTGAAATAAAGTCCTTAAAATGTTCTTCAGGAAAATTTGAAGGTCCTGTGCTGGGAATGGTATTCAGAGACTCAGGACTCAGTCCGGTGCATAGGACTACACTTTCTTCAACATCATGTTACAAAGTCTTGGGAAAAGCTTCTGCTTAGACACTTCTTTTTTTTAACTTTTGCAATAAATAGCAATTTGTTAAATCTCATTATAGTTTCTATAGAAAAGAAGCCTGTGCACAAAGTAGATATTATTTGTGTGTATGCATATATGAATGTATTGGTATTGAGAAGTCAGGAATTCACTTCTACTCAATCCCAGTAATCCTTTTGCAAAATCCCTGTTTAAAGGAAGCTGTGAATCCACTCTTGAGACTAGAGAAAGTATGATAGGTCTGTGAGTTTTATTAGAAAATAATCTCCATTTACAGGTCTTGATAGTCCTTCTGAGTCTGCTTGTCCAGCACATCCTGGTCTGGAACCATTAAAGACCTGTTTCCAAATAATTAGCTTGTTTAAAAGTAACACTGTCTTATTTTAATTGCCAGAGAAAGTGCGTGTCTGAAAAAACAATTAAAATATTTCCTTGAGACTGTAATTCATTCGAGTGTGTTGCTAGTAATCACTAATCTTCTATGTTATTGAAGCTCTTATAATTAAACTTACTTCTGTGACTTTAGGTGCCTATGAAAATAATTAATTGTATCCTGTGAGGTCTTTACAGAGTTGTCTCTATCTCTGTTTTGCCCAGAATGTGATTTCTGCTAAATAGGATTTGCTTGCAGGGTACACATGGTATTGTTGCTTGGTAGTATTTATTTACAGGCATTATATGTTTGCTGGGGAAACATACAGATTATCACAATACTCAGCTGCAGTCACACACAGATGTAAACATCAGCTTATTGTTTGCCTAAGCACGAGGGAGGAATGTATGTCCAGGTTTCTACAGAGCCTTGGTGTCAGAGAAAATTGTTTTATCTTGTGAGAGTTACATACTATGTGAATGTCAAATTTTTGCAGACTATGTTAGAATAGCAATGAAAGAGCCAAATGTGGCTGGAGTGAGTGGTTGGAGGTATGGTTCAGAGACATAATTTATTTGCATTGTTAGTCACAGTTAAGAAAAGGGGAATTAAAAGTGGAAGGGGCCAGGTACAAACCATCACATTTCATAAAGTTTCACATTGGATCACTAATAGAACTCTTTGTGAAACAATAATTCAGTCATCCATCCATTCAAATATATTCAGTGTTTTTATTTATTTAAATAACATCAGCTGGCCTCCTTCTCAGGGAAATGTTTTAAAGTCAATGCAGCTCAAATGAAATGCATAAGACAGTCCTTGAAGTTTATAGCTTGAATTATACTGACAATGTCAAATTGAATGGTATTGTGTTGCCATGAAACTAACCTGCTTCTAAGTTTCAGAAAACATCTTTGACTCATCTAAAATATCACAGCATTTTTCTAGTCCAGTAAGTTAGCAAATAGGTTTTCAAATTAATGATCTTTGTATGTAAACTAGTTTTGAGGGGAGGAACATTGATTGATTGATCTAAGCAGTTTTATCACTGGCCAAAATAAATTAGGTGTCTCACTCATGATGGTTTTCTCCCTGATCTGACTAATTTACAATATGAAAATAAATGATCAAGTGTTTTGTTTACACAACAATAATAAGCAATGCATTTCATGTAGAACGCTAAATAGGTTTCTTGATATCCAGAGCTATTGAGCGCATTTTTTACTAAATTTAATTTATTATTTTCAGTTTGTAATTTATACCCAAAATTGCTTCCCATTATTTGCAGATTTTGCATGGAAATATGAATATTTATCAAACTGCTGGTGACACAGTCACTTCCGAAAGCAAAAACAACATGGAATGAATATAGTCCTATAAGCTACAGCAATTCAGGGTTCCACAAAAAAGTGTACTGTACATATATCTGTACAAAACTCCTTGTTCTGTGAACTAGTGGCAAAGCTTGCTAACCTATATGGACTTCGAGGCTTGATTCTGGGCTTTTATTTCCCAATAATTTGTTGAAACCCTTGAAGGAGAAATTCTCTATCAGTGTGAGGTATTGCTGCCATTAGCTGGGGACCTGGTGCTTCTGCAATTTGTGTGGGTAATTTGTTCCTAAGTTGCAAACTTTTTCTGCTACTCTGGGGAGGGGAAGGTAATCTTCCCTGGTCATAAAATGTTATACTAAAAAACCTTATGATAAGTAGGTCCCTCCTCATACCTCTTTTCCTCTTCTTATATCTCCTGCAGTAACCTTTAGCCAGTACTCGCCTGAGTAACTGAGTTTTAAGCCAGATATTAATTCCACATTTAGAGTAGATGTTGTCTGAGAATAAATTCTTGCAGACAGCAGCCATGTGCTTCTGGGAGGAAAAGGAGTTGGTGTTTGCTGTGTTTTCTTTTTCCTTGCTTGCAGACAGGGGACAAAATGTGCTGTCATCACTCATGTGAGTGACTACTTTTCTGTAACTTTGAATTAGCTATTGAGTACTATCTGGGAGTTTTTGTAGCCTATTTTTGGCTTGAAATGCAGAATCATTTTTGATATACAAATGTACCAATCTGAACCTAGCCTTATTAAATATAATATATAGAGATACAGAAATAGAATATGGTAATCTTTTTTCATTCATAGCATAAGACTCATAGAGAGAGTGTTAAGAGGTTGACTGGAAGACTTTAAAAACTACTGACCTTAGTGTAGCTTCACCTCTAAATTTTAATGTCTGTATTTAACATACTTGGGCTTGGCTAGATTAAAAGACATTTGTCTTCTTTTAAAAGGAAAATTGACTGCTCTCTTCATCTTCCCGAATACTTCTGATTTCCTTTTCTGTTACAGTAGTTAAACTGTTTAGGTGCACAGAATATCTGTCAGCAGTTTTATTGAATGACTTCTGTTCACTGGACTAGAACAGCTTGAGTTTTAAATTCAATCTCATTTTTCTGTCTGATATTAAAGTATATCTTGTCAGATCAAAGTATTGCATTGTATGCTGGGATCTACAATTTGGAGAGTAGGAGTGTATCCCCCACAGTTTTAGAGGTGGAGCTCATACATAGCCTGAAAGAAACATTTTGGCTGGTAGCTGCTCTTTGCTTCATGTTTGGCAGATAGATAATCTATTCTAGTTTTTTTTTTAGAGTAACTGTTGTAAAAATAATAGAAAAAAGTGTTTAACCTTTTTTTTTTTCTTTCCTCCTCTCTTTCTTTCTTTTATGTGAAGCAGCTTTGTGGAATGTTGTGTTACTTCACGTAGGTTTTAGTATTGCTTTGACTCCTATTATACCTCTGGACTTCAGAAAAATGCATAGGATCTATAGGTCCTGAGAAGCCGAATTTACTTTACTGGAGCTAGTGGAGGTCTCACGTGTGTCTTAGCTGGTCACCATCATGCCCCAAAGATAGCAAAGATAAAGAGCTGTGGATTTACTGTACCATAACTTGGCTCCTTTAAGTGCTCACTTGTGCTGGTAGCACCTGGGAGGTGCCGGGAGTGCGGAGCTGTGCGGTGTGGGAAGTCAGGGTGGGCAGTTTGGCACATTATGCCTGGTGCACAGGGGTGCTGCGTTATTTATGGGGATGAGGATCAGCTGTGCCTGCCTGAAAACCTCAGATCTGCCTCACTGCATGGTGAATCAGTCATTCAGCTTTACCAAGCAGAATATTCTTCTTCCTTCAAACCTTGCCTCTGTTCACCATGAGTCCTGCTCTTTCTTCATGTAAGAAGCTGCATCTAATTTCCTGTGGGGAATGAAATGACACCTAGAATTTGTATAATTTGCATTTCTGGGTTGGTGTTCAACTCAGGATGGGGTTTTCAGCCCCGTTTTCTTTAGTCCCAGTGTAATAATCTCTGAAGTCTGTGAAGACTTCTAAATCCCGTAGCTAATTTAATGGAAAGAATGTGAAGGAAGTAACTAGTTCACTTGACTGTATCTACTTTAAGCAGTGTTCACAATGCACAAAATAACCCTTTTTTTTTTTTCTGAGCCTTTGGTAATAATTAGAGTAGTCTGGATCTGAGCTTCCTGAAACATTACATGCATTGTCCAAAGGCATATATTTACAATCCCAAATGTCTGAGAATGATATTCAGCACTCTCTTCTATACACAAAGTAGGATGCTGATTTTGTTACAAATTCCAAATTTATTTTTTTAGATTTGAATAATAGGCTTTGCATATATTAGAATTTTATGTGCTGCTAAGTAATTTCAAATATCCATAATTGTTGTCAAAATTGATGTTGCAAATTTGCTAAACTAAACATGCTGTGCTTTGCAATAAATGAGGGAAGGTCATTGAACCATATGGTGATAGGAAGTCCAGTGGGGGATGTTTGTCATTACTGACTGAGTTATAAGAAACAAAGATTTGTACATAAGCTGTAAAGATGATGGAAATGGATGAAAGAATAAATTTTGGATACTAACTTCAATATTCTAAATCCTGTAACTTCTAGTATGTTGCAAATAAACAGGGCAGGTGGTATGTTACTTTGTGCGGATATTTAATAAATTGTATTTGTGATTTACTGGACCCTCTCTAATTTCAGTGCAATTTCTTCTACTAGATTCATTTTGGACCTATGATGCTTACATCCTTCTGTCTCAGATATCTCAGGTTTACTGAGCAAAAATCAAGGGGCAAAATTAACTGTCTTTATTGCTAGAATCCAAGGATGACTTTTGCAAAGTAAAACTTTCTTAAGAGTCTGTTCAGTATACTGAAAATTACTAGTCTGTCAAATCTCATTTGTTTCAAAACTGTATACTATCAACATATTTGTGATACTTGATCCCTTTTCTCTTCTAAGGAATTAGCATGATTTCCATATTAAAAGAACAATATGGGTCCCATAACTAGATATTTACTGTATCTGAATCTTTACTTTCAGAAATAATGCTGTGCTTCAGAAATTTCCAATTGAAATCTTATCATCATCCAGACCAACCACACTGCAGTCCAACAAGTTTGAATATCCCAAGGCTTTATGCCCTGCTGCTTAATTAAAATAACCTTAGCAACTACTGCTTCATCAAAGGCAAATCATTTCCCACTATCAAGTGTGAAATGCATGCATCCAGAAAGGCTGATTAGCACCCAGTGCTTCTCTAAATGAAATCACCAAGAGGCACAATATGTTTAGCCCTCTTCAGGGTACCCAAGTTACAGAATCGTAGAACCTGCAGAGTTGAAATGGACCCACAAGGATTATCAAGTCCAACTCCTGGCCCTGCACAGCACCATCCCCGAGAGTCCCACTGTGTGCCTGAGAGCATTGTCCAAACGCTTCTTGAACTCTGTCAGACTTGGTGCTGTGCCCACTGCCCTGGGGAGCCTCTTCCAGTGCCCAAACACCCTCTGGGTGAAAAACTTTTTCTCATACCAAACCTAAACCTCCCCTGACACAACTTCAGGTCATTCTCTCCAGTCCTGTCACAAGTCACCACAGTGAAGAGATCAATGATTGCCCCTCCTCTTCCCTATCACAAGGAAGTTGTAACTGCAGTGAGGTCTCCTCTCAGTCTCCTCCAGGCTGAGCAGACCACAGCCACTCCTCATACGGCTTCCCTCAAGGCCCTCCACCATCTTTGTTGGTTTCCTTCGGATGCTCTCTAATAGCTTAATACTTTTCTTATCTTGTGGTGGCTAAAACTGCTCACAGTATTCAAGGTGACGCCACACCAGTGCAGGGGGGACCTCTAGCCATGCTGAAAAGAACATGTTGGCTACAGCATTGGACTAAAACTCTAATCTTTCCTGCAAAATATTATGGAATTTGTAATGGCTATGCACAGCAGGCCAGGTCTTTTTTATGAAATGTTCAGAAACAGCAGCACAGCAAATGGAGTGGTATATATCTGTCTGAAAAGGAAGAAGAGGAAAAATCAGCGATGTCAGGTTTTGAACTTGTCATTTCAAGGCATTCCCTGCCTGATAATTGGACTGCTGAGCTACCCCAGTGTCCTGGTTGTAGAGCAGTTGGCAGGGGCTTGGCAGTGAAAGTTCAGCAGAGAGCTATTACTCATTTCAGGCCATCAAGACACGTTTCATCTGTAACAAATTCAGGTTATGGTTCTTGCAGCACATCCTTGTCTGGTGCCTCGTTAACTGAACAGCTTGTGCAGTTGGGTCCTTCACGGATAATCCTCTTTTGTAGCTTCTTCTTCAATATAACATTGCAGTTGCAACTCCAATTAAGATTAAAAGAATGCTTTCGTATGGACATCTTCACATTTTTCTCTTAACCCTGACCTCCTGAAAAGCACTCCTTTCTGCAGAGATTCTTTACACTTAGAATAAAACCAATAAATGTTTCTATTTTAGAAGTATAGCAACAAAAACGTATGTTTCAATGAATGGCTGAAATAATAATAGTTAACTATGAATAGCACTGAGAGTATTCTGGGAAGAAGAAAGTGTTTGGGAACTGAGCTGTATACCCTGGCAGGAAGGAAGGCCAAGAGCATCCTGAGTTGCTCAGCCAGCAGATTGATGGGAGGGATATCACATCTGGAGTTCTGCATCCAGTCCTGCCCTCCTCAGCTGCCCATCTGGAAAGGCACAGACAACTTGTAGGCAGCTCAGCAGGAGCCGCCAGGGAGGCAGAAGCACTTGTCCTGTGAGCAGAGGCTGACGGAGCTGGTCTGGTTCAGCCTGGAGAAGAAACAACTATGAGGGAATATGAAAGCAGCCAGTACCTCAAAGTATCCAGAGGGGCCTGATAGGAGAAAAAATGACAGCAGAAGTAAAGTGCAGGAAGAGAGGCTTTAAGAAAAAGGTTTTCCCCCACAAGCACAGCCAAGCAATTGAGCTTGTTTTCTGAGCAAGGTGGTCTGGTTAGCGTCCTGTTTTTCAAGACTTGAGTGGACAAAGCTGTGAGTAATCTGATTTGATGCCATCACTGACCCTCCTTTCAGGACCAAGTGGGACTAGAGACATCCCAGACTGCTTTCTAATGTGAATGATTCTGTGATCCTGTTGATCAGGTGGTCATCCATGCTCTCTGCATTGAAATGGGTGCAGACACAAACTGATGAACAGATATACTCAGAAAATAGTTCTCCTTTTCTAAAAACATCCACAAGTCTTTCTCTTTAAAAATCTAGGAAGGCTTTTTTGGGTTTAGATTGAAAACAGAAAATGGAACTCATGGAAAAGGTTCAAGTTTTGAGATTTGGGATGCAAAATAGCAATATTTGCTTTAGAAATAAGCTACAAATCCTTGCATCTGATCATACAGCATGTATTATATGCACTGGGTTATAGTTACCATCTCTCAAATGTATTTTCTAATGTTCATCAGTCTTTATTCCTATTCTCTGTTCTCTTCTGTTAATCCTCTCATAAAGTATCTCTAGTGCTTTTCTATTCCAGACATATTTCTTACCAGTTGCATTGGAATTCATGTTTTGTATGGTAGCAGAGAAACCAAGTAGTGGTTGGTAGTTATCTTTCTGTAGGCTTTTTGTGAGGACTGTTTAGTGATTGTGCTTTGTTAGAAAATTCAAGGACATAATACTGAGTTAACCAGCAGTCTAATCTTTCTTTTTCTTTACTCTTCTTTCCTCCTTTCCCAGCATCCAGCCACCACCCTGACTCCTCCAAGCAAATCCTGGATGCAAGAATAGGTTTTGCTTTGATTTTTAGAAAACAGGCAGATGTAGTTGTCCTTGCTCTGTTACTTGAGGTGACAGTGTATCTAGTGATGGAGTTTGAGGAACACCTTGTTTGATAAAATGTTGCATCCCCACCCCTCTATTGGTCTTGTGTTTAATTAGACCAATCACAACTACTTCCCTATGAGGTACTTACGTCTCAGTCTCACATGCACCTCTGTTGTCAAGTGTTTATTTTTTTGGTTATTAGATGGTAGTTACATGCAGCTTTTGCTTCACCTTAATTGGTGTCTTTAAAAGACACCTTTATAGAGGAAAAAATATTGTAAGTTCATATGTATATATGGGAATATACATGTGTACACAAATATACATCTAAATAAGCATTCCCTTAGAAGTAATTCTGTACATGAAGGCATCTTCAGTAATGCTCATAAAACTTTACTGTGAGCTAAAATTATTTCTCTGCAGATTTTTTTTGTTATAAAAACTTTCCATTTTTAAATGATACATAATTCTGAAAATTTAGGTGGGCAAACCTCATCTAGCGCACATTTTACTAGTAATAATGGGAAATTCTAAAAATTCATCATGATTTCGACCATAAGTTAATAGATGTTAGTTGAAAGGGAGCAGTGGTAAGAAAATATAGTTTAGTGAAAGCAAACTGACCTTTCATAAAAGAGGATCCCTCACTTGATGTAATGTTACTTTATTGTAATTGAGTATCTCACTTTTGCACGTTGTGTCCTTCAATAAAAGCAGCACATACTTCATTCCAGAGCTGTTAATCACAGTGGGCTTCCTAGAGCTTGGCTACTGCTCACTTGCCTTAATTTGTTGAGTACAACTCAAGCTAATAGGAAAAAATGCATTTTCCTCTAGAACTTTTTTGAAAGTCTTGAATATGAATATTCTAACCTGTTGGCCCCTCCCCTTGTGATCTGTTTGCTTGCACAGATTATGTACCACAATCATTCTCTTCTGTCTTTGTGTGTATGCTAGTGGCCAACGACTTGTAATAGCCATTGTGTTCCGCAGTGTGGTGCCTGTGAGTGTGATGTGACCTATTAATACATTGTATTTGTTGACAGTCAGAAAGACAAGATGTCAACATGTTTGGAAAGATGCCTTGGAAAGATGACTTAACCTTTAGCATGTTATGATACTGATAAATGCAAAGTGGTGCTGAGAAAAACATTGCTTTATTTTGAAAGCTCGGACCTGTGTACTTAAAAAGCAAGTATGTTTGTGTGATGTTTCAGCTTCTTTTCATTTAGCAGAGCACAAAGATTTTTTTCTTTTTTTTTTGGTCAGGCATGACATAAATAAACATTTTGAAATAAAATATGTAAGTCCCCAAGCAGTTATTATTTTATAAAATACCTGGATTGTGATTTCATTTTTCATTAATAGTTGTTTCAGACTTTGCTTCTTGTAGACTTCATTTTTATGAGGACACATTAGGCTTTTGATTGTGTTTCAGGGAAGAAAAGAGAGGAACCCTTTGAAGGTAGAGTACTGGGGCAAAGACTGCTTTCTCTTTAGTTTTGCTATTATGTGACAGCTCTGTAGTCAGATAGTGCCCATTGCCTGAGAGTCTGTGGTAATGTTATGGCCCTGGTCTTGTTCTCATATTAACCCCCAACCACTCTTTCTGTTTTCTGCTGATGTGCATCTGTTGCCTTGTGTAGCCATCCACCTGCAGTGGCTTTGGTCTGAAGCCATTGCACTGAGTCTATTGCCCATCGAGGACATTCTTTTGATTTAATTGGGAATTAATTGTGTGACAGATGCACGTAAGTAGGGATCACAAAAGGTGTTTTGAATGTGTATATGTATGACAGCACTGAATATATTCAACTCTACACTCTTGCTTGGGTCCTGCTGTCACAAGGTCACTGGGCAAGTCTTTGCAGAAGATAAAATTGTAGATGTTCTCTATTCTTGGATGATAAAAGCAAAGTACCTTGAAATGTCTTTCAGCCATTTTTCAGTATCTGTTTTCAAAGAATTGGTGAGAAGAATAATGAGTTGTGAAATGTAGTTTAAGACTTAAATGATGTTTCTTAATGAATACTACTGCATTAGGAATTAGACTTTTCCATCAGGTCTGTAGGAGCTCTTTGAGTGTACTGTACCCAAAATTGCTTTCCTATTCTGTTTCTCTGCAGAGTTAGCTTGGTATCTTCTCACTGAAAGGTCCCCTTTCTTTGTGTGACTTGTTTGGCCTTTCTGAATGGATTAAATTGCAAACTGTACCTATCAAAATCGGTACTAGGTATTCCCTCCTCCTTAGTGCTAGTGCTCATTCAGTTCCATGGAGAGCTGATGAAGCGCACTAACCTGGAAAAAAAGCCCAAAACAACAAAAAAATGAAGTTAACTCTTAATAACTTCTGTCAATTTCCCAAGCCGGACTGGCTCAGCTGGGGCTGAACACCAGAGTGACTGTGCTGATCTAAAGTGGGCAGAGGGAGTATTTCTGCCTGCCAGGGTGGCAAAATTGCAAAAGCTCCTCTTCACATTGGCTTAAACTTGTTGCAGTTCCTTTGTGCCCTTTTGGGTAAGTAATCATCCATAAGGTACAGCCATCACTTCACTTGCCAGTCTGCTTTTCATCTCTCACACTGTCTGCAGATAGTGCTTCTTTCAGGATAACGTTGTGAAGTTTTATGAAGACAGCCATGTATTTGCTGCCACTGGCATTTCTTAGGTGTGCCTTCAGATGGTACAGGTTTGGGCTCCATTATGCTCCGTTAGAGTGGCTGATTAGCAGACCAGTCTGTTCATCAACCAGGAGATCTCTGGAGCAGTGTGCTGTAAAAAAATCCCCTTTGGATACATGTCTGAATGAACAAGTTACTCTCATGCATGTGTGTCTTTACTACGTGTTGCTTACACACACTGCTGTACTTCCAGAAGGGCTTAGTTTTTCATAGACTTGAAACGATATTGCAGTTCTTATGGTAGTTCTAGCTTTTAATGCATTCTCAGTTCAGAAACTGTTGAAATTACAGAGTGTTGAGGTGCTGAATTGACACTGCTCACAACTGTTGTTGCATATAAAAAGCTGTTGTTTAAAAGAGAAAAACACACTCATTAAAAAAAAAAAAATCCTTCCAGTTTGTTTGTATCTTGACTTAACACTTTTTATATAATTTTAGAGAATTTGAATGTTGGTAAAATATTTCCCTAGCACCTCTCAATGGGGAAGAAAGGATATTTTACAATCATTATAATATTGGGTTTGAACTTTGAATTGAGCTCATCCTTATTTTAAGTAAAACATTGAATCTCGGTGTAACTTTGGTAAAGAATAGTGTCAGGTTGTAGAGCTGGTCTCTGAACTGTGTTTAGAGATATATGGATTTAGCTGTAGAATTACGATTGTGTTAAAGCCTATGTAAAATAACTTCCTTTGGGTATTTACCCTCATAAAGGTTTAAAAATTGTAGAAGGTAAAAACAGTGCAACTTTCTGATTATAGATAAAAATTGGTTTGTTTTCTATGTACATATCTTTTCTTTCTCAACAACTGTTGGATGTAATTAGAGGAAAAGACAGAAAATGGAACAATTAACACACCATATGTACAAAACAAAACAAAAAAAAGCCCCTCTCTGGTCTGTAGGTGTTGTACTGAACAAGAATCTGGTTTTGTCCCATCTATCTTTTTTATGTAGATAGCATTTACTCATTTGTATTGCATTTTGAAAGACTTTTACCCGCTAATAGGTACTTGCTGTTGTTGCTGTTTTTTCTTTTAAGCTAAATATATATATGTTAGTTTATGTATCTCTTGGAAACTCATCCTTTCTTTCAGAAAATATTACATGTTTTGAACAATTTAACCCCACATATGTATATGAGGTGATTTGAAATCTATCCATTATCAAGCAACAGAATTACACTGTATATTAATGATTTGGGGTTGTTTCTTTTCTAGAAGAAATAATCAGCTTCCCCTTCATGTCTTGCTAGGACAACAGCTGCAGATGAGATTGAGCTTCCATATTTAATACATTCTATTAACTTCACACATCCAAACACACACTCCCTCACTCCCTCACACACCCCTGTGTCACATTATAGGTGAACAGGCCCTAATTAAAAGCACGTACCATCTGCCGGGGTGCGGCGGCAGAGTGGCACTCCACAATCATCCTGATTCCTGTGATTGAAATGTATTATTTATGAGCTTAAAGACAAAATACACTGCTTGGCTGGTGAAAGCTGCAGTAGGAGCTGGATAGCACCATCTAATGGAATGGAGTGCCACTGGCTGTTCATCTTTGCTCTTCCTCTCTCCTCAGTCTCCTCCTCCAATAATTTTATTTTTCAATCTTGACCTTGGATTTTTTATTTGATAGTGTTTCAGACTATTTTGTCTCTCATGTTCCACTTTTATACAAGATTGGAAAGAGTTGTTGAAATATTAAACTAATTGTGGAGGTTTTTTGCAGCCTTTTGTTTCCTTCCAGTGCCACACATAGGGTTTTACTTCTTGTAGCAAAAGTGATAATAATGTGATGTGGTGGTACAGAATTGGAACACTATCAAGATAGATGAGCAAGATCAGTTTACTGCATGTCTCCAGCCCCTCCCAAAGACCCATGTAATGAAGGTATCCACTGCTCAGTCTGAAAAATTTATTTTAATATGGAAGTTGGCCCTATTTTGGGGGAGGAGGGAAAGGCAGATGACAGTACACTAGAGACTGTGTGAAAGTTCTTTACCGTGTTGGAAAGAAAGGGCAGGATTTGGAGAAAGCTGCAGTTTTGGACCTTCTTCTCTGGAAGCAGAGATCTCTTCCAGCTTCCTGAAGTAGTGTCTTGTTTTTTCTTCTTAGTGGGGAAATGATGAGGAAGTGTTGGACTGAGAGGTGAAATACACCTTGTCAGGAGAGGAAAAGGGTGACAGGGAAGGAGTACATTTTGTGTTGGTTGGTCCATCAGTCTACCTTTGTTGACTGCTAGATTACAACACTGCATCTAGTAGATATGTATGTTGTATTTAGGGTCTAGCTCAGTGACCTTTAGAATATGCAGGTTAAGAATAGTCACACTGATTCAAAATAATCTGGGAAATTTTCTGGTCCTTAGCCTTTCTGTTACATTCTTAAGATTTGACATATCTATGCTGGGCAGCCAACAGTATGGTTTCAGCAATAACAAGTGGTAGAGACTGGACTGATACTTGAAATATGAAATTTTTCTACAGTAACCTCCAGTACAACCACTTTTTTTAAAAATTAAAGGATCTGGTCACTACTTCAACTTGGGCAGGACAAAACCCTGAACAAAAAGATAAATGTCTAAAATTGAGTAATATATGTGTATATTTACAGGTGTGTGTGTGCATTTTATTTTTTATGTCAGCATGTTTTAAAGAATGTTTAAATGTCATAAATCCTGGTGTATCTATGAATACATGTCTTCTTATTGTTTGTATTTAGAACATATGCCATCAGAAGGATAAGAGATGCCTTTAGAGAAAACAAGACCATAGAGGATTCTGAAAAAATAGAAGAGCTACTGAATAAAGCCAAAGCAAACCTAGAGCTTATTCAACGGCAGGTACGTTTATTTCTCTCATTTTTTAATAGGAGTTGTCCACTATTCATTTAACCATCTTATGCCCCTAGAGATGGGAAAAATAAGTCCTTGCTCAAAACATCTCTAAATGAACATCAATTATTGTCTGAGTTTGTTCTTCTTTCCATCATAGGTCTAGAAGGGTGACTGTGACACTCACTCCAAATAGTCTCGCCTCCTTCTGTGTTTGTTTTTTCCCATCTGCAGATACAATGTTACAATGGTAACAGAACAAGAAAATCCTAAAGTGAATTAAGTGAATGCTGGCTAAAGGTGTCCAAACGGGGTGATAGATTTTAATTTGGGAGATTTGAGTCACTGGCAATATTTTTCTTCAACCTTGTCTGAGTAGCATTTATAGCATGTCTGTTCCTTCTGCTAGCAACCATGTTACTAAGACATGAAGTAGACTTTGTTGAACTTTGGATACTTTTGAACTTCTCATTCATACCCAGTGTCTAGCTACAGTGACCACTAAAAATTGGAAGTAAGTTAGTTTCTGTACATGAGCTCTCTATGGATATTTGCAGTGCTTAAGCTGTTCCTCCTCGCAAAATCTGCACTTGCTGACACCAGTCAGAGCTCAGTTGTACTTTTATTAAACACTGAATGAATATATGCACCTGGTCCTCCATGGTTTGTTTTAATATGAATCTTTAAACAATCAGCAGGTCTGTTAGATGGATTCTTATTTCAGTAGGGATCTGGGCCCTTTGTTTTGACACTTAAGTATGAATACTTAGGTGCAAGTTAATTTTTTTTTTGAATTTCTTCTCACAGGAACGGGTGTTGTTTTGTGCTACCATAGTTTTGCTATCTTTTTTTAACCTAAACAATGCTATTTTTTTATTTTAATTGTTTCTCAAAGAAGCAATTTGGATTGGATTGTTCCAATGCAGTTACATTTGAATGTTGATGTGTTTTTTCTCAGATCTATAGGTGATAATTGGCATTTTTCAGCTCTTCTAATTCTTGCTTAAGATAAAGTCTTGGGGAATAAAAACTTTTCAATTTTTTTCTCAGCAAAACATGGTTCTACTAATCTGAGTCCTATTAAGTCTGGGACACATTTTAAAATAAAACTCCTCTTTCCTCTCTAAGTCCTGTGTAAACCCAGATTGCCTTGTTTCTGTAGACCCTAAAAAAAGATACTGTTTGTCTAAAACAGACTCTTGACAGGCCGGATTCTTGTCTAGGGTGGGAGTCTTGCCTTGCACCTTTTATGAAGTTTTTTTTTTAGCCTAAAGATTGTCCCTCAGCATCAGTCAGCATCTTTCTGTTATGCATTTGTTACTGTGTTAGTGGGACATATCAGAATAATTCAGAATGGCCTCAGTTATTGCTAAAGTTGGTTTTAAATTGGATCACTATCATTGTTTCAGGGAAAATATACTTGAAAAGCAAGGAATATTAAAGACACTGACACAACTTCACATTTTTAATACTGCTAAAATAGTGAAACTTATGTTGAAATATCTCTTTAATGTTACACTTTTAGATACTTCCCAGACAAAGTACGGTCGTGCTGCATTCACTCTTGGAAGGGTTTATCTTACATGTTTTCAAGAGTAATGGATAGTGAATGTTATTTTACAGTAATATAATAGGTAATGGAACTTTTTAACAAAAAATAATCAAATAGAAGAAAATTATTTTATGAAGATAATTTTTTGACATGCAGCCCTGCAAGAGTTGATTGTTTGGGTAATAACAACTTCTGTGTCCTAAAAAATTGAGAACTGTTGTGCTTTGCAAAACTTCTAATATGTTTTGTTGTTGTCTCACTTCCATCTGTAAAGCAAGAGATAAATGTTGTAAAAATAGCAACACTGTCTTAAAAGCTTTTCATCAGGACTATTAAAAGCATGAGCATCTAAATTCATATTAATATTTACTTGCTGTCAAATTTCATTATGCTCTGTAGAAAAAAATTCCCTCTCTCTCTTTAGTTGAAGATCTCAGTAATTAAGTCATCTGACATTATTAAGACTTTATATTTAAAACTAAACAAGCATAATATAAAGTGCTTTTATTTTTAAATGCAGATGCACTGAAGCCAACATGAGATCTAGCATACAGTTTTTTGCTAAGTTTGGGGGTTATTATGATGTGGTTCATCTTGGTATTGCTGACTTTTTCCTAGTATGTCAGTAGAAATTAAGTAAGATTCCTCTTTGCTGACAATATGTTGTTACTCTAAAATCAAATTTATATTCACTTTACATTCTAATTTATGGTTAGTCATCAAAGTGACCATTCAAGTGTAAGGTTCATAAATAACTATTTGAATCAGCCTAGTGGGAAATGTGAAGTAGTGACAGATTACTGTCATTTTGTTCATGTCAGTCACTGCACAGTTTGCTTGAGTGTTATAAAATTATCTCTGTAATGCTGAAAAGCATGGAGGAACATTCATCTCCACCTTACTCCTCCTCTGCTTATGATTGGTTTTGAGTTTAAAATGGTCTGGCTATAGGAAAGAACAACTCTGATGCATTTTAGACAGTGTTTTTAAAGATTTGTGTGTGTGTTTACCATGTAAACAACAAAATTTTGTGATGTCTTTCCTGTAGAGAAGGCTGTTGTGAGAAATGCATTCAAATAAGTTTGAAATAGAAAATTTTAAAAAGTTTTGAGATGAAGTCTTCAAGTCATTTGAGGATTGTCATAACCAGCATTCCCCAGCTATGCTAATATGATTTTATTGGTGAGTTTCTATCACTATTGCAGTATGATAGTGGTAGGAGAATTTACACTGAAATGTACTGCTGCTGCTGAAATTTAAGGTTTACAAAAGCCATTGTGAAGATTGTCTAATACTGAGTGTTTTGAAGTTTTCTTTATGCCATGCTGTCTCTCAGGTTTTGAACTGAAAATATAATAGTGAGGTTCAAAAGTTGTACTAGACTTGTGTGCTCTGATTAAAGCCTTGTTTTAATTTACACGATATCTCATTCTTATATATTCCTCTGTAGTCCTTTGTTCTCAGTTTTATATTGTAGTTAGAAACTGCCAGTCATCTTGTTGTCCAGCTAAGAAGGGATTATTTTGTTTTTCCTGGCAGCTCTGAGCCTTTATTATCAATTTTACTGGTTTTAACATCACATAACTACAGTACTCTTCAATAAAAGAGTTTTAATATTTCACAGCTTTTGTTTGTCTCTATAAAGAATCTAAGCTGATGAAAATCTTGGTTTGCACAAACCTTGGTCAGGGAGACAAGAGATGCACCATGAGTGTGCAGACAGTCAGGATATGTGGGTCTGCTTCCTTTACAGCTGGCTGGTCATCTGCATTCTTTAAAGGATCACATAAACTTTTCTTTTGAGTCTGAGCTGCTTTTCCTCAGGCTTGACATCTCTTACTGTTCCTTTCTGGTGTGTAGAATGAAGGAATGTGGTGTTGCAGCATGAGACGTCAATTAGAAAGGTCCCGCTGATAATGATAAATACTGAATACTTGCAGCATTTTTCATGTCTGTAGCATGTTGTACAGTACATTCTAATCCTTGAAATATTCATTGCTTGTAGTAACTTTAGCTCCATTTCTTTTAATTAAATGGTTCATGACTATTCCTTGATAAAAGCCCACATCATACTTAGTGTGAGATTTTGGTCTCATATTTACGTTTCTCCATAGTCAAAATTATTAGTATGGGCTTGTTCTGAAACTTGTGCTAAGTAAGAACTATTCTTCTGGATCTTTTTTTTTTTTTCAGCAAGCCAAGTTGCCAGTGCTGCTATATGTAGCCAAGTACTGTGCCTTCTGTGTGTTCAGTAGCAGTATCTCATCTTAGCAATATTGTGAATTTGAGTAACACTTTAATGGAAGTGGAAATTAAACTGAAAAAATGTACTAATACAGCACTCATATTATTATTATTCATATTATTATGAATTGATGATAATATAGCCATAAGGAAAGTTTCTGTTAAAAAAATAACATAAATATTAAAGCATGTTTAATAAATATTAGCAAGACAAGAAACTTCAGTTATAGTTACTATGAAAAATGAAAGGTAGAAGTACTACCATAGTTTACTGAACCTGCTTTGAATTGATTGCCCATTCTTTGAGCAGCAAATATTCCAAAATTAGTAATTGTCAAGGTGTATGTGCTTCTAGACTGAAAGCATTTTGTTGAGTATTTGGAGGACTGGTACCAATTTACACAGTTGAGAGTTTGTGTCTGAAGGAACTTAGCAAACTTTTAAGAAATGTTCTGGATATCTGAACAGGTTGTGCTTATACTGCAGAGCACTGTAGTAGGCAGGATGCCCTTTGCAGGAGAGGGCTGATTTTGAAAGCTCTTTTTAGTATTAGTTTCAGGCTACAGGTGGTCATATTTATATCAAATTTTGATGAATATGTAAGAAAGTTGCAAAATACTGTGTAATGTGTTTCATTATGTTGGCAGCAGTTTTGGGGCCAAGAGAAAAGAATAGCTGGAAAAGCTCTTTGAGCACAAGGGGCAGCACCATGCTACTGTTCAGGAATCTGTATGGTATTGGCAGCTCATGTTTTCCTGCTGGCAGACAATTCTGTTGAAGCTCTAATATGGTTTATTCTTACCAAGTTTATAACTGCAAGGAAGTTTTAAAATCACAGATTATTTTACTGCTTTTCTTGAGAAGCTCTTTGAATTTTATCTCTTTTTTTTTCCAGCTTCACAATGGTAAATACCCATTTCTCTGCAAAAATACATATTTTTCTACCACAAAATTGTAGACTTACAGCTCTTAGATAAGAGGATTGTCCTTTGGAACTTTGCTGGGGTTTTCACTTGTGTTATGTATTTTTATTTAGTTCTGTTGGATATCTTTTCCAGCCAGGACAGAGCTGACATTACACCTAGAGAACTTTTATTACCTCTCTAGCCATTTAGCTATAGCTAAACCAAGTATAGACAGAGTGAAGTTTTCAAATGCCTCATTCATGGCAGAAGAGCAGGAGGTGAGTGGCATAATCAAACAATGGACAAGTATCCAGTAAAACAGTTTTATCAAGTCACTGCATGGTATCCATGAGCTACCTATACACTTCTAAATCCTAGGATTGGCAGCTAGAATGTAGAAAATGTTTGGCATGAGCCTCTTGCACTTCTCTTGCTCCTAGCCCGTGGTAGTACTGCTAGTCAGTTTTTAATTGCTTTACCACATCATGAATTCTCACTTGTTTGGTTCCTTACCAAATTATGCTGGAATTACCAAAATTATGCTGGAAGCTTGTGGCAAAGCCACAAATTGAATTCAAATTAGCTGACTTAGGGTTTAGAAGCCACTAGGGACATTTTACTGTGTTTGTTGAGGTTTTTTTATTTTTTTTTTTTTTTAATTTCAGAGGTCTTTGGGATGATATATTTAGATATTTTCTTTACCTTGAGGTTGTTTAAATCCTTTTATTATCTTCATGTTTGATTTACTTTACATGTGGTTTGAAAACTTCAAATAGTTAAAAACAGTAACCTACCAGGAAGAATATGATTAAGAAAGTAACAGAAATCCTTAACATATATTAAAATTCATTGCTCTTGACATAAAAAGAGACACAGATGCAGGTGGAGGAATGTATAACAGGATGGATAATACCTGTCTTTTAGTAAACAAAAGACAGCTTGAAATTGAAATTGGGAAGCAGTAAATTCAGAGGTATACTGGTTTTATATTTTAGTAGGAGAGTAGATATATTTTATGTACAGTAAATATCCATAAGGTTTTGGGGGTTGAAAGGAGACAGAACAAAGAAAAAGGTGTTGTAGGAATTGACTTTGAAAAAGGTTTGGTAAATTTAAACAGAAACCCACTGAATCTGAACTTGTCCTTTCACAGAACTTGTTAGCAATGAGGTTTGCTTTGGCCAGCTTTTCCAAATACCTTTTTCATCTTGGCATATAGGCTAGCTTTGGAGATGTGCAACATTGGAACAGATGCCAAAAGCCCAGAGCTGTCATATCAGCTTAATTTCTGGCATCTGAGGGCGCAGGAAGTATAATAGACATTTTACTTGTCTTCAGGTGGCATGGCTCTCCAGGTTACACCTGTGTGAGTCTCTAGAGCAGTGTTACTTCTTAGGCTTTCATTTAACTCTCCTGATGGAGAACAAGATTGTGTTTTCACAAGTGATTTGCTGCTGTTCATTCTGCTGACTAAACTACAAGTGGCAGGTTTTGTCTGCAGTATTAAATACCAAAGTAGATTGTGCATTGAAACTAACCTTTAGACTGCCAGCAGAGGCGATTCAGAGGTAGAATGAGGCTTTGTCTTTCTGATGTAAGAGCTTAGGGTAAAACACAGCATTTGATGTATGCAGTAAAGTTTCCTAAAATTAAAGACTGTTGGGTGTTGGCCAATGCATTTAAAATACTGTAATTATCTATCATAAAGAACTGTCATTATTTTTGTTGCATGTATTTATGGCTAATCCAGTGAGGTTGGAGTCTGATCATAAATAGTAGCAGTAGTTATATAATACATCCAGAGCTGTGAGCACCTGATGTTATGCACAGATGAGGGCTGTCTGAAGGACAGGAGAAGGACTTACTTTCTAGTGAGCAATTCAGCGTGGCAGTATGTCACATCCAATAAAAGCAAATGCTGGATGTAAATGTCCACATGGAGAAGAGTACGTTTTATCAGCCCGGCTGGACTGTAGCTCCTTGAAACAGTTAGGAACACTCACCATTCTGTGCTGAAGAAAGCCCCAGAACCAAGGAAGGATCTCATTTTCAGGCAGATGTGTCCTTCTGCCATTTGCCCCTTTGTGCTTTCCGCTTTGCTGTCTCAAGCGCTTCAGCCCAGGGTGTAAATGAATATGGCTGTTAGAGGTGGCTGTTGCAACAAAACTTCAAGGAGGCTTTTCCAAATGAGGTAACAGCAAGTGTGTATGTGTCTAAGTACAAATAAAAAGTACTGTCAAGAGAGGGAAAGTAGAAATAAGTGCTGTAGTTTTGATCACAACTCAAATGATTTCTGCTGTGTCTCGAATCTGACTGTGTGATCTTGCTTTGATGCCTGTCAGTCTGGCTTGCAGTGGTGCCCATTGAGGGAGGGTTTGAAGATAGAGTTTCTCTCATTAAAGTGTATTAACCTTTGAGCAACTTCTTGTCTTTATTGCTGTGAGATGTCTGCTGCAGAGCAGAACATTTGTGGAGGCTTTCTTTTTTACTGAATACAAAAAGGAGAAGTACAGCAATCCTGCATGTTATTTATGAAACATATAACCTTGTAATAGCCTTGTGTATGTACTGTGACTTATATTCATATCACAATATTTATCTCTCACAAGAGTCCCTTCACAGGGGCAAACCAGTTTTAAGTGCAGGTAGACCTTGAGGAAATGAGAGGGATTGTTGTTTTGAGGACTTCTAAAAAAGGGAGAGAGGCAAAAGTGCTGTTATTAAAACAGTGGTCTCTTGATCTCTCATAATTTGCTGGTTGGTTTTTAATCTGTTGTAGTTTTATTTCTTCTTTCCTTGGTGTGGAAACTTTCCATCCTGATTTTGTACTGCTTATTGAAAGAAGACACTGTCAGATTCATTGGCATTGCAACTGACCAGGCATGCTTCCCTCCAGGAGGAGCTTTGGCACATTTGCCTGGTGCCTCTGATCCCCACAACTGTGTTCTGCTGCCCTTGAACTGCAGTCTGTAATTCAGGATGAAAGTGTTGGTGTCGGCACCCTCACTATCTGATAAGTCACCTGTTCCTGTAGCAGCGGTGTTGCCTAGTTCTCTGTTTGCTGATGTTTCTACTTTTGGAGTCAGGGTTCTCACAGTTTTTCATGTAAACAATAGCTATGTTTTTCTAACTATAAGTATGTTTATGTACCTGCACTATGACAAAAATACCCTGATAGACAATTCTTGTAGCCAATGTGTTTGTAAAGGAAGTGACTTTTTTCACCCAGTCATTGTCCTGGTTAAGGAAACTATAAATTGGGAAGTTAATAAACCTCAGGGGACATAACCCTTCTGAAATCTCTCATGTACATGTGTTCTTTCTCGTGTCCTAGAGTGACACAGTGGTACAGTGGGTTTTTTAAATTACATTTTCCCCCACCCTCCATGCTCAATCATCAGTCTCTCAGCATATTACAATTTCAGTTTTTCCATTTACAGCTAACAGAGGGAAGAGGAGGCATTTTAGCTGCTCCTTAAGCTACTTGCATTCTTTTCTGGCCTTTTAGATGGACATTGCTTCTCCTCAAAGCACACTGAAAATGCGTTTTTAAATTTTCCCCTGCCACTCCAAAAGAGATGCCTTTTTTTTTGTTTCTTCCACAAATAGGTCTTCAAGTATAAAGAATTTATTCTTTCCTTCATTCTCAAGATAAGGGCGGTCTGCAAATAGTTCCATTTGCCTTATTTGCTTCAAGAATCTGGTTTCATGAGTGCTTTTTATTTCTGCATCTTATTATCTTTGTGCTTCTTCTGTTGGTCATCACTAAAACTTTTCCATTTTTCCAGTTTCAAAGGTGACACTTGCTTTCTTATTTTAATATTGCTTGACAAAATGAAAGCTGTTTATACAATCCACCAACATTAACTATCATTTAACAAAACTCTGAAAGAAACAGCTACTTAAAAAAAAATCCTCGTCATGTTCCTTTGTGTGTGGTAAGTCTGCATATATTGTAATCTTTTGGGAGTCTACTGAATACCCCTGTGGGTTATCATAGCACCAAACATAGTCTCTGTCACCAGTAACATTTGACTGAATTTGCAACCAAGTAAATCCACAGTTTTATTTTGACAATAAACATATGTGTGGCCTTCACATAAAAGCTCTTTCAAGCAAAAAATCTTTATTATTGATGTGTTATTTTACAATTTTATCTTTTTTGCAGTAATTCATAGAGTGTCTTTGTAGTAAGCTGCTTGTATATGAGGGAAATGTGTTTGATCCATGAAGTTGTGATCAAGGCCAGGCTTAGGGAAGAAAGTTGCTAGACTCCAGTTGCAGCGTGTCTGATCAAGCCCTTGGAAGTTTAGGCAGGGAAAGCTGTTTTCTAGACGAGAGTGTAGAGTGAAGTTTAATTAGTGTTTACGCAGTCTCCTTGGTGCTTGGTGCATTGCTGCTGTCTTTAGCTTTGTGCTTTCTGAGGTGAGCCTAGGTTTTTTTTGGCCATTAAGAGCTATAGCTGCAGTGCCCTTCATCTTCGTGACAGGCATTATGCCAGTACATTAATTCTGAAAGCAAATAAAAAACAGAAGAAAGAAAGAGCCCAAACTCTTCCAGTCACACTTAAATCACAATTTGACTGATTCCTGTTGTTACACTTTCTGGGGTATGTCAGATACAGTTTCCCCTCAGAGGTGTGTGCTGCCTGAACGTCCTTCCTAGGCTGTTTGCTTGGCAGGAAGTGAACCATTACTAAGCAGAGTTTTGAACTCACTGTTATAATTTTTTTGCCAGTAGGAAGTGCATGAATGCATAGTGTAAAACAAAGATCTGCTGTTTATGCTGTAAAAAGATGGTCCTGTCCCTCATGAGGGCAGTTATGAATATTGCAGTGTAGTGGCTAAATAATACATTCATCATTTTTCTTCTGTGAGCATAATTGACTTGCTGAGCAGTTGGTTTTATAATTCTTAACCATATTTTTGCCCAACTGTGTGGTTATTAGAGCATTATGTGACCTAATCACATAGCTTTTCACATTAGTACAGATCTTGTTTGTAATTCTCCTAATTTTGTTGTTGACCCAATGCTTTGGTTCTACATTCAAATTATCTTAATTTTAAATGAAAATACTTCTTGTCTCATAGAAGTCTAATTTCTGTGCACATTTGTTAGTAGTGAATACTTAGTGGGAGTGATTACTCTCTAACTGCTTGTGCCAGTATACCTCTGGGAGGTTAATCAATCTTATGCTTTTTAATTGACATCAATAATGTGTTTACATTTATCAATATTTCTTAATTGTCAAGTTATAATCGTGGAACTTCAATAATAAATTATGCCAATGGTTAACTTCATACATTCGATTTTTAAGAGTCTCCTTAAGCAGTTTGACATGTTGTAAATTGCTTTTAGAGTGATGTATGTATACTCATGGGGGAAGAGGAGGAAAAATTTGATATGCCAAATCATGCTGTCAAATAATACTGCAGAACTGGCCCATTGACAGTAACATACCTTTACCACATGTAGGATATGCTTTATGGGCAAAAAAAGGGAGTAATTCTTTTCAAACTGCTTGTTTTATTACTAATAATTCTGTGACTATGACAGTACTCGTACATTTGTTGCATCATCCCCAGGGACTTGTCAGGGCTGGGACTTTTTCCATTCACTCAGCTGTGCAGGCAAGACAAGACAGAGAGAATTACTGGTTCTACTGCTCCTCTGCAGAAGTAGCAGTGAGCTGTGGGAGATCAAGGCATCCTGATTTTGATTGTGCATTTCACCAATGTCCTTAAGATATCGAGGTGGAAATGAAGGAGGCTAGCTCTGTTTAAATATAAGCATATATTTAAAGACTTGAGTGCACAGGGACCCAAATTATTTGCCCAGATTCTCAAAATATGCTTACAGTAGGAATTAAGGCATGATATTCCAAGTCTTACAACACTGTCTATGTCAGAAGGTATCCCTTCCTCATCTACCTTGCTCTCTTCTCTGTCTGCTTTAAACCCAAGCAGCAGTATTCTGGAGAAGAAAATCTGCATAGACAAAAAGCTGCTGACAATGCTATCAGTGTGGTCAGGGTGTTGACCACATTGTATCAGTCTTACCATGTTTTATGGACTACATCAAAGACAGTGTAAGAACTAAAAACTATGCCTAATGAGCAGTGAAGAAAGACTTAGAAGTTGATGCTGTTTTCTAGGTAAGTGAAAACCAGTGTGAACACCAGGAGCATCAAGGCTGGCTTTTATTTGAGAAGACTAAGTATTAAACATTTCCAGTTTAGTCCAGCAGCCATTTTGTTGACTTCTTGCAAATGTCATAAGTCATAAATTAAACCTCTCCCTCCTTTTTTTTTTGAATGAGACAAGATTGATAAGAAGTAGCTATTAAACAAAATTACAGTAGTTACCAAATCCAATTGCATTTAAAGCAAGTGTGCATAATCAATCTCTTTTGAAGGGTAAAGCAATTCACAGGACAAATCCATTGGCACTTTGTTTAGCAGGGCAGGTCAAGGACCTTTGTGTTGCATGTAGAGGGCTTTGCAGTAGATTGCTTGTGTGAATGAGTGATATTTAGTTTCAAAAGCAGACATCATGGAGTGCAGTTGGTATGACTCCTTAGCTGCACTCCTTAGCAGCCACTGCTGCACAGGTTCTGAGCTAGAGGTCATTCACATCTGTGTCTAGAAGGGTAAACTTGGGTCAGTGTATGAATGTGTGAACGAACACAAGTCTTTAAGAAGCGGTGACCTTTCAGCAGCATTCAAATTTTATTTGTGCTTTTGGTTTCACACTTATTAAGGTACTTGTGATGTGTATGAAAGTAAATTTAATGTGGCTGTGTAATACATTGACCCTGACTGGACACCAGCAAAGCTGCTCTATCTCCTCAGCTAGACAGGGGAGAGAAAATGTGATGAAAGGTTCATGAGTTAAGATAAATTAGGGAGAGATCACTCACCAATTAACCTCATGGGCAAACCAGACTCATCTTGGAGAAATTAGTATAATTTATTACCAACTAAATCAGAGAAAGGTAATGAAAAATAAAACCAAATCTTAAAAACATCTTCCTTCCACTCCTCCCTTCTTCCTGGCTTAAAATTACCCTTTTTTTTTTCCTACCTCCGTGGTGCAAAAGATGGGAAATGCAGGCTAAGGTCAGATGATCACACATTGTCTCTGCTGCTCCCTCCTCCTCAAAGGAGACTCCTCACATTCTTCCCCTGTTTCACCATGAGGTCCCTCCTGCAGGAGACAGTCTTTCATGAGCTTCTCCAGTGTTAGTCATTCCCATGGGGTGCAGTCCCTCAGGACCAGACTGCTCCAGCTTGTGTTCCTCACAGGGACGCAGATCCTGAGAGCAAACCTGCTTCTCTCCACCAGTCCTGAGGTCCTGGCAGGAGCCTGCTCCAGTGCTTCCCATGTGGTCCCAGCCTCCTTCAGGCATCCATCCACCAGCTCTGGTGTGGGGTCCTCCACAAGCTGCAGGAGCATCTCTGCTCCACCATGGACCTCCCTGGGCTGTATGGCCACAGATGCCTCACTATGGTTTGCACCCTGGGCTGCAGGGGAGTCTCGAACCTGGCACCTGGAGCACCTCCTGCCTGTCCTTCTGTACTGATCTGGGTGTCTACAGGGCTGTTCCTCTCACATACTCTCATTCCTCTCTCCTGGATACAATTGTGCAGGTTTTCTTTTTTTTTTTTCCTCCTTCTTATATATCCCAGAGGCACTACCACTGCTGCTGACCTTGACCATTGGTGAGTCTCTCGTGGAGCCAGCTGGCATTGGCTCTCTCAGACACTGCAGGAAGCTTCTGGCACCTTCTTAAAGAAGCTACTCCTGTAGTCTCCCCTGTACCAAAATCTTGCCACAGGCTGTTAGCATGAAGAACATAAAATCTTGTGTGAATTGAGTTAAAAAAAAAATTATTTTTATTCACTGTCCTCCACAAATATATTTAACACCATCATAGCCTAAAGTGTAGGTAAAACTAGTTCAGTTGTCAGGTTTCCCGGTACTTTGGAGGAAGACTGAAATAGCTGCTACCAGGTCATCAGGTAGGATGTGTTTTCAAATGTAAGTGGGCCTGGTACAGGAAACTTGTGTTTCAGCGTTCTTCCTTTTCTCAGACATCCTACATTGAGTGCATACTGGGGCAACTGAGAAAGTAAAGAGTGTAATGAATATCCATAATGTATATTCTCATAGGCTGAAAAGAGAGGATGACTCTTTTGTTCAGAGGGTAGCTGAGCAGATTGAAAGCAAGTATCTGGACTTGTGTTCACACATTTGTGCTGACTAATATAGGTACTTGAGAGCTCAAGGTACTCCAGAAGTCACAAGAATGTAGCTACAAAATTATATAAGGATTCAAGAACATGAGCTATTTTTTCTGTTACAGTTTCATATTTGAATAAGATAAATACAGTGTAAAAGCAGAACTTGTGGTCTTTTGCATCTTTTGGTAAAGTACAAGCCATCTGTGATTCTGTTCTTTCCTAAATCTTCAACTAAAAGGAGAGTAACTTTATGCTCTAAATCTGTAGGGAATACTTCCTTCAGGGAAGCTGTAGAGCACTGTGGAGCTTCACAGTGCTCTTTATATTTTTCACAGGTGCTTAGCATATGCATCTCCTGTTGTAAAGCTAAAATCTTTGAGTAGGGCAGTGGTGGGGCTTAAGAAGTACCCAGTAACCATCACTACATATAAACAAGGAACCTTTCATAGAATCACAGAATGATTTGGATTTGAAGGGACCTTAAAGATCATCTAGTTCCAATCCAAGCCCCCTGCCATGGACAGTGACACTTTCCACTAGAGCAGTGAAGCTCAGCTGATCAGAATTCAATGGTGGTACTTCTAATTTCAAATGTTTGTAACAGTCTACAGTTAAGTATTTTTTTAAAAACACTACACAACTTATGCTGTTGTGTGCAAGTTAGTAGTTAGTTCATACCTGGCCCCCTGACAGGAGGACAATTGGTCTGGAAGGAGTGACAGATAATTCAGTCAGGATCAGGTCGCGTATTTTGTCCATCCATGTAAGGTATTTAAATCCATCTGCACAGTGCATAGTTTCATCAGTGCTGCTTGATTTTGATTTTTTTTTTGTTTTTAACTTGTTTTGTTTGGGTTTTTTTTAAGTTCTTTATTTGACTTACTGGCTAAGGCTTTTTAAAATGTAAATAGCGGTCTTGTACCTCTAATACAGAGTGCTGTGAAACTGAGAAAAGAACCTGACCTACTCTTATGAAAGAAAACAAAATTGAGAAAGGGTGGGATGTAGGAACAGAGAGATCCAGGGTTTCCCACAGTATAGTAATGGATATGACCTTTAGTATTGAGGCCTTTGGATCAAATTTCAGTTGGCATTAAAATTTTCTAATAAATTCCCTGCTGAATCGCAGAGTTTTTTTCCTCAGTAAGGTCATGATAAGGCAAGTGCTGTCTGTGCTATTGTAATTGCTCTCAGCAGGCTGATAATGTTATAGCAGAGAAGTACCTGCTACCATGCTTTTATTTCTTTCTTCAAGCACTCTCCTTCCTACATGCTTGCTTCTCCTGCTCTCAGGTCTACCCTAAGTAGGAAGTGAAGCTGTTTTAAATGCCATTTCCTTCTAATTTTGACACATTTTTATAGTAATGCTTTCCTGAGTCTCTTCAACAAAGGGAATAAAAGTATAGCCTGTCTTATTGCAGAATAATTAGCGTCTTGTATTTCCTTTCCTTAATTTTCACCCAAACATACTTTAAATTCAGCCTCTTCAGTTCTTAAAAACTGGTATTCCTGAACATGCAATGCTTAGTTCATTTTAGCTTCATGGTTTTAGGGTTGTGGAATAGATGTACAGCTAGATGAGTTTCTCTTACATGCATAGGGAGAAACACCGAATACCCACAGTACTGGGTTTTTTTAAAAAAAAGACAAATCACGTCTCACCACAGTTGTAGTTTGGGTCCTACACCACATCTTTTGCAACTTTCAGAAGAGTGTTGTTAATATTTCTTGTATGAGCACAAATTTATGCTTAGTATGCCACTGGTACATCTGTTATTGCTGTATTGGAGGTAAATAATGCCCAGCAGAGTGCTTTGCCTGTGGTTCTCCCTGAAATTCCATGTGGCTGTGAGAGACTCAGTCAGGGCAACTCTGCATGAGTTTCCAGATGCAACATCCTCCTTTTCAAAGTCATACAGTCTGTCAGAAATGTCAGCTTTCTGTCTGTAGTGGTGCAGCTGTGTGTATCATAGCTGCTCCTTTTCTAACAAATGAAAAGGTATCTTAGAACACTGTAACTAGATCACATGATGAGGCCATGATGGGCCAGTCTTTTAGGTCTGGGGCTAGATATGCTGTTCTTCACTGTGGACACAAAGTAATAGTTAAAGTTCCTCAGCATAACTGGTAGCTCAGGCCTTTGCTGTTTCAAAGGCCCAGCCTGGACCAACCATTCTTATTTGATTTCCAACACCTTAGCCGGTTTCAGACTCCCCATCTCCACCCTCTTGGTCCATCATCTTCTTGCACTGTCTTTCCCTGAGGCCCAGAATTTCTTACCTGAAGTGTCATGCCCAGACACGTGTGCGTGTCTCCAGCTACATGCAAGCATTTACTGTTCAGGGCCCGCGGCATTCGCTGCTGCTAAAGAAACCAGTCTCAGTACAGAAGAAAATTACTGGTGTGGATATTGTGCTTCTTATGAGCATTAGGCAGCCAACATATGTTCAGTGGGATATGTCCTTTTGCCCATATGCAATTGGTTGGAAATTAGGAGCAGCAAAAGGTGTTTTACAAAGGTAGTTCCAGCTCTGAAATGCATGCAGCTGTATTCTGCCCACCTTCAAACTCCATGGCAAGCAGAATTCATCAGGGCTACCCCAGAGCATGTGGACAGTTTTGATATTACATAGTACTGCTTGCATACCTGTGCTAAGTCTGCTTCAGTAATTAAAAACAACAGATGATGATCTTCAGCTGTAACATTTTACCTGCTTGGTTATTTCTTATAATTTCTTCCCTATTTTTAACTGTTCTTGATGTCTACTCTCAGCAATGGATCATATGGTGCTGGCAGGATGTATACCACAGTGCCAGCATGTTTGATGAACTTAAGTGAGAAAAGCCATCACTTCTGCAGTGTGTGGAGTTTCTCCCAGCCACCATGCAGGCATGTGAAGGGAGATCACTCCTGATCAATAACTGCCCATTGCTTTTTACTTAGGACATACACATTTTAATTTATATATCCTGCTGCTGCCAGAGGAAACTAATTTCCAGCACCAGAGATGCAACACAGCGACTTTAAAGCAGAATGGTCCTGAGGTGGAACGATGTTACTGACCTGAAACACTTCAAAAAGCTTGATTCTGAAGCCTGCTGTGATTTGAGCTTGCAGTTGCTGAGATAGGTTAACACTGCTCTGAGTCATTGTGAGACATGATCAGACTGTTGCTTTGTAAATTAAATAATAAAGCATTTTTGTGCGAGAGTTTCTGCTGTAATTGGTAGTTAGACTGTGCTTTGAAAAGATCAGAGTCTACATCACATGATGGTAGGATCTGGAATTTGTTTTGTAAACTTGACTTTTAGTCCATAGAGACATGAAGTCTTCCAAAGTTCAGGTTTGATTTATAATACTTCATGTATTAACTGTAGCAACAGAAGCGAATAATCAAATAGCCCTTTGGGTAGCATGATTTTTTTCAACTAAACTAATAATCTGGCTTGAGTTATTTAGATAAAAGCTTCTGTTGTTGAGAGAGACTTTCCCTTAGTTTTTCTGTGGGTCTCAATTGTGTAGAAGTGGTTAGTTTCTTTGAAGGATTTTGATAATGCAGCAAAAATAAAACAAAAATTGGCATCCTTGCCAATTCTTGGCAATTTTCATGTATGAGTTCCCATTGCCCTGGGGCTTTTGAAGTGCTGTATGAATTATAATACCATTTGTGAATCAGTCTGCTTTCAGATGTCAAATGGTATATATTTAACACTTATTAGCCTAGAAATAGCATTTTAAAATCCTGCCACTCTTGCAAAAAATTCCAGTTCGATATACCAGTTTTATCCTGGCTATTACAATCATACCTCAGACTGCATAATGTGGGATATGGGATATCCCAGTGTGGGATATTAATTCGGTGGTGAGGAAAACTCACTGCAGTCAACATCTGGGGGGGTTTTAAAATTTCTAGCCAGAATGTCCCTTATTGTTGAAAATAATAGAAAATTTCATCTCCCTTCCACAGAATGTAGGAGTTGAGTAAATTTGACTGTGATATTTTGTCCTGAATTTTAACCTGTAATATTATTACATTATTTATAAACATTCCTCTCTTTACTGCGCTCAATCTCTAAAGAGTGGTATTCATAGCTTTCTACTGTGAACCCATCAGGTCAGAACACTTTCGTAATAAACACCATCAAATACTTCCCAGTCCCATCTAAAATTTTTCAAAGAACTGAGAACTTGATCTCACGATTTAACCCAAAGAACCTTTGAGTGCCATTTTTTTGCAGTGAAAATAGGAGCATTTTGGAATTCTGATTGGGTTTTTTTATAGTGTTGGATAAGCAGGGCAGTTGGTAAAAATCACATTGAGGGGGGCAATGGAAATTCTATGTTACTGAGATCCATTTAAGCAGTATCTGTTCTGGAGATATTTCTATATGAAAAGAATCAATTGAATATATTTCTGATTTGGAAATACTTGGGGTTTGAACAGATAAGGCAAACTATCAAGTCCTGCATCATATGATCCACTTGACTTT
The DNA here is from genome assembly GCA_020086605.1 of Lanius collurio. Lineage (NCBI taxonomy): Eukaryota > Metazoa > Chordata > Aves > Passeriformes > Laniidae > Lanius > Lanius collurio. Next base: position 17,876,298 of record JACBWW010000011.1, on the reverse strand, counting down.
TACCTTTGGTTTCATGGCATGACTGTTAATCCTGGGATCAATCAGAAGGTGAAAAGCAAATACAGCTGTAAACATTCACAGAATTTTTGTGTACTCAACCCTCATAATGAAGAAGACTGCCTACAGAGGTTTTATCTCCACTGGAGTTGTTCTTGCAATTCTTCTAATATCTTTAATGGCTATGAGTAGTCTGTTCTTATTTAGGTGCTGTACTGTGCTTTCCTTTCTTTTGGGTGCTCTGTGTGTGTGCTCATCCACCTCCAGATGATTTTAAACTTTTATCTTGAACCTTATTCTTCTTCAATACATGTTTTAAAAGAAGAAGTTTAAAAAAAAAAAAAAAGCCAGAAGAGCAATTTAGGATCAAAAGATTTCTGTAAGAGGCACGACTGTAAGTCCTGAAGAAGGAAACCACATCTGCTCTGATTGAACTTGCTGTTCTACCAGTCTATGTCTCTGGGTCACATCTGTATTGGTTTTGGATCAAGTAAGATAGCAAGTGCCAAAAAACTCAAGAAGAGGAGAAAGAACTGATAACATTTCTTGCATTAGTTTTCCTGATCTCTTTTATCACATTCAGGAGGCTGTGACCCAAATGATGCTGAAATGCTGCTTCTGATATCCCATTGGGATAAAACCCACACCCTTAATAAAAATCTGTGCTGTAGTGTGTTGATGTACTAGGCCACTTTTGGAAACATGGGGTTTTTTTCAAATTTTTAGATGGGTTTCAGATGAGATTCAGATTTTGGAGGTATTAGCCTTGTTTTAAAGCCATTATTGTTGTTTATCTAATTATGAAAGGAACAAGAAATTTTCGGAGACAAGAATGGAAATACTACTTCCTAAAGATTTGTTTGGATTGTGATACTATATATTCAGAATTAAGCATTTCCTTGCTCTTGTAGTAAGTACAAAAACACACTAAACTTGTGGTTTCAAGGAACATTTAGTGTGCTCTTGTGAGCAGACTGTCCTCTGGGTGCCGTAGATATCAACACATGTATTTTCACTTGTTCCTACTATTTGTTACTAACTGAACTAAAATAGAAGAAGCTTCCAGTTAAGTATCAGGAGGTACAAGATAGGCAGCAAAGCAATTCCAGCTGCATGTGACAGTGAATGATGCCAAAAGTGCAAAGCAGTGACTACACAATTAAGGGGGCTGCTCCCCCCACCTTTTCAGTTTTCCTGCTTCCCTGCCCTGCAGAAGGCTGCACTCCTCACATGGTCCCACACCTGCTCTCTCCAGCACTTCTCTGGAGGGAAGAGGGAGCAAGTTGTTATTCCACGGTTAGAGCCAGTGAGTGTCTCTGTATCCCATGGCTTGGGCATGGGATGTTGGGGGCCCATACTATGCACAGGTAGGAAGGATGAAGAGGATGTCAGTACCACATTGTATTTTGCACGAGGACTGCCCTTTCTTGACACCCTGTGTGATGAACTTCTTGTTCCCACAGGGATCACACCAGAGGAATGAAGGAAATGCCCCCTCATGACAGCTCTACGTTGCAGCCTCCTTGAGACCTAGAACCAGGAGTCCAAACTATGTAATAGTCCTACAGTGTTTAGTGATTTCATGATTTTTTGGGTTTTTTTTGGTAGGGATATTGTGGAAGATTCAGGTGTTCTTTTCTGTCTAAAACATGTATTAGAGGTTTTTGCTGTAATGGTTTTCACTATTTTGTGGGTTTAGTATCTTTATGAATTATTAGTGCTAGTGTTTGATTGCATTCACCATTAGCTAAACTCAGACTTTATCTTCATTTCTTTCTCTTTGAAAACAATGGCTAAGGCATGTCATGCATTCATCTCCCCAGAATTTTCAAAAGCATTTTAAGAGACGGTTACATGTTTGCTATATAGTCCTTTCTCATGGAAACACATTTCTTTCAAAGCTGTCTTTGAGCACTTAACTAAAAGGCACAAACAGGTGTTGTTGTAACATTCTTCTTAATAAATAATGTGAGGATTTTTTTTTCCTGTGGTACAAATAGTTGTTGGCGTAGTCTTTTCATTTGAAAGATTGAAACCCACATTTAAGGACAGTGTTTCTGTAACACAACTTCAGATCAACTACAGATATTTTTGCAGTAACCTATACTAAATGGTAGTCACCATTTAGTTTAAAAAAGAGGATGCATGGAGAGCAATGTCATGGCTAGAAGAACATGACACTGGAAAAAAGGTCTGTCCTGAGATTAAAGACAACATTTGAGTAACATGAATGAAACTTAGCAAGAGTAAAGTATTGTAGTTCTTTTGCCCTATAACAGAGTGAGAAAGCAGCATATATTTATGCTTGTTCTTTTTTGGATATCCAAGAAACTTGCAAAGGCTATGAGATAATCAAAGACAAGAATTTTTGAAAAATGACCTCTTATTCTGCCACATACTTTAGTCATGTAGAACATCATTTATGCATTTTATCTTTACCTACTGTTTTGGATTCTCCCTTTTCTAGAACAAGTAATTCTTCAGTTGTACATATAACAAAGTTGGTTTATAGCTCACTTAATAAGAAAATGTTTTTTGGTGTGGGTTGCCATGAATATGTTTTTCATTTAGAAAATGCCTTTTAGATTTTCAGCTTTAATTTAGAGAGTTTGCAATTGTTTGGACTCAAAGATCATTTGAGATATTGTGAATAAGAAGGAAATTAAAACATTGTAAAGCATACTGTTAGAAGAATCAACAGTATCTTACAATTACCACTGCACAGATAGTGTCAGGCTAGAAATGTTATTAGTTCTCCAATTGATCCCAGGTATAAAGTTGGTTTTCAGTTCACCTCAGTCAGAAGGGGCCTGCATTTTGCTTCCATACAATGTTTTGTACCTGAGGTTTCCTTATCAAAGGATGCTGTACACCTGGGCATTAGGTACCTGTCTAGCCTGATTATTCAGTACAAGTAAAATATATTATGCCTCTGCAGAAAATTGAATCCACCTTTTTTCCCACCAATTTAGCTTTCATTGCACTAAGAGAATTTTTAGGTGTTTGCTGTTATTTTATATATCAGTTTTTCAGTATATCTCCTTGTATATATGTAAGGGGCAAGCAATATTTTCTAAACAAAATTTGTTGTTTAAATTTGATTGCACATTGCAATTAATTATTCTGGAATTTTGTGAAGTTTTTCAGTTTTTTCTGCTTTTGTTAGAGTTGGGTTGTTTGTGGGTTTGGAGAGAGAGGGGGGCCAGTTTTTGTGGTTTTGGTTTTTTTGGGTTTCTTTCTGTCCTGCTCTTTATAAGTCATGTTTTCATTAATTTTACTTACCATGCTCTGTCAAGACACCTGCAGGACTAGAGCATTCTTTAAATCCAGGAGCTTTTATTCTTACCCTTTGAGCTTCACTGGACACTTGAACAGTATTATAAAGCTGCAGCAAAATTTCTGTAGTTTTAGAAAAAAATATTTTGGTTGTTGACAGTAATTTTCTGTATCTGGCTATGAAATTCCTCCAGCTTTCTGCCCCTAACATGATGTAAGTAGATTCAGGTACTGGTATGTATATTGGAGGTATCTGTATTTATCAACAGAGAAATCACATTTTGAACAAACATTTAAGAAAATTAGTGGATCTTTTTTGAAGCAATATAGCAATAGTATGTAGAGCAGCAGAAGCACCTGTGAAAGAGTGACAGGAAGTGGCAGAAGCACTTTCTGTTTCATCGGAAGGCCTAAATGATTGGTTTAACAGAAAAATTAATATAGTCTGTTTTTCCTTTAGAGAAGCAAAAACCCTTTGTAATCTTTTTTTAGGCAACATGACATTCTTCGTTCTCAAAAGGCTGGCTCTTTGCTGTCCTATGACATCCTGGTATTTAGCATAGTAGTGAGACTCTGAATTCTTGTAGACCCAATTATGAAAAGTCAGGTAAGTGGCCTTTTTCTTTATTATATTGCACAGCTTTTAAGTATACACTGTTGCCCTACAGACACACTGTGAAACTTACGTAGGAGAAAAGCGCAATATAATAATATAAAAAAGCCACTTACCTACCTTCCTGCTTGTGCAGCCAATTCCATGGCACATTCTGTGCATGATGTGGTGGGTCTGAGGCCCCTGTACAGTGTACACTGGGGCACACAGCTGGTTGAGACTTCGTGTGTCTGAGGCACAAAAGGACAAACACAAGGGCAGCTGTTACTCAGCTTTTGAGCATTGAGAGCACTGGTTCGCTTTGGAGCCCTTCAACCATTGGTGTTCTAACTCAGGTTTTCTAAAGGCTGAGGGCAGGAAGGCTGGGTGAAGTAGGCTTGAAATCACTGCAAAGCTATCCTGATCTGCTAGTGCCAGTACCCTTTTCTACTACCTTGTCAACAAGCATCATAAGTGACTCATTTAGTTTACAGAACTAAAGGCTGCTCTTAACAGTAGTGTCTTGAGGACTTTGTTTTTTGTTTTGTTCTGTGACTGTGTTCCAGTAACAAAGAAACTTTACAGCAAAGGCTGCAACAAACTGAGGGACAACACTCTTGTATAGCTACACAAGGAGCTAGGGAGCTTGAGCAGAAATAATGTTACATAGTTTTATTGTTCTGTTAACAATTTCCAAATACCACTGTTTAAAAAGCAAATTCTATATCTGTAAATGATGCAGAGCAGAAAAGCAATGTTTGATTTGATCGTGGTATGTGCTTGTCAAACCTGTAATTTCCACTATTCTCAGTAATCATGTGACTGCTCTGTGGTATATGTGCTACAGATTATTTTTCATGCAGAAAGTGACATTTAAGTAGTACTTAGGATAGATTTCTATCTATATCAGCTTTCAGATTTTAAGCATATTTATTCAGGCCTTAGTTTTTAAGACCAATGTATTTAAATTTTTTTTTTTAAACAAAAGGTGTTTTAATTTATGGGTGTCCACTGTATCCCCTACTGAATCTAGGAAGAATCTTTCTCATGCTTCATGGGAGAAAATACTGCTTTGGGAATAGAAAAACACTGAAATTTCAATCAACATCTCAACATCATGAATTTTTCTGAAAATTTTTGCAGAGTAAGAATGGAAATTTAACTAAAACAACTCCACAGTCTTAGCTGATGTAGCATCATCACTTGCCATAATAAATGAAAAATAAAAGTTGTGGACATAAAATGGCGGTGGATCCATAAGGTTATACCAGAGGTAAAAGTTGTGATTCCTAAGTTGTGTCTACAAAATTCTGCTTCTTTTTTTTTTTTTCTGATTGCAGTAGATGTTAAGGTGTACTCTTGAACTTCAGTTTGTGGAAAGCCGTGCGGGTTTCATCCCAGTTGCAGAGAAGCTTTGACAAGGCAAGAAAAGTGTTTTAATATCCCCTTCAGTGCCACCCTTGCCTGTCATAATGAGAAAGATGCCTGTTTGGTGACTGCTTTTTTCCAGCTCAAGCCAGCTGCCTCCAGCTAGAGCTTTCTTTGGAAAGATCAATCACCAAATTGCATATATACCTCTTGGGAAATCCAGTATGTGTGAGCAGTAAGCAGAAACATCAGTGAAAATTCCCTATTTCAAATTTTTCACTGACTTTGAAAGATTTCCTACTCATCCTGGTAATACTTAACAACCACAAATAAAGAGTACTCTTTATAAGTTAAATAAACAGCAAAGGATTTTTATTAATTATTAGGCATGAAAACAAATCTTTTTTCTCATATCTAGGATTGGTCCTTCAGATAAGGTTATAAGTATGTTGTCCTGACAATGTAGGTAATTTATCATACAGCCAGAGAGGTGTAATTGTTCTGCGAATAAAGAGAAGCTTTTAGCTTCCAGGGATACAAAGTATTTTTCATGAATATTAAGTAAACTTTAATGATTGAAGAAAAGAGCAAAGTGGAGGACAGTCGTTTATATCCTGTCTGAACTGGCCTACAGCCACATTAATGTTTATAACAGATTTAGAACATAGCTAAAATAACAGTAAGGATTTCCTCCTCTTTTTCCATACACTTTTCACCACTATTTAAACATATATGTAACTAAAAGGGTGAAGGCTATCTGCTTATTTACTGCAATTTACAGGAGACAATAAAGAAAAAAGGAAAGTAACAGTAATCACTGCTGTTTGGGAAGTGGATAGATGGCAGTTGAATGGTTTGAGGCTATTAATTGCAATGCGATTATTCCAGTTGAGATACCTCTGATGTCAGGTGCTTGAAATATTAGTTATTTCAAAGACAAATTGGATTATAAATTATTAGTAAATTGGTACTGAGGTGATTAAACCCACTTACAAACTGTCAAACGTGGGTACTATTTCAAGTTGTAACTCCTTCATTTGTATACTGCAAAGGGAGTTAAGAGGTAAATTTAGGGGTTATATGGGAATATGTGGAATAACTAGTTCATTTTGAGACTGAGCATTTCCTGTGCTTTCTACTCCCTTAATGAATTTTTGTTCAGCCTTCAAGTTCATGTAGACCACCACTGGCCTTTTCATCTGACTGGAAGATGCTCTGGAGAGGAAGGAAGCCACTTCTCTAAGGCAGACTTACTAACTTGCTTAACCACATGGGGGAGATAAAAAACAGCAGATCCATGCAGCCTTCACACAGGTCACAAATACAGTTGTGGCATCCTCGAATTTCTACTCTGGGGTCTGCCATTGCCAGACAGTACTGCTGTCACTAAAGCAATATTTTTTTTCCAGTACAATGAAGAAAATATATTGCACTGCATGGGTCTTCTTGGTAATACCACACCGTGTCATTCTTCTTGTCATTAATCAAATGTTGCTTATTGAAGCAGATACAGGATTGCTTAGTGGTTTGGTATTGGATTTATTGAACTTTAAGGAATGACAAATGGAAACAGTAGAAGCTGAGGAATAGTTCAGTAGTTTAAAAAAACTCCTACCAACTTGTTTGTGTAGCTGCTGAATTTCACCATGTGTTTACACTCTCACATGCACATACAAACACTTAAAGGATTCCAATCCCCTGCACAATATAATAAAACAAAGCTGAAAGGCTGAAGTGTGTGCATTCCAAGCAGTGAAGGGAAAAAAAGCAAGAGGACATCTTTTTCATTTATCTTCTCTCATCAATGTTGTTTCATTCCAAGCTTGAGGCTTTCTCATTGATATGTTGTATGTGGCATGTGGATTTTTGTAGGAGGATGTTAGCAGAGCAACAGGCGTTTTGGATGACTATGTTTTACTCTTCATTTTTTTACATAAAAGGTTTGGTTCAGTCATTACAAAACTTGGCATTCTAGATATTCTGTTATATGCACTATTAAAAGTGCAGTCATCCATGAGAAATAGTCCCCAAAAATGTTCAGTTGGTAACTAAAATAATAAATAGCTGTAGTTTATGCAAAATAAAACCTCTTTGATGGGCATCACAGTTCCTCTTATATGCCCTGGGCTGGAGCTCGGATTCAGAAGCAGGAGGGCTCCTGTTTTCATTCTGCTTTGATTTTTGTCCTGTGATATTTCCATTTTTATTTGGCTCCAGCCATTTCTTGTGGTTGAGGAACAATTCTCTTCTCCTCACTCCTGCGGAGTATCTGACATTTGGACTCTGCTCAATTGCTGCAGCAGTTTTCTCCTTTTTTTTTTTTTTCATTTTGCTTCTCTGTCAGTGTTCAAAAAACATTCCTCTTTTAGTGTTGTGACTTGTGGCCTATGGTGGCTTCTTCCCTTCCTCCTCAGAGCCCAGCATGAGTCTTTCCTCTGCTGCTTGTAAAAGGCAAGGTTGCCTGGCTGCTGCTGGGAATATCCCAAGCATGCACAGGACGTGTTGGCTCCTTGTCCAGAGATCATGGGCATCAAACTGCTTCACACAGCTGTCTGTGGGCAATGCCCAATTTAGCAAACTTCTACAGATGCTGATTGCCTGGAAGCTCCAAGATCCCCCCTCCATGTAAGTTGCTTCCTCAGGCTGCCCACTGTAAATGCATGTAGGGCAAGTTATTAAAAGATAAAGAATGTTTATCAGTCTTTGATGTTTAAAGAGATGTGACAATTGTTAACACTCAGCTTTAAAGTGTGTAGTATCAATGATATTTCAGTTAGGGAAGAACATATTGGAGCGTTATGATTGATTCAAGTGAGTGTTAACACTACATATTATTTGAATGTGGGTGAGGGAAGAGCTTTTGGCTTTTTAATATCTTGTCTTTTAAATTAAAGCAAAAATTAATTGCCAAAGCCATAACAAGAACTGTAAGAGAGGCTTGCTGCTACCCTCCTCTATCTCACATGGCCAGTGTTTACCGTGGGTGTACCAGGCTGTCTCACTGCAGGTGAGGAGCTCTGAATCAGCACTTTATGCTTGCTCAAGACTCGGTAATGTCAGGTGTGGCTGTAAATACAGCCCAGCAGGGAAGGGCAAAGCTGGCTGAAATCTTGGTCTTAACATAAAGCTCCTTTCCCTGTAGCACATCATTTGTCCCTTAGGAAGCAGTTGTAGGCCAAACTGAGAATAAAAACTCATCTTCCAAAATAAATACATAGAGGGCAAAGTGAAGAAAAGTGTATGTCATTCTTACCATCGAGGAAAGTAATCACAGCAATGCTTTTGTTTTCTAAAATTCGTTATGAAGGGTGCCTCGTCCACGTTAGGCAATTCCCTGAATGATCATTTTTAGTCTATTTTTGCACATCTGGGATTAAGAAAAATATTGTTCCTCATATATAAATGTTTGTTCCAGTAGACAAGGTTAGCTACCTCTTCAGAAAGCTTTGATGTAGAATAAGGAAGATGGCACAGGTTATATATAGTTCTTTGTGTGAATATTGACAAATGATTGCTGACTTTGTGAAGATGCATGTAAAAGAGAAATTTCTTGTATTTATTGTCTTCTGTGCAATGATCATCACACAGGTAACATCCACACAGGCAGAGACTCCTATTGATGCCTAGGCTGTTGCATCACTTTTTGGGTGGCAAATGCTTTGAAGAATGGGGAGACCTTTGTGTTCCTTCAACAGCCTCTTGTTCCTTGCTGTTACCTGGCATCCATCCAAACCATTGCAAACATTGAGCTGTAGTTGATGAACTTTTTAATAGATGTGCAAGCCACCTATTGTTATTACACCACAGGTATTGATGTTGCATTTCCTGCTGCTACCACCTCGTATATGCTCAGTGTCCCTTAGAGAAGTAGGATCAGTTTTTCCACAAAAATATTTGAATCTTTTGCAGTTGGTTATTGTTTGTGTATGCATTTGGTTTCGTGGTACTGCAAGAACTTTTGTGTGTTTCACTTCACAGATTGCTAGGTCTACATTTACTGTGCTTAGATCTCAGTTTTGCTCTACAGTATTAACAGTGGTGTTCTGGTACACAGAGTACGCCCAGAAGTGAACAGCACTTTTCAGTGAAGCTTTCTGGTTTGCCCCATTCTTTTTATTATTATGAATAAAATTAGAATGCATCATAGCCAAATTAATACATACATGCTGTTTTAAGTCAGCTTAACTTTCGGCAATAGAGTTGTAGTAACCCTTCATATCTGAGGAAACACCTGATAATGGAGCTATAATGGGAAGCAAAATATGCTTCAGATTTGACTGGGAACAAGTTCAGAGATCTGATGTGACATTACAAGTTGCCTACAGTGAAACCTGTGATTGTTTCTGATTGTAAATTGATGGAGAATTCTTCACAGTAATCATCTTTGTGTTGGCATTGCAGAACTGCTGTGGCAGTGAATTGTGATTTTTAAGAACCTCATTGTTACATCAAGAGGATCATTACAGCTGAGCAATCCAACCAAAACACCCTGAACAAATGAAACTGCTTGTTTAACAGCATGCTGCCAATCAGTGCTGCATAACTACTTCATGTTTCAGTCTGCAGAGGCATTTCTGAGGACCGAGGTAGTAGGCAGAGAAGTAGCATGAGAGACAGACCCCATCTGATAGTTACTGGACAATGCGGGTAATGTAAAACTCAACCTGATGCAGTTGTTCTGTTTTATGCATGACAACAAATTAATTGGCCATGTCTGGTTAGTTAAAGTGAGACACCAGGAAAGTTTCATTTAATAGCATTGTACCTGTACTAAGTGGGACAGTATTCAATAATTATCTGTACTTTTAAAAAGAATTCTCCAGTGCAGCAATTTCTTTTCTTAAAAAGACATGCTGATGTATAAAAATATTTTTGTTCTTTCTTTGGTAGTGTATGTTTGCTGCTAAAACAAAGTTCACTCAAAGAACAATTGATTTATAAGAATTTGACTTACTCTATCTTTAGTATGAGATTATTTTGTATTAGTTGGTGTTACACTGATACTAGCAAAAATATTATCTTGAAAATTAGAATTAAAAAAAGAGGTACCACCTTTAAGTTTGGTACTACACATGACTCATAAGGCTAAAGAAACTCAGTTACTACAAAATTATTTAATAAAGTGTAAGTTTACAGTTGCCCTTGATGCCTTAGGTTTTAACTTTCATATTTTTCAAATCCTGTACTGCTTAGTGTGTAACTCTGAAGTATCTTGTAAGCCTGTTAATTTCTCCTCTCTCCTGCTAGGTAGGCATAACAAAGCCTCTCCAGGCCTGCTCTCCAAGGATACCCAGACCATCTTAGGCCCAAAAGTATAAACTAAAGAACTTCTGAAGGGGGGCAAGCTGAGGAGAATTACATCATTAACTGAAGCTTTAATTGGAGAATTAACCCTGATGTGCAAGTGAACCAAACCTATAAAAGTGTGAAGATCTCGTGACCTGTCGTCCCTCTTGGGGTCCATCTTGGCAGTAGCCTCTGGATTCCCCGGGGGGTACCTTTGAAGGCCTTTCAAATAAATACCTGCCTTTATTCCCTTACTCCTGTCTAGTCTCTGTTTTTAGGTGGCCTCTCAAGGCATCACCCTGATTAATATTCACTTTCTATATTTTTTAGGTGACTTCTGGCTTTCTTTTAATTAAGCAATTAAAAAAGGCTGGGCAGGATATTTTCTTTTCCAAATTCATAGATAAATGACAGAAATAATTAATATACCTGTTGCAGTGGATTATTTTCCTTTATTCCACTGCAAGTATATTAATAGAGTTTGCCCTTTGTGCCTGAGTCTCCCTTGGTCCATCGTTTAAACTTTTCATCAGTGCCCACAGGTCTGGGATAACTCACTGATTAAACTTTTGGCGGAAACTATGATATTTTCAAGCTTCTGTCATAGCTGAGGGTAGCCTGGTCGGCGTCTTCATGCTGGGTTGTAAGGTAAAAAACTGAACACACAAAATAAGGAAAATGGAGGAAATCTTAAAAATCTTTCTTAGGAAAATTATTTGGACATTATGACATTTCTGTCATTTTCTCCTCCAAACCATTTTGATGGAACTGAGGAGGGAGAGTAGCCAGTGTCTGCAGTATGAATAGCACAAATCTGTATTTGTATCTTGTTTTGCAGGCAGAGCTTCCCTGAATGGAACAAGAGGTCTGATACAAAGACAGAACATGGCAGAAAATCCTGTGTAGAATGCAGTACAATTTTAGGGAAATAGTCTGGTATATTTAATTCTTGCTGTAATTAAATGGTCTTTCAGAGCAATGATTAATGTGGAATCCAGAGGTTCACTGTGGGAACTGTTTCTTTCACATTTATACAGGCAAGATTGATTGGAATTAAACTGTATTTATATGACAGAAGATCTAAAAATACAAAATGTACTGTAAACCCTGTGTAATTCAGCATACCAGTGTCAAGTCATCTTTTGTGGCTTTGGTTTTGCATTCTTAATATTGCTTTAACATGTTAGCAATTCTGTATTTTATTCTATAGGGGCAAAAAAGAAAAGAGGCACTTTCTGGTCTTGTGAATTATATACTACTAGAATCAGAAATCTCTCCTAAATCTGATTTCTGTAACAGATCAGAACAGCGGTCTCTCTGCTCTCTTGGGGCTTCCAATTATGATTTTTTCTAAGTTTACTGAGCTAGTATTTGAGGCAATACAGAATTCAGAAATGCATCCCATCAGCAGTTTGCTGAATTTGAGTTTCTCCCTACAGAATGTTAAGGAGGAATGAATGAGGTTTAGTAAAATACTTTGAGGCATTCTGCAGCTATACATTGCTGCTGCAAATATATTACAAGTATTTTGTAGAAAATAAAAGGCTATCATCCTATTAAAATGAAATAAAATCTGTCCTAAAATTAATAAACAAAATCTAATTATGAATGCCAATATATGAAATTAAAGGAGGGAAGTAGTAGGATGCAGTTTTTCAGTGCGTCCTTTTTAGTGATTTTACCATACAGAAAATACAAAGGGAGAGGCAGCATCAGAAGATGCAAGGCAGAGTCTCCCCTGGCTCTCCTTTATTCTCCAGCACCTCTCCAAGGCTCTTGCATATTCTGTTGAGACAGACTGGAGTGTGCCTGTTTTGTGGAGGAAGTTCTTTTTGGAAATGAAATGTTAAAAGGAAGTAGTTCACAGCTGCTGCTTTTGGAGCGGAGGAAGCCCTGCTAATAGGAGAAATGATGAAAGGAAGGGAAGACTTAAGGGCACATGGGTTAAGGATGAATTAATGGATAGAATGAAGCAGGGCAGGAAAGGAAAAATAGTTGTTGCTGCACTTCCTCAATTTTTCAAGATTTTCAGCTCCCTGGCATTATTTATGTGGGTTTGACCAACGTTATGTAGAAAGAAAAAACAGAGAGATACAAGTCTTTGCCAATTAGTGTCTGCCTAAGAAATAACCTACTTTTTAATTATGTTTCTATTTCTTCTAGGCTGCTGTCCTGAATATGTCAGCTTTTACCACTCCTTTGTAAATTATATGCCTTGATGTCAGGCAAAAAAAATGTAACCTGTTTTATAGTTGATGATTTGACATAGATACAAAATCACATCAGTGTTCCAGAGACAGTTTTCAACCTGTGGTAGTTGTGCCCATTGTGCTCATCCTACCATTGTACAAGATATGTTAAATCAGAGCAGGTTCTTTAGAATCAGTTTTATGTCTGTGCTTGAAAGATGTATGTTGATTTGGTATATAAGTGAAACAGAAAGACTCCACCAGGATTTCTGTGTGCTTTTCCCCTGTGTAATTAAGGTCTGGTGTTGATTTCACAGTTCTGCATATTGGTGTTGGTCAATGGTAGTAGCTCTCTCAGAAACCAAGGGAAATTGATTCTCTTTTTTTTTTTTAATAAATTAAATTGTTTGGCTGAAGTGTCCAATTAGCACCAGTCCAACTACAAGATACCCTGGTGCAGGAAAGCAGGAAGCAATACATCTTGCTTCCTAAGAAGAAACTTCATTTTATTTTTAATCAGTGCTATTAAGGAAGACTTCCTTGGGAGCAGGCTTCACTGAGGGTTTGTTCATTATCAGCTCAAGGTGAAGCCAAGGGGAGCCTTTCTTATTTCATACCAGAATTGATTTTTAAAAGAGAATAAATAGCAAGTGCATGCAGAGGGGGTTGGTGCACGTATTAAAAAGTGGAGTTACCACTGGTAACACAGCTGATTTTCTTTGTTGGGAAAGTCGTTGTTCATTACTTACCTGAAGTGAAAGGTTAATGGCCTGTAGCAACCTGAAGAAACCCCTACAGATATGCACGGTGAGATCTAATGTTGTTACACAATAGTGCTTTCCATGTACTTTTCCTCAGGTAAGACAGACAAAGGAGACAGCTGTTCTAGTAAATATAGTTCATGAAAATAAGTACCTGGTATACTGGAAAATGAAAAGGTCCCTGCTACTGTCAGACAGACAGCTGTCACCAAGGGCACAGATTTTGCTTTCTTTACTGAGGTTTGCAAAATGAGCTGGTTATACGTTGTATAGAACTGCTGAACTTTTCCTTAAAAACTTTTCCTTGGTGTAGTAGAAGTAACTTATTTTGTAGTGTGCCTGTTGCTTTAATTGCTTTCTTGATACCCTAAGTCTGTTACTTTGACACACTTCTTTTTTCTTGCAGTTTGAACACAATTAAAATTGAGATCTTGTTTAGTGTGTTTGATACTGAGGTATTACGAAGAATTTTGTTGGCTCTTGAGCAGAAACTCAGGCACTTCAGGGAGATCAATTAGGCGCCTCACTGAGACGCGCCTGTGATGTCGGATTAAGCCGAGTCACTCAACGGCTCAGGGGAGAAAATGCAGTGTATGTGTTTCAAACCAAAGAAGAATTTAATGGGTATAGACTGCAACCATCGGTCTGTCATTGAAGAAAAACTTTAAGTTGGCACTGCCTCTGGAAATGACAGTGCTGCCTGGTCCCTTATGGATGTGTAAGTAATTGGTATGGTAGTTGGGAAAGGGAATCAGACTGGCAAGGAAGAAATTTTTTTCCAGACAGGTACCAAAGTGATGGTGGGTAGCTTGGCCACTTTCCAAGTCACTTCACCAAAAAGCTGTACAGATTTTGGTGTTAGCAGGAGCAGAGAGGGGAAGAGAAAACTCACGAAGAGTCATGACTGCTTTTTTTGAATGACAGGCATAGCCAGTAACAGGATAAAATGAAAGTTGCTGATTTTTAAAAAGCTGTGGAATATTATCCCTCATCTTCTAAAAGATGCAATTGGAGCTTAGTCAAAGGTACCCAAAAAACAGTAGTGCTGGTACAAGCAGTTCCAACATGGGGTTGGTTTCCCGATGAAGGCATCTAGGCAGCCCCCAGACCACAGGGTGAGTCCTTTATAGGGGCTCATGGCAGAGGGGGGGCCCATGGTGGGCTGCATTGCTACAGAGAGAAACCTCAGCCAAACCAGGTGAGTGGGGACATCCTCAGGGCCTGACTTCTCAGGATATAAAGATAACAACAGGCAAGTGGTCCCCAGGGCTTCTGAATAAGAATTTTGCCAGGCCTATCTTGAAATAAATGAAGCCACGTATTAAATCATTAGAACTGTTTTTGCAGCACTCAGATTTTCCTCCCATGCTGACCAGTCTCAGCTGGGCCATAGCTTGAGAGGAATCGATGTTGCATATTAAATATGTATCATCAGGTGCTGCCAAAATGTCTTTTTTTGTCAATTATATTAGCATAGGCATTGGAATACTGTGTGAAATTACTTTTTAATCTGCCCCTACAAACCAATAGCTAAATGTTACATAGATCATAGTCTGTTTGAACCTAAAATTATTGCTCTAGTGTAACTTTTCCATATTGAATAAAAATTCCTACAAGGCACAGATCTTTATCTTGATTTCTTGGAGTAATATTTGATGAACCTACAAATTTTGACCATATCCCTTAATAGATATACATGCTTTCCTGACATAATTGAAAATTTTTGAACCCAGTTGTCTACCTCCGTTTTGACACATACCTTCCTCTTCAGTCTTCTTCCTTCTCCAGCATCATCATTTCACTTACTATAAATTGTTGTTTGCTTCCTGTTTGGTAGTTTTTGCTAATTAGTTATGAAACTCGCTCTATGGATGTTTAAAATTTTTTGCAGTACAGAGAGATGGGGCTGGAAAGAGCTTTGAGAGCATAGACCAAAGAGAGCAGCTGAGCTAAGTCTGATTAAACAGAACCTTCTGGTGAAAGTTGCTGCTGCCTTAGCTGAGGTGCAGTAGCCAGGTATGGGGACATCCCCATCCTGCTGCAGTGCAAATAAAATCTACTGGTACTTAAGTAAGCTTACTTCATTTTGCAGCATGGTAGACCAGGAGCACGGCTGCAGTCACTTGCTCTGTGTCAGCTGAAAGATTAGAACTTTTACACCGCTCTGACGTGTACTTACAGTTGTCAGGCCATGTGTCATGCTGGAAATGCTTCTTGGAATGGGCTATGGGAAAAAGCAGCTTGCAAATTAGCTTTGGGAAAATCCTCAGTGACAAAGGTGGTGTGGTGAAACTGGTTTCTGTAAGGCGGGGAAGAAATACACTTCTTATGCAGGGGATAGTGAGGAAAACTGCAGCCTTGCTCAGCAGCGCTGCAGCTCACAGATACATCCCTACCAAAGCAACGATATACCAGTCTGTGTGATGGTTGCAATTTTACTGAATTGCCCTTTAGCTGTATGTAATGTATGTATTAGTTTTAGTTTCAGCTGCCATTCTTAAAAGGAATGGCATAAAGGGAAGAACAAATCACTTTATTTTCTGTATGTAAGTCTTTTCCTTCTGCATAATCCTTCTCTACTTCAGTGAATGATTTGAAATATCATTGCGCCTACCTGGGAGTTAGCCTTCTTTTGACTTGTCAGTTTGCAGCAGCCTTTCTCTAATGATGTATGCAAATAAATCTGGGTTCTTCTGATAATCCTCCTTATCTGCATAAAGATGTTTGCTTTCTGAGTTTTCCCTTATTTATTTTACGTGCTATTCATTTTGCTCAACTGGGGAGGAATGCAGGGAAGAGAATGAAAACAGTAGTATACCACTAAGTTAAACAAGAGTTGACAGCAGATTACATATTAATGAGAATAATAAATTTCAAGCACAAGATTCCAAAGAGAAACCGCTATGAGGTTTTGCAAAGCTTTTTGAAATCATTGCTGGTTGAACTGTTGCTTCTCATTCTGAACTTGCAGGTTGTATATTCTGCCCTTGGTTTTAATTTTAGTAATTGAAAGTAGTCTCTACTGTGAATAGATTAAATATAGTAAATATTATAAATGTGAAATTCCTATTTGTTCTGGAGGGTTTTGTAGCACTTTTATGTGTGTGCTTCAGGCTGTTGCTTGATGAAGATGTTTTCAGTGTCTGAATAAGCAGCTCCTCCCTTTTGTTGTAATACCATCTCAATTTGTAAAGCCAAAACAGTGATCTAGGTCAACAAGGTCAATCCAGCTGAAAAATACCATATTTTATCCTTGTGGAAGATATGTCTTTAACCTTCTTGCCTCATGGCAATGAAAGTATACTTTGGAATAATCAAAGAAAAGGTGTGGTTAGAGAAAGAACTGCTGGATTTGGTACAAGCAGCACCAAAATAGGTGTGGGCTCAAACATCACCATGCCCAAAAGATGCAGTCCTTCTAGGGAGCTGAAAAAGTTGAAATAATGTCCACATTAATCATTGAGCAGACCTCTACAAATATATCAGGAAAGTGGAATACTTTGTGTCAAGAACCTGATATCTGCATCGTGTATTCTTTGTGGTTTTTTTTTTTTACTGTGGACTACCTCATGTCTAGTCTTCATGGCTTAATGCTTAGTTACTGCTGGAGCAGTTGGCATGGTTCTGGAGATCTCCCTGGCAGCTTAGAGCAGGATCCAGCCCATGTACCCCAAGATGCCGGGCCACAATGTGAAACAAAGTATGAAGGGTGAAGAAATTCACTCTGCAAGTGCATTCTGTGTACAAAGTAAAACCTGGTGTAGGTGCTTGACTTACTTGTCCACAGGGACAAAAGTATGGGGTCAAACAAAGACTTAGCAATGGCCTTTCTAGTCCTATTGTCATGTTATAACTTCCAGGCAAGCTTCCTTCTTGATTCCCTCTATTAAGGTTAAGAGAAACCTTAAATTAGAATAGGAGGATGGCTTAATAATTAGCAGGCTCTAGCTGTATACACAACTGAGTTGGGCTTCTGCCTGTGTGATTTCAGCAGTTCCTACCTGTGACACCAGTGAAATGTTTAACTGGTGTATTGATGCCAAGACGTATGTGGTGGTGTGGTGGTGTAAAGGATAGGGACTTGCATTACAGTTTTGGCAAACCTAAGCTGAAAGAAAAAGCAGCACAGATGGGTGAAAATAGTAATAAAACATTCCACTTCATGTCTGTGGAAATCATTAGACAGCAGTTAAAGGGTTGTTATTACTGCATCAGATTCACTTGGGGAGTTATGTTTCTGTAATGTCCACTAAAACAATGATACTTCTGTTTTTAAGTGGAGCCCGTGCCAAGTGCAGATGTGTTTCTCTCCAGCCACGAAATGAGTTTGTCAACAGTAAAGATGTAGATTCTCTCAGTGGCTTCTGTTTCCCTTCTGCCAGCTCAGCACAGTAAGCAAACAGCAGCATGGCTGTTGTTTGCTGTCCATCATTGCCAAAATTCAGCCTTATCAGTTTTATGCAGCTATCGCAAATGCAGCATGTTGTTTTCATGCTGCCAGTAAACAAAGATGACAAGTTTATATGGTAAATCTGAAGATCAAAATATGACCTATGACACATTGCAACACTCAAGCAGCTTAAATGCAACACTTTATAATAAGTGAACCTTTGAAACTTTTTGCAAATCTTAGGGGGACACTGGGTTACAACTCTTTGATCAAGACTGGTTTTTGGAGCACAGTGCATGTGATTAGCCAGTGTTTCATCAGGGGTGCTGAACACTTCTTACGTTACTGCAAGAAACGAGGCAAAAGTCTCTCAACTTATCTTTGGCTGCAAGTTAAAAAGCATGGCTTTATCACAGTGTATGATGAAGTTCCACAGCACCAATCGGCCCTGTAATCACACTTGCTCTGGAATGCTAGCAGAATCCTTTACAGGCATCACTAGACTATTACAGGGTCATTTATTGATCTTTATTCTCCGTGAAGAACTACAGTTTTATTGATTCATCTACTCTACAAGTCTCTATCTTGGTCTTAAAATCTTTTTTTATTGTTACAATTTGGTAGTTTCTGTTTGGTTTATAGGTGTATTTTCTCCTTCTTCAGTGGCAGAGGGGTAAACAGATGTGAATAGGTAAGCTTATAAATCTGAATCTTTCCAAGAGAATTCAGTCTCTCCAAGCAATTTTTTTTTTGTGTACATGGATTTTTTGAGCTTGCTGAGGCAACCAGTTTGTCTTGAGCCTGAAGCAGTCTCTGTGTTTCTAAAACATCTGGGATTGAACAGCTTTAAAATTCTTCAATGTCTCAAATTTAATTAAAAAATCATAAAACCATATTAAAAATATTATCTCCTAAACAACATTTTATCCCACCTAAAGCAAATGGGTTCAGCAAGAACCACATTTAGCTTCCACCATTTACTCCTATAGCTGTAGAGCAAGGATCATTCTGAAAAGTACATCCTTTATAATAACAAATATACTGATCCATGAATTCAGAGTTTTGTGGGGCTAAACCACCACTGTTAACTTCTTATTTGTCCTGTAAAATGTCTTCCCACGTGCTTTTCCTGCTGAGCTGTACTGCTGTTATTTTTGCCCATTATGAGCATGGTGAAAGTTTGGCCGTGCAGCTGCAGCTCCATTTTTATATTATATCTGGCAGGTTTCACTGCCAAAGGCTGTGATGAGGCCTTGGTAACTAGAAATAAACTGAGCTAATGCTGCGCCTTGTACCTCCCAGGACAGAAATACCATGGTTTGCCCAGTTTGAATGAATGCATTGTGTGTTTCTTGTTTTATGAAGAAAAGGAAAAACAAGAAAACAAGAGCTTCTGGAAGAGGTCCTGAGTTTCAGTCAGTGGCTTACTTGGATTGAGTGTGAATTTTCAGTCTGTTTCTAATGGATGCAGATGTGAGTAGGTGGTTTTCTGGAGCAGTATCAGGAGTTTCAGAGTGGTGTTTACTGTATTAAAGGCAGACTACACGTGAAACTCAAGTTTTTAATTCTTGCATGTTCAATCTTATAAATTTTAAATAAGCAATGTATTGATAGATGAGCCTCTGAATTTCAAAATTATTGTACCTGAAAACTATGTAATCTCTTTCACTTACTGTCATTTATCTCAGCAGGTGGAAAACTGCCAACATTTTTAGATGTTTTGAAAAGTATTGTCACCAGTTTGCCCTGGATGACTTACACACACACTTTGGAAAGCATTAGAATCACTGCTGAGAAGTGCACTTTCTTAAAACAAGACTGGTTACAGTTACTCATTCTTCAGAAATGTGTATGTTAATCCTCTGGGATGAAGTAATTTTCTACTACAGCTATTTTGCCCTTGCAAAAAAATACATGTATTCAAATCATCCTTTCCTGTTTCCTAATGAGTACAAACTTCAAACAATGCTTAACTTTTTTCCCCCACAGTTAAAACAGCTGTGTTGCTTTTTCAAATCAGTAGCTTTAAATCATTTTGAAGAGCAGATCCTTGAGAGATGCTTCAATGTTTTGTTTCGGTTGCTGCTTTTTGTGAAATATTGAAACTGATGCTTTACAGGTATGCACTGGCAATTTGTATCTGCAATGTTGCTGTTCTGGGAGTGTCAAATTCTGGCAGAATTCTGTGCATTATTGTCCAGCAACTCTTTAGTTTAATTTGTTGTGGATAAGAGATTTACATTGTAAGTGAAGAGCTTAGCAATATCTTTCTCTCCACTACCTCCTCCTCACTATCTGCTTTTCAGTGCTCACAAGTGAAAGTTTTAGACATTGGTTCACTTGTAAATCAGTAGTTTATAATTTTATTTCCCTAGCAGTGTCTACATTTTATAGTTCCTCAAAGTGGGAAAAACAGCCAGTTGTACACCCAATTCCCACTGTAAACACTCTAGACTAAGCTATGGAGGAGCAGATGTGGAGAACCCGTCTTTTTTAACTCTGTAGCACTTGCAAGCAGTTCAGGCATGACTTGTCTCATATACCCAGCAGCACATTTTGTCAAAACTAGGGATAGTGGGTGGGTCAGTAAACTCCCAGGATTTGTGAAGCTTCTTCAAGGATGCAGTTGAACTCCCCTCTGTCTGTGTCATTCCCTGTTCAGCCCAGTATGCAATGTGTGCCTTTACCAGCTCTTTTGCTGGAGTTTTATAGGGCTGAGCACACTGGCTACCATGCCTGTACCAAATGTCCAGCTTTCTGAACTTGCCTGGCTTCTAGAAACTTCAGTGTCTTGGTCACAACTGGAAAGATGTGTAAGCAAGAATATAAACAATGATAGCTGATAACATCCTGCTTTCAGGTAATCTGTGATTCTTTGTACCACTTTTAATAATGTGGTTTTCAGTTTTTCTATGCATATGCTTCTAATTTTTCACAGTTCACAAGTGAATATTTACATAATTAAGGGGGAAATTTCCAGTGGGTATTTGCAAAATATTTCAAGTCATATAGAAATGGTGGGGGAAAAAGAAACCAAACAACAACTTCTTTCTTCCTCCACCCCAGAAAATTGCTTCTTAAAGATGAAGTAGTCAATACCATCAGATACAGATACAATATCACAGTTCCCAGTGTTTCCTTCTGATAATGGTAAAGATACCATACCAGTACTTTTTTTCTACTCCCATTGTTCTAGTTTCATCTTTCTAAATACTTTCTGCTAGCTTACCGCTGTGAATACAGTCTAATATGAAGATCTGATCTACATATTCTACATCTGATTCCACCTGTATCCTGTAGTCCTCATTTTCCAACACTCACCTGATCAATTCCCAGCCATTATTCAGTTTCTAATTTCAGATGTAAGGCACAAAAATGGACAAGCTATTTCAGTGCTATACTTACAAATGTGTACAGAAATCGGCTGGTAGGAAAGTGCAGTTGTGAATTCCCTTTTCCTCCAGGACAGTTTCAGTCCAAAAGGCAGTAAAAACCACTATGAAAAGCATTTACAGGATTTATGAACTGAGAGTTGGATCCTTTCATAAAAGAAGGTAAAAAACAAAGCAGGGAATGGAATCTGCGGGGTCTGGTTGCTTGGTTAGTGGTTTTAGAGGTTTTTGGAAAACTTGTCAAACTATAAGGTGACCACAAACTCCATTGGATCATTTCTTAAAAGGTAAAGTACTTGATCTTTCTGACTTCATAATTTCTTCTTTTAAAGTGTTAAGACACTGCATGTACTTCTTGGCCAGAAATATCAAGTGTTAAGAAACTTCTGTCTGTGTGTATTTCTTGTGTGATTCTTCAGGGACAAGAATGCAATTCACAGCATTTTTGCCAAGATGGGTTTCCACTGAGAACGTGGATCAGAGCTCAGTAAAAAACAATCCACATAAACACATCTTCTCTCTTAGTAAGAACCAGGTTTAAACGTGAAGGCAGTAATAGCCATTTTGCTATTAATTTTGTGTATAAAACAAAGGCTCAGCACCAAAAATCATACAATTTTTCCTCCAAATGGTAGACATGCTTTATGCTTTCTTCTACTGTCATGCTAGTAAATGTTGCTTCTAGATTTGTGTATGGTAGGAATCCTCCTATTTCATCTACATACCTCTCTAGAAAAGGTGAAATCCACTGCCAAAAAAACAAAAGCAACAGCATTTTAAGTGCAGTTCATTTCAGAAAGGTATTTCTTGCTTAAATAGATACCATTGACCAATACATTTAGCTGCCTTGTGAAACAGGATGATAATTATTCTAGATTCAGTCATAAAAAAGTTCCCAGTTCCTTTCACTTAGCAGAACAGGGTCACTCAGAGAAGAAGAGGGTGTGATCTTGATGGATCTGAAAGAATCGTAACTTGTGCAAAAACACTTTTTTTTTTTTAAGCTGTCCTACATAAGACCACAACAACAGATCCTCTTCCAGACTAGCATTTCTACTATTTGGAGGCTACAGTGGTAGGTAGACATATATCCTCATTTTTGATGGTGTGGATGGAAAGATGTAGTCATTTAGGCCTGCACAATGTTAGGTATATCAGAGTGAAAAGTACAGGCAGAATTACAACTTATGTCCTAATATGGCTTTTATTTTCTCATGAGAAAATATTTAATAATGCATCTAAATCCTGCTGCTAATTCTCCTGTAGAGCAGAGGAACAGAGTACAGTATGCATCCAAAAAGTTGGAAATCAAGTGTGCTAATTTTAGTCAGTGATGGCTCAAAGGGTCAAATCTTAGTAATAATGTAAAGAAGAGCACCCACTCACCACCACCTCCTCTTTTCCCACATGAAAACCTGTTTTAGATGAGATTCTGTTGTGCTATTTAATACGCAGAATGGAGTTCACGGTTTGAAAATGTGTGGAATCGGGAGTTTGTTTTCATGGATTGCAAATATTTTTAATAAATATTCCAGGCTTGATGTTACTGGAGAGTTGTTTTACCATACACTTAATGTTGGGGAGTTGCCTAGTAGCAAGGTCATTGAAATGAAAATATTTGGTCTGGCATGCAAGCAAGTTCTAAAACAGCTTAGGCAATATTTCTGCTGCAGGAAGTGTCAATTTAAAACTGCCCAAGTTCTGCTCTAACTTGTGAATTTTATTTTTCTAAAATAAAATAAAGTTGTTTGTTGTTCTTGATCCTTCTTCCATATGGAATTCTTCTATCAGATGTGCTGCTGTATTATATTGCTTTGTTGTGTTGGTGGGATTTTATATTTATTTCAAGGCCACTTTATGCTGTCTCAGAAAACACAGCAGGAAAACAACTTAGGGAATTTGAGCTATGTGTTGAGTCACCTATTTAATATAACCCGGTTTAAGTTACACAGTTAATTAACATATACCAGAAGTAGATTGGTGATTCTATTTTGTATCATAGTTTATGTGGGCAGAAAAGAGCCTATACAGATATTTGCACTCTCTGCTGCCATGGTCTCATGACCATTGAAGGTCAGTAAGGTGAGGGGACCTCCCAGATTCAGAGCCCCTGCATTTACTTTACAAAGGTGAAAAGATGACTGTATTTATCACTATGACATTATTCTTAATGTATTCAGCATAAAACACAAGTATTTTACAGGGTGAATTTCGTTTAGTTTTGCATAATAAAATGCTGCTAGGTTTCAGGGCACCAACATTTATCATGCATTTGACACACAATATAGAAATTACAAGTTAATATATTAAGTTATGCTTTGCTGAAGAGAGAGAGATTGGATATCATTTGTTGCACAGAGGTGGAGTGAGTGGATGTGTTCCCAGCCATGAATCAGCTGTGAAAAATAAAGTAGTTTGTCAGGAAGGGAGGACATGGACAAACTCTGGAAATCTGCCTTGTAAGGAAAGGAAAAGATGAGATTTCTTTGATGTAACCTACCTCCAGAGAGATACTTGTATACTTGTGTTTTTTCTTTAATTTCCACACCTTTAATAAATGTTTGAACTTGTCAGTTTTGAATTTCATGAATGAGTAACTTACGTCCACTTTATTGTAATTTGAATTCATGCTGGATAACAGCAAAGCATAAAGTGAATCTGTAGACCAGGAGCATAGAACACTTCAGACATCCTTGTCCTCCAGCATATTTTTCATGACACACAAAGGATAACAACAGGGAATCCATTTGAGCTGCTTGAGCCATGCAGTGAATTGGCACTCACTGCAAAAGAACAAGAACTAGCCAAGGCAGCAGTTTCTTCTACCTCCTGTTGGTTACATTCCTGACATGGATCCATGTACCAACGACTGTGGGAAAAGTAACACTGTAAAACTGTATTCACTTTTTTTGTCTCCAATAACCTGAGAAACTGCTGTAAGGTTATATCAATACATTATAACTGAGAGAAATTGATTTCTTTTTTTTTTTTCAATAACAATTGATGGCAGTAATTCCACTTGGTTTGTAGTTGTGTTTTTGAACCCCTGGTCTCATGCTTAAAAACTTAAGCTTGCAAGCAGATCTAGTCATTAGATATTTACCTGAGCACCTGGAATAATACCATATGGAACAATGCCTGCTTGAAGAGGCAATAGATTTCTAGGGGAAAATGTAGTCATTTCCATTTTTTCTTTCCACAATAAATCATCTTTTAAGAGCTACAATTAGTGAAGTGTATTGTTGTCTTCTACACTCACAGCCTCTGGCATTATTCATCGGCAACCTCATCTTCTACAACCACTAGAAGTTTTCCAAATTTGGGAAGTCTTCAATTGTTCAGTCATAAATCAATTGTCAGCCTTTTCTTTTTCAATCAGGAAATTATGTCAACAGAAAAAGATAAGGACAAAAGTTATAATTGGTAAAGAATATTTTTGACAAAATAGTAACTTTTCACCTTCATTTATGCACTTCTTGGTCCTCTGATTCACCTTATAAAATTTTATCACTTTACTTTGCGTATCCTGACGCATAGATCTTATTGGCAAAACTAAAAGTAGCTTATGAGTGCTGACGACATTCTTCTCAATGCCAAGTGGATCTAATGGCTGAAAAATCATTTTTTGTTTACATGCAAATGCACAAATTCTCTACCAGAAAGTTTAACCAGATAGGAGTTAAAAAAATTGGTCTCATTACATTGCATCACAGCAAACTTGTGAAACTAACTGATCTACTTGGCAAAATGTTTTGAACCACCTATGATGAAATGTGCTGTCACAGAACTGATTGTATTTTTTCCAAATTACTGATTTGAGCAAGAAATTCGCAGTGCAGAAAACTCTAATCAATGTTTAGCTCAAAACATTTTAAAAAGTCAGAATTGGGAGCTATAGTAATGGGTAAAAATCAGTACCCATTCCATTTCAGTTGTTGCAATTGTATGGATTATGACCTGGAAACTGCTTTCTCTATGGGAATCTATTTACATAATTATTTTTAAGTAGATAATATTTTATTTTTGTTTGCTTTCTTTGCCTTATTAATTAAGTCCATGCATCTGCCTATCCTGTGCATTAAATTCTCTGTAAATTCTACTAATGAAGGAACATAAGTCAGTTTTTTTCTGGTAAAGACCTTAAGATCACTACAAACAGCATGCTGCATTTAGGAGTTTTATTAAGGAGCCTTAAGGATTCATTTGCCAGGTTGTAGATGAACTTTGAAGGTTCCATTCATATACAGAAGCACTGATAGACCTGGTTTTCATTACTAATCTTCTCAATAAAATCAATGAAAAGAAAACTAAACCACACCTAAAGCTGTAACAGAAGGAAAACTTTTAAACTGTTGGAAGCCCAGGGTGACTGCAGTTGTATACTTGGTCTAGCCTAGAACCACCACCTAGAAACTCCCAAAATTGGCTACCCTCTGGTTGCCTTTTTCACAGTTGTGTGTTGTTGACAACAGGGAGAGACACCATGTGTCAGCTCTTGACTGGTGCTGACAGTCCATACATCTCTTCATTTAATGTCTTTTAGGATTGTGCTCACACTGGCAGTGCCCCCAGTTTACCTTTCCCATTGAACTGAGAACAGTTGTTCTGATGCAAGTGGGACTGAAAGGGAGTGGGCAGCCATAGGATAACTTACTTTGGCCATCTCTCGTAAATATACGTTCATGGGAAGGTATTAATACTTTCCACAGCTTGACCCAGTATTTGATTGTGCTTGGATTTTTCTGGAGAAGGAAAGGAGTCATGGCCCTGAATCTTGGTTCCTGCAAGTGGGAAGGAAAGTGTCAGTGTTCGCTCTGCCCAAGGTACCATTTCAGAGCCATGGCTGTGTTGCACTGTGTCTATGACTCACAGCAAGGCTTATGGACGTGTCAGTGCTCCCACAGCACCACCTGATAACCCTTACTTTGGGGAGCAGCAGGGGTGGAGCTGCTCTGCATGACTCCCTCCCAGCAGGTGCCCAGGCCCCAGGGCTGCTCCTCTCCGGCAGCAGGGAGGGGTTGTGCCCTGGCACCCAACACTCAGAACCAGCCACTATCACCAACAGTGCCAGAAATCTCTCTAAATGGAAAAGAGGGGGGGAAAAAAGAGTTCCTAAGTTGATGTTTAGACAAACTTGATTTGTCCAATGGAATGCACCTCAGAAGGTCTTGCTGCCTTCCATATCTTGGGACACTTGAGAATTAAAGTGGATGTTGAAATAGTAATAACTAAAGCCTCTTTGACATACATTTCTGGTAGTGCTGATGCCACCACTTGCTGTTGGTCCTTTTTGTTGTTACTGTTACACAGGCTGTTGGTTTTTAATCTCTTCGACAGCTGACATAGTAGTTTACCATTTAGTCATTCTGCCACTGTCCTTGCAGACCTCAGTGTTTCTATAAGGCAGCAACTGTCAAATATTAGCCAGGATTTAGTTATTTGCTTTAGTTCTTTACATAAGGACTTACTTACAGCTAAGACATGCTTTTTACCTTTTCCGAAAGATACACTTGCTCTCAAGGAAGAATGGATTAAAATGTGTTCTTTTTACATAAAACTGTTTGCTCCTTTTCTATGAGTGCTGACCTGGCGATGTAGGTTGGTCCTTTATAGAAAGGAGGAAAAGGGATAGTGTTGAATGTGTGTCTTCCTTTTACTAAAGCTTAACCAGGGACAAGTGTCTTCCTCTAAGTGATCATTCTGGACACTTAATGAGAGTGCTTAGTCTTTTGTTATAGAAGTCTGGTAACATTTTATTTCAAAAATGCTTGTGCAAATACAGAATTTAAAAGAAGTGAATGCTCTGTAGGCTTGAATAGTTACAGCTTGATCTCAGGAATTACTGGCAGTGTTACGGCTGCTTTAAAACAGAAGGTAACATTGGCATATTACGTTTGTCCCTTCAGACTTATGAGTGTATCTGTTAATGTTAAATGTATGTCCATTGACTGTAGCTCTACTATGGTTTCTAAGAGAGAAAATGCTCAGAATTTTAAAAGAAAAGGAGAATTTTTATTTTTATGGGATAGAAATCTGGAAGTCTTTTTTTGTATGCTGAGTGAAAAAGAGGTAACTTTCTGCCATTCTTTTTGAAAAAAAATAAATTTGGACCAGGTGGTTTTTCTCCTTGATAGAAAAAGCTTGTCAGCTAGACCTTTGGCACCATTTGCTTTGTGCTATGACTCTATTATACTTTGGGGAGAATATTTTGAACCAGACAGTATGTTGTGGCAACAGTACAATCACATCCTCTCAAGAAGCTCTTGGTGACTTGCTTGGCAAGGCAGCATTCCATAAATGATTGCCTCAGCCGGATTCAAACTAAAATTTTAAAATATTATCTATTGCAACTCAGTTTAGGTCCAGGAGGACATTTTCTCATTGTTACAATTTTTACTATATCAGTTTAATTTTTTATTATTCAGGACTAGGTTTATCAGCTCATATTTCTTAAGCTTGTAGGACTGAACATTGTAAAATCAATATTTCTGCTAATTAAGGTGGGGTTTGGGAGTGGATAATCAAACAGTGTAGTGAATCATTAAAAACTTACATGCTAATATTGACTAACATTATTGGCAAAAGAAGACCAATTCTCTATGCGGGCACTTCTTTCTTTCTTATATTTTTAAAGCAGAAGCAAAACACGTTCAGTAAAAATTGATGTTCTCAGCATTTAATAATGTAGAGATGGTCCTTTTTGGATATAAAAGCAATGTGTTAAAATTCTGTGCGCTCATATGTAGCATTTTCTTTCTCATCATTTAACTTAGCAGTAATTGGTGTCTGCCTTCAAGGAGTCTTACTGTGTTTGGAAATAGGTGGAAAGCTATGTTCATGCTTCTTAGGAACATAATGGATCATTTCTAATTATTGCCAATTTTTGCCAGTACCTTTTTACCCTCCCAGTGATGTTTTTTTCTTGTCTGACATTGGCTAGTGTTGGGTTTGGTTTTGTTTTATTTGTTTACATTAGCCATGGCTGTAGTCATGTTTTCTTCTGGTCTTCTCAGTGGTTGTTACCAAACAGACTGGTAAGTGATGATTTGCCACCACATTAGGAAACAGCTTCCCTTCCCCCAGTTCCCTTACCATGGAACTACTGACTGCCACTGGGACACTGGATGCTGTTGAATGCCACTGTTTTATCCTGTGGCATTTGACTGACTTTCACCTTACAAGCACGTACTCAAAAGCCTCAGATCTGCTATCTAATTTAGAGTGACCTGACTATGGGTCCCTCCTGGACCAGATTCTTGCATGAACTAACTCCTCAAGATCCTTTCTCTAAGAGTGAGGTCTTTTTGGCAGAGTTACTTCATGGCTGTATCATGTGAAGGGGCTGCACTTCTTTTTTAAAGGAAAGTACAGTAAGAAAAAGACTGAAAATACATTCTGAAAATATATTCATATACTGTTCGGGTATAAAAACATAAAGTGGAAAAGTCAATCTGACGTGAGCCAAGCCTCACATTGCATCTTCTCAGACTTTTTCTCTGGGCTTTTTCAACTAGATCACCAGTTAAGGAGTTCTTCTGTGGTTCTTCATAGCCTTCCTAATGAAAGGAAACTTGGAATCGCTGTGGAATTAAGGCATGAGAGTTTAGCTGGCTGGAAGTAAGGAGGGTCTTAAGGAGAAATTATGTCAAATACCATCTGAGCCACAGAAAATGATAAATGTGTTATCAGTGTATTTCCTGAGAAATTTTCTCCCTAAAATACTTAATACATTTTAATTGCCTAATTAGAAGTTCAAAGGAAAATCTTTTTTTGATGAAAGTACAGCATTTATCATTCTTATTTCTAAGATTAACTTCTTTAGTTTGCATGGGAAGCTTTGTAACACTTGCATATTGACTCAAGCAGGTTGTACTAATTAGGGCAAGTTTTAGTCCGTCTCTTACAATATCCTTTACAATTCAACATTTCTCTCTGTGACTGAAAGAAATTGAATTTATGTCCCTTAACATCAACTGGGACAAAGTAACACAGTGTGATACAAGCTCCTGTGACAGGTGCTTCCAGTTTATACATGCTTAAGGATTTGTACCTAAACTAGAGAGAGATGGGCAGGTATTTGTCACACCGTGGGACAAGCCACGGTGTGACTTTGCAGGGAAGAAGTGACCTCAGTTTGCAGCCATCGTTGCATAGATTTTGCCCTGTGTTCATTAAAAGGCAGTTCAAACTGGGGTTGGAAGTGAGGGCCAGTAAAGAACGATGGGTGGTGAGGTTTGTAGCCAATGCAAGGGTGAGGAACACCAGGAAGTTGCAGCAACTCTGAATATCCCTTCCCTTATTTCATGGTAGCTTGCTGGTCTGTCCTCTCTGAGCTTTAAAATGACAGTTTGTGGATGTGTGAATTTAGTAAATTGCCTTTTCTGTATTGCTGGGCCCCATGGTTTGATGGTTGTGGTTTCCTCACCATTAAAATATCTTGTGTAAGGTTACCCTGTTGTTGAAACATGTACAATTCCTCTCTCCTGGAATGATTCTCTGATGACTAAATAGAAAGACTTGCACTCAGGCTGTAGCCTTTCATCCAGGGAAGCCATCATTTGGGTGTTCTTCTGTAGGTAGTTGCCAGGTGACCATAGGAACTTGTGAGAACATAATATCTTTATTCTGCTGTAAAAGTGAGGTGGCAGCTTCAGAAGTTACTACTGGCACAACTGCAGACAATATAACTGTAAAATCCTACCAGGTTTACAAAGTGGTTTAAATGTCATGTAGAAGAATTTCTTTATAACTAATTGTGCAAGACTGAGTTTATAGAGGGAAGAACGCTCAAAAATCAAAATTAAAATTTTTAACTTATTCATTCAATTTGATATGCATGCTTGCAGCTGAAAGAAATTCCTAATTGGCTAGCTCTACTTTGTATTTTTTCCTTGCTGGTGTATTTTAATGTAATTATTGATTGGATTGTGAGCCTGAAACAAAGTGAGAAATATTAGACTATAAATGCTGATTTGTACAGAAAAACCTATGCACCAGTTTGTAAGACATTTTAATTTTTTTTTCAAGAAACATGATTCTTGCTGAGCTGAGAGCCTTTTCTTTTACTTGTGAGCAGTAGATATTACTGTACCTCACATAGATCTGCTGTAGGCAGTGTTGGAGTGCCTGGAAAAATCTGTCAAACTGCTTTCAGAAATGGCAAGACATTGTCAATTAACCCTGCAATTGTACAGCAAATTAGCAAATGTAGTATCTTGAGGATAATACTTTTTCTGTCAGTCTACTTTTTTTAGTGAGTGCATTGAGAGCCCCAGTGATATAGCCCAATATTTAGGACTGAGAAGTACTGTCACATAATTAACTCTTTAATTTACCCAGGGGGTTTAATTAGCCTTATTAATTTTATTTATTATTATTTATCTGCCCAAATGACTGGTGTAAAGGACATCAGGTCAGGCAGGCAGAAAAGTCTGGAGAAGCTGGCCATCTGTTTCTCCTTCTGGACAGATGTTGTAATTGAGATGCCTCCAGCCTGAGGGAATGGTAAGCCTGAGCTCCCTGCCTGGTCCAGATGCTCCATGGCTGTATGTGTGTGCATGGTTTAGAAAGCAGCTCTTTCACAAATAGTTGCCAGTCCTACAAGCAGTGGAACACTTCAGAGACTATGTTAGCAAGAAGTATAGCACAGATCTCATGTCTGTGCAAGTAAGAGCAGGCTTGGTTGAGTTTTTTTCTGACTCTTAATTTTGTTCTAGAAGAGCAATGAAAGCCTCTGACACAACCACAGTTGTCACCATTTCTTTAGCATCTGAGAAAATCCCCATTGGCTGGTGCTGGGTTAAACAGTGGCCTCTGCTCTGGTGAATCAGCACCAGAGCATTTTAAAGTTTCAAAATTTGTACTTGTTTATAATGTGGACTTTTGAAACAATAGTCATCTTCAGAAAATCTCTTGTCTTTGGAATTAGCTGTATTTGCCATTCTCTAAAACAAACAGATACTAGACACAGCATGATTTGTTTAGATGTGGCTGAGCACAGCATCAGGAGCCAGTGAATGGATTGAGAAAATACCACCTGGCATGATCAGAGTACGAATCCTTTTGCATGTATGCTCCAGCTCTGATTCTCTTGAAGCACTTGCTGCATGAGAAGAACCTGTATTTATGAGTATGCCAAAGGACAAAAAGTTCAAGCACTTGGATGGGTTTAGAAGGAAACCACATTCTGTGGATTCAGCTATGAGGAAATCTTTCTACAAAAAGTGTCTGTCTTGAGTCAGTTTGCTTTCATCATCAAGCATTCTCATGATAGCAGAGGGTAACTGATGAATACAGGAAAATGACCAAATTGTTTTTCTCTCTGACATGTAAGTGGTGTCCCCTGCAAATCAGAGTTCAATGCAGGCAAGAGAGGCCTGTAACAATTTCAAGCTACAGGTAGGTCTCCCAGAAGGCAAAACTATGGGATGGCCCAGCATCTCTTCTTGCTGGTTCTGTGTCACAGGATACAAGACCAAACACGCATCATAAATAAGATGGTTCTATTTTCTGAGGAAAATAGAAGCAGAGTGACTGTTTTTTTACTATTTTGAATGTTCTACAAGGTCAAAGCAAAATGATCAACCCCCAAGCTTGAAAGTTCAAAAGAAGTGCCAAATGCACATTGATATGGTAGAACTCATTGCCACAGCATGCTGGGGAGGCCAGCAGGTAGGTGAGTTCAAATGGGGATAATACAAATTAATGAAGTCTCTTAAAATGGTGTTATTGTTACATGGCCCTGAAGTTGCCAAAAAATTGTCACTGGAAGCAGAGGAGGCATTTCAGCAGAAGGATGTATACATGTGTGTCATATTCATGCTCCCTTGCCCTGAAGAACTGCTTGTGGACTATGGGGACAAAATACTGGAAAAGGTGGATCATTAAATTGATCCAGTTATCAGTGCTTATGTTCTCCCCTACACCATTCTATTCTCTTTGAAATGCTTTTGGGTTTGTGACACTTGTCATCTACCTCTAAGGATGGGATCACATTGAAAGAAGTGGTAAGAGGAAGGAACTGTTTTCCTCCTTCTGGGTGCTCCAGCCCAACCTGACCACTCTTATTCCACAAAGAAGACATCAATTTTTAATATCTAAACATTCAAAGTAATGCTTGTAACTTCATAGGGGATGAAAGAAACATTTTTCTTGTATCCTTCAGTGTTTTTAAAACCTATTTATCATCAAAAAGGGAATTTTCACATATAAACTCCAGCATTATTCAAGTGAGGATGATGTTTTTGTAGATATTAAATTTGAAAAAATATTTGATCTACTGATTTGTGGATTAAGTTTTCATTGCTTCTTTTGTTTCTTAATCCAAGTATTAACACTATCAGGCAGTGGAGACCTGAAGTTGAAATTTTGCCATCAGGAAAACAAAACTGCTTTAGTTTACTCTAGAAGTAGCACAAAAAAAAAGGACTGTATGCAGCTGGACACTTGGAGTATGCTATTGAATTTAATTATGGTCCTTAAGGTAGTCAGATTGACTTACACTATCCTGAAAGTTTTTCCTTCTGATGTGAGGATTTTTAGAACTTCCTAACAAAATTAATACCATATTGAAACTGTACCTTTTTTTAAGAACTAATGTCATGAGGGGTATTGATATATAAGCCTCAGAGAATTCTTGGGACTAGAAGAGACCTCCAGAAGTCTCTGCTCCAGCCCCCTGCTCAGAGATGATCAAGGTAAAGCAGGTTTATCTATAAAGTAGCTTGCAGATAAAATACTGATAACTGCAAGACTAGCTTCAATTTAAATAAATTTGCCTGTATATGGAATATAATTCTTAAACTCACAAGTTCTTCTGTATGTTGAGTTCTGCAAAATTATTTCAGATTTGTGTGGTTTGAGCAATAGAGAACTGCTATGTTGCACAAGAAACTGGTGGGTTGCTACAGTCTTCTCATCTCTAGCTGTGAGGGCGTATCAGCAGTTTAATTGAAACAAAGTGGGAATATTCAGAAAAAAAGAAGTTTACTTTCAAGGGGTATCTAATCCACAGAAGTTGCTGTATGGCAGGAAATAGTATCATCTGCATTGATTGCAAGATCTTGTCTATGATTCCATTTTAGTAAGTATTTTTCAACTAATCATGTCTGTTCTGGTGTACCTATGATGGCCATGGCTCGTGGGACATTTATCATTAAATAAGGATCATCTTTTCAAGACTGGCATTGTAAATCTAGCATATGGAGCTAATTGGAATTGGGAACCAGAGCAGACGAGATTTGTTTCAGGGCTATTGTGACAGTAGGGTTACATCATGCAGTTTTGTTTATTCAGTTGTGCATGTGGAGCACTGAGCAGGAGTAAAATACTGCATTGGTTAAGCAGTAAGCGGTTAAACACTGCACTTAGGCTTGCATGATTTTTAAGAGGAATTTTCTGGAATGTCTTTTGAAGTGCCACAATGCCATCTACTGGCTCACTTTTCTGTGGTTTTTCCCAAAGGAGGTTTTCTTTTGTACACAGGCTTATATGTAAGGTTTTTACACAGTATTTTTGAATAGCAAAATAAACAAGTTGGTATGGAATGAGCAAAATAGTTTTTGGAGACATATGTTTGTTAAAGCACATACTACATTATATACATTAAAGAATCATTTTGAATCTCTTACCAGTTAGTCTTGCTCTCTTTTTGTTGAAACTCTGAGATGTTTAATACTGAAATATAAAGGACAGATCTCCTCTTTACATAATAGCTTATGTGCAGTAGCTTCACTGTTTTCTGTTTATAGTCAGTCTTTTTGGTCCAATGCTTTTATATAGAAAAAATGGAAAGAAAAATGAAATATTTAAGGTGTCAAGCCACAGAAGGAGGAAAGTGTTGTATTAGAAATTATTTCAGATGGGCTTCTTCACTAACAAATTCCTAGATTCAGTCTACTCCCCATGCCTCCTCTCCCTCCCTTCACCCCAACATGTTTTGAAATAGTCTTTTCAAGATTCATCAACAACTTGAAAATTCCGTAAACTTTCTAACAACTGTTACGGAGAGGCATGGATTAGAAAATATTATTCTCAGTATCAGGCTGTTCAACCTGTTAATGAGCAGCGAGCAGTTCTAAGAAGTTTTATTAGTTCTTAGTTTTAATCAATCTGACTAATGTTATCTGTAGGAGTGGCCCTCTATCTTCCATTTGCTGCCAACAGAAACAAATGGGAAAATATAAAAATATTTAAAAAGAAAAACAAAACAGGAGCTGTAGATACAGGTAAACACTGTTATTTTTTAGTTTCATTGCTGTGTTTTTCTTTAAGCTATGTGGAGAGTTTCCTCATTAGTTGGTCATTTTGTTTGTCTTCATAAAATACTCTTCACTTTTAATTTGTTTTTCCCCTTCACATTCAGTTTTTCCTAACAGAAGTTTTTCATAATCCTGCCCTTATTCAGTCTAGTTAGGAGAAAAAGAAATATTGGCAATGGCTTATAAAAATTTGGATTTTTTTTTTAATAGATTTGTAACTCACTCAAGCACAGCTCCAGAGTCAAAACAACAGAGCTAGAAAAAAATTTACAGCTGTTTCCTAGATGGCCTATACTGAAGGTAAATTCAAACATCTGTGCCCTTCCTGGCCTTTTACCCTTTATCTCAGTGACATTCAGCAGGTCAAGTGGATTTCACCAAGCCCAGTTTTTATCTGGTAGGAGCTGTATCTTGCTGACAGCTGCGGAGCGTTTGCACGTCAGTGTGTAAGCTGGTGGAAGAGCCTGTGCTTTTGGCCAGCTCATATGGAAAGGAAGGTGCTTGTGTGCTCAAGTCAGAGCTTGTTTGGAGCAGTGGGTTATTGCACTGCAGCTGGTGGGCTGTACGCCGGGAGCAGTGAAGCTGAAATGATTGTACTTGGCACCCGCGTTGTCTTTTGTCACATAAATGATCCGTGTTAGAGAGGGTGCACTGGGGAGTGGAACTCGTTGGCAGCTCGGGCTTCCCAGTCCATGCTTCCCAGAAGCCGAATGGGAGCTCTGCCGAGGGGAAAGCCCTCAGTGGTGCATCCGTCACTCTGCTGCTTGGATTTGGCCGGGGTGTTTCGGGTGAGGAATGCTCTACTTTGACATGTGCAGAAGAACAGACATTGCTCCCTGCCTGTGTTTGGAATAAGTGCTAACCTCCCACTCCTAATTATTATCTGTGCTGCAAAATACTAGGGCAAGCCTCTGCTTAGTGTGACATTAAATAAGGGAGGACTGGCAAAACCAGAAGAGCAAACAGGATGATTTTATACCACATCTTCCATTACAATCTCTTTTCTTTTTCTTCTTTGAACTGTCCTGTGCTATTGCAAAGAAGGAAGAACTAATTAGGCCAGTTGCTGAAAGTGTTTTGCCACCCACACTACTGAAAAGAACTCTTTGTACAGAATTAGCTCTTACCAGCTGTGCTAAACCCAGTAATTTATCTTTGCCAAAAAAAAAGAAAAAAATGCTGCTTTAGTTTAGTCCAATTAAACAAGTTAATGTAAGCTATACCCTATATCCACACAAACACAGATATCTCCTGCTCAAAAGCTGCAGGGTTTGCAAATAATTATTTTTTCCCTCATTAATTCTTCCTACTGTTTGTAAAAAGGGCTGGGTGGAGGAGCACTGGGAAGTTAACCCATTTGTGTGTGGACCCGGCTGAGTGTGAGCAGGGCACCCGCCTCAACTTGGGCAGGTTGGAGCACAAGGGCTTGGCTTTGGCTTGCTGTGGTGCTGCAGGGGATGTTTGTCTTGGCTCTGAGAGGCAAGGGTAGCAATTCCTGCCCCAGGGGAGAAGCTGTAGGAAGTCAGAAGTCTACCCACCCTCACCTGGAGTAACTTCAAGAGGAACAGAGTGGTTCACTGTGTTTGCAGTTACAGCTCAGCAGAGGTTGCTTAATAAAGTAGAACAAAGTCATGTTTTTTGACTGGGGTGTTGGTTTAGAAACTAAGCTGGACCTGAGAAGTGATTTCAGGGTGTCCCTGGCACAATGGATAGCAAGTGAGAACTTACAGACCCAAACACTGACTGAAATCCAACAAATCCATCCTCAGTCCTAAAACATTAATGTCCTTTCTTCTCACTGGCTTCCTACCCAGGTTTTTAGAGTGTAGACAGTCCAGGCAATGGGGGTTTTTGTATGGCTTTCACTGGAACTCTTCCAAAAGAGGAGAGAAAAAGAAAAATGCTCCTTGAAGCTTGGAGGGTTGGAGATAGTAAGCCAAGAATGATGGCTGAGCAAGAAAAAAATCTTTGGGTATCCTCCATTACAGAAGTAAGATAAACAAGGACATTATCCGTATGATTTTGTCAGGAACAGATGACTGTAGTTTAGTAATATGTAAGAATTTTGCCCAAAAAGTGAAGTCTTTTTAATGCAGAAAAATAAAAATTTATTCCTGTCCTGATACACTTAAAGATCTCCTAAACACTGCAGTACAGACTTGACATGGAATTATTTGCCTTGATGGGGTGCTTCTTTCTGGGAGAAGATGCAGATTGAATCAAAGACATCCAATACTAAATTTATCTTTGTAAATACAGCTATATTTTCTAAAGATAAATTCGATTTGTTATTCCTGCTCTTTCAAATATAATTCTATAATTTGAACAGGCAGAGAGATAAGACCAGCCTGTAATCACATCTGAGTTATATATAAGATAACATCAGTGTGGAGGAAGAGATCTCTTGGAACCTTAAAGTAAACTGTTCCTCCTATAAAATTAAGTTTAATCCTTGGTTATAGCCTTCTTGGAGGACAGGGAAAAATTAATTTTTTGTCTCTTATGTCTTGGAAAATAGTATATGTTACAGAATTGACTTTTTTTTTCCCTGAAACACAAAACGTCTTGTTACTTTAAAATGGTAATAAAGCCCCTGTCGATTTTACAAAATGCAATGTACATGGTGCCATCCTGTAACCAGCATCAGGAATTTTGATAAGGACATTTTGGACTCTTGAAGAAGGCATATCACCACCAAATAATTAAACAATGGATAACATCCATTCAAATCCAAAATTCAGTGGGTCACTCTGTCTTTCATGTCCCTAAACATAGCTTCAGTAGCAGATTAAAAGGCTTTTTTTAAACATTCTTCTGGCTCAAAGGACATTAACAAAACTGACAAGTTAAATTGCTAGGTTAAACTGTATTACAGTTCTGAGTCACCTGAACTTTTCCCCTTTATGTTTGGTGTTTTGGATAAGATCAGAATAAATAAAGAAAACAAATCCAAGTTTATTTAGTTAATATGATATTCCCTTACCAAATGTACACAGTGTGTTACACTTGAAAGGAAAAATAATTGATGCATGTTTCTGTAATAGGTGATTGTGCCAGCCTGTCTTAATTGATGCAGTTTTCCTGCTAGTTGCAGGTAATTCTTTTGTTTAAGTGAGTAATCGAAGATCTGAGCTGTGAGAATAATTATACATCTCTGTACTTCTGCTACCTATATATACTTTCTGTAAAATATTGGACAGGATGCTGCAGAGAGAGGTAGCTCCCACAGGAGAGTCCTCAAGCATGATGCATGTTGTGTACTTGTTATCCATTTGTCTCGTGGAGTTATTACTGCAGGTGTTCATGCAGCCTCACGCTTTGGTACTGCAGATACTGAGAAAGCTTCGTGTTCAGAAAAATTGAAGGGAAGGTGTAGCAAATGTGCACAGGTGACTACTGTGCTGTGTAAGATATTACAGAGATGAACTTTGAGTGGATGTGAGCATGGGCCTAGCTGGGATCAGAACAGCTGCTGGCTTCAAAAGCAGCGGTGACCAAGGTTTTCTGTGCTGCCAAACCAAATGCATTTTCTGGTGCCATCAGCATTGCCATGTGCCACAGCATTTTGTTCACTGAAGAATCAGTGACCTTAGCTGTTCCCACACTCCTGGGCTGCTTTTGATCTGTGTGAGCTCCAGCAAGTTTCTTGCATGCATCTTCCCAGAACTACATCCAGCCAGTCCTACTTTTCAGTCCTTGATATCTTGGTAGCTGCTGTCTTAAAATGCCGTACCTCCTGAAGTTCAGCATTTCCCAATGCACATACTTTATGTACTTTTCCCCTTGCACTTCCTTTATGTACTGTTCACTTAAAAATGTGAAGACAAAGCTTTTCAAGGCTTTAAACAATCATCATTTAGACAAGCAAATCTCAGTTAAAAACAGAGAAAGTCCATGTACTGTTCACTGCTTTGGAACTTTCTCTAAGTTCCAGTGGTTTGGGACAAAATCAGGTATTTTCAGGAACTGGGAGGGAGGACAAATGTAGAAGGTGACAGCCATTAAAAAAAAGGCAGGGGGGCACAGGTGGATGAGTAATTTTCTGAAAGACATTGACCTACAAACATGTCATATACATCTTTGTGTGACTGTTTTGTAGCTCTCCCCATGAGCCAAGTTCCCCAATTTACATGAGAAATAAGACTAAAGCTGGTTCTTTTCAGCACATTGCATTTCTGCCATCTGACTTTAAATACAAATGTTGTAAAAAGTTGTCTTTAAATTACAATTGTTGTCATAATGTTGTGGCAGCTCATTTTAGTACCACAGTAGTTCACAGTATGAAAGTTTACCAGGGCCACAGAATTACTTGATCACACTACCCAGTAAGCATATTTAATATATGCTTATATCTGCCTATAATGACTACATTTTCTTCAGTGTTCCATTCCAAAAGTCTCTTAGAAGTAGTGATCCAAGAAGACACTGAAGAGTGAAATATTTTCCTTTTATAATGACAATTTAGTTTTTATATTTATTGTGGAGTTAGTGTATCTGCAGTACACAAACATTACAGTACTTTCGTGGGCCTAGTGCAGAATGTGTGTTTTGTGACAGTGGCTGTTGTATTATACTACTGACAAAAGTAAGGCAGGCACTCACACTGGCATTGATGAATTCTGCTTATGTAGTTGCTGCAAAACATAGGGTCCTCTGTGAATGGTCTGGGTATTTACATACCAAATGTCTCAGCATTACTAGACTACCTGTTATACCACACTCAGCACAATGTTATCCAGGTCTTTGTCTCTATATTTTCAAGTACTAATGTTTTATATTCCTTTCCTTGCCACACTCAGTATCTTAACTGAGTGATTTTTCTCTTCTGCATGCTATGTTGAGAAAAGATAATAAGTTTTTCCCCTTTACCTACATGGGATTGACTCTTTAGAAGACCTGCTTCTTCTGTGTTTGGCTTTTCGAAGTTTGAGCTGCTCTGTGAAGGTCGAGGCTTTCTATGCAAATATGAGAGAAAAAACAAGATGCTCAAATAACATTAGCAGGTAACAAATAGGGAGGGAAGAGAGGTGGGAGCCTGGAGATTGCCTGGATGCTGAAAGCATGAAAAGATCACTCCCAGTCAGAGCATTACTTCTGCAGACCTGCTTCTTCCTTGGATGTGTGTTGTATCAAACCTTCACCTGGATGTTTAAGCCCAAAACTGCTTGCTCTTCTGTGGCTCACTGCCTGACATCTTTGTACAGTAACCTTTGCAATAGCAGAGGGATGATTCTTCCCCTTTGCAGCCATCTGCTCTTGGGCCCTGCATGTTTTTGAAATATCATTTTGCTTGTCATGCTCCTTTTTACCTTTAGGCTGAGCGGCTTGCAGGAAACGAGAGGAGTGAAACTGTGTGGCTTTACTGAAGGACCATGTCACCTGGTCTGCTTGGCTTTCACAGAATCATTGAACAACCCAGGCTGGAAGGAGCTTGAAAGATTCCCAACATTTTCCTTTCTCTGTTGAGGACCCTTGTTACTTCAAGCTACATCAAGTGTAGCTATTTGGAGCAAAGGCCATGTCT
The DNA here is from genome assembly GCA_020086605.1 of Lanius collurio. Taxonomy (NCBI): domain Eukaryota; kingdom Metazoa; phylum Chordata; class Aves; order Passeriformes; family Laniidae; genus Lanius; species Lanius collurio. Next base: position 17,836,264 of record JACBWW010000011.1, on the reverse strand, counting down.
GTCATGCCCATGTTGTCTCTAAGGACAGTAGTATGTTTGTGTAAATTTAATAAAAAGGAGCTCTCTTAATTGAGAAACAGTAAGTGTTTAGAAAGAAGAATCCCTTGCTCTTTTGGATCACCATATACAAAATACACATGAATATATATGCTTACAGTATTTTATATGTAAATCATTGCTGGAATAGATAAGATTCTCTGCTCTTTTCACTGAAGAGTATCTCTTCAGGGAAACCCACAAAAGAAATTAATGAGAGTGTTAAATAAATTCATCATCCTGATTCTGATAGGCCAAAGGAAGCTGTTCAAGATAAAGTGCATATGGTTCTAACACAATTACATAATTTAGCATTATTAAGAGAAATAGCTTTCAGATACGTTCTCGCCTGTTAGCTGTCTTACTTTACTTCACACCTTCATATGTAGTGATAGCCAGACAAATGGTAGCAATAAATTAATATTTCCTGCCTTTTCAAAAGCTTCATGTAGCAATGGTTGTAGGAGATGTTAAGGCACAAAGAAACAAAGAAAACAGCATTTGCAAAGCACAGGCAGAAGTAAAAGACACAACAGTTCAAACTTCTCAGCTCTGTGCTTTCCTTCACTTCCTTTCCCATTCTGTGTAGACAAATGGAATCAATTAAAATAAGGGAAATGTCTCCAAAATAATTTTTTTTCACATTGATTCCAGCTCTGAAGAACTGGAATAACTTATGTATTTAAGAGGCCAAAGCAGTTTTTCAACATTCTTTCCTGAGTAAAAATAAATAAGGCTGCTGCTGCAGCATTTAATACCAATACAAAGATTTGGCAACTGAAGTTATTGATGAGGTTTTGGTTCCATTTGAGTTGTATTAATTACTGTGTACCACACTGGAGTGTTTATTTTTGCAGTAAAAATAATTTCAAAAATTTTATCCACATTCTTTTAAAAACAAACAAAAAACATTAAACTGACCATAGTAAATATGAAAAATATTTATTATAAATTGTGCTGTGTTTAGCATATCCAGTTTTGGGCATGGGAAAGAAAAGGTAGTGCTTCTTAAGAACAATAACCATTTCACTTAAATTTGCAATAGGATTGCAAATTGGTTGGCATCATCCAACAGGAAGGACTAGGTAAACAATTTATAAGACTGTTGCCAGCTCTTACAAGTAACCATTATTCTTGTACATTTCTGTTCTTGTCACCATTCACTTAAGATAGATTTTATAGTCACAATGTTAGAAATTATGAATGTGGAACTTCATATAGTGTTAGAGGGCCAGATTAGCAGCAGTAAATGCACTGTGACTGTGGTGTCATCGGGGATTTTCCTTCCTAGTTAAGGTTCAGCAGTGTGCCCATGAAATACACCTGTAAACTTTTCAGGTGCAACAGGAAAAAACAAAAACAACCTGATTATATATATATATGTGTGTCTGTCTGTGTGTGTGTATATGGTATATATTAATACACAAGACTTCTTCCTTTTTCTCCATAATAAAGAACCATGAAAATATATGTTTATATGTGATCCCTGGCTGTAATAAGGTAACCATGTCTTGCCTGCGAATTTGTAACAAAAGAGAGAAGATGGCTGTGTTTATTTTCTAGAGATTGGTATTTTTCATATATTTATGCATGTGTCTATAACAAACTATAAATATTTTAGATATGTAAATGTGTTTTATATTTTTATATGTAAAACTATCTGTTGTACATCAACTTTAGTTATGATCAGTATTTCTTCAAGAAAAACAGGAAACCATTTTTACTTCTCCAGTGATGACCCTCTTGGGAGATGAATTTTTTTAAACTGAGACCTAAAGAAATTGCTGTCTTACAATGTTTTCATATTGTTACACTGTGGTGGCACTTTTATGTGTTTAGGCCTTGCCTTGTCCAGTAAGTTGATTCTCTATTAGGTGAGAGTGTTGCACCCTCTTCTGTTAGGCCACTCCTGCTTTTGTCCGCCATCAAAAAATAAACAGTGGCATGAAAAATAAATGGTTAGTTTGCTTTTGAGAGCAGAAAGGCTGCTGCCTAGCTACTTACTTGAGTAATTTTAGGGCACTCGCCCTGAAATTTATCAGTGAGACGTCACACGAGCAAGTAGCTAGTAGTTTGAAGATTGGCATGTTAGGCAGGATGATAAGGATGAGTAATTTAGTGACAGTGAGAAAAAGTGTCTTCATCAGGGCTCAGCAGGATTTGTTAGAGGTCATGGGTTATATACCACACAATTACAATTCTGTGAAGTACATGCTAAGAAGAGACGTTTGGCCACCTTTGTGCTGCAGAGCCTAAGGAAGGAAAAATGTGATGATTATTGGTGATTATTGAAGAAGACAGACATTTATACAGAGCTGTCAAGGAAAGATACCATCATACTTTTCAGAGCAGAGCTATGCACTCTGAGTGAGGCAAATTCGAAAAAAAAAATTTAAAACCCAGTCACCTTATTTTCAGCCCTGCAGAAGTATGAGCAGTCGCTTCTATCTCAGCTCTGAGCTGCAAAGTAAAATCTTTGTGTGGATGAAAAACACAAGACATGCCACGTACCTTCAGAAACTGAAGATGATAATCTAGTAGTATTTTGCAAGTAGTGGCACTGGGTCTGCAGGATCTACTCCAGCAGCTGTGTCAAGATGGGAAGGCAGCCCCTAGGATTCAGGCTGCCTCACAGGCCAGCTGTCCCACTGCAATTGCATTTGTCACATGGCTTGGCATGGAAGCCACACATAACCTGCTCACCAGCCACAGGTGTCCCTGAGAGTCAGGCACTGGCCAGCCAGAGACCTTCGGAGAGGACAGAGTTCAGAGTTGTCAATTTGACTGGATTTTTTGAAGTTTTAGGGTAATAGCATATTCATTCAGTGTTTACAGGACATTCAGATTTTGCTTCTGTAATTTTTCTTACTTAATTCTACAATTTAACTCTTACTGCACCTCTTCTTACACATCTCTGATGCTCTGTTATATAGGGAAAACCTCTCCTGCTTGCTTTTTTTCCCCAATAGCAATGAAAGATTCCATGTAGTGGCTTATTGGCTTATTCCTTTGATTGCATCCTGCCAGCTATGCCAAAGGACTGGTACTGTTTCCATATGAACACACAAACACCTAATAACCAGAGAACAGCTGGGTTATAGGATGGACCAGTGCTTACTCTTCAGTGATTTCTTTTTCCCCATTTGTTGTCTCGCTTACATCTGCTGATAAATCCCATTCTGAAGCCCTAAGCCTTCTCCTGGATTCAGACAGAAGGCAATAGTAAGGTTTTCAAGTTCACAAGAAAACAGCTGACCATATGGACCTGTACTAAATCTTTGAACAAGGACAAACTGTCAGGTTTTGAGGCCTGGACTTGTCAGAGCCAAAGTACGTAGTTTTGCAGGCAAAATTTAAATATCAAATAATTCAGAAGGAGCTGAAAAGCAACTTTTATACTTCTAATCTTCTATGTCTTCCCCTGATGACAAAGTGGTTCTTTATTGCACATTCTTTCCAGGGGAATTTAATTGCAATGTGTTAACAAAAGAGGTAAATAAAATTCTGGGTAACCAATTTGCTGAGCAATCATAGAGCCTTTTCCCCAAAAAGTTTCATGTGGTCACTGAAAATCACCTGGAACTGACCTATGCCCTGGCTTCCAGCCACCTACCAGAAGAGTAAATGAGGTGTACAAGCTACAAACATGCATGATGAAGAAAGAGCACAATAGGTAGCCACTTAAGTCTCGAATTTGGGAGAATGATCTACAGTGAGTGCTTGCTGCTGAAGTGCTTTCTTTAGGCTCGGTGTGGTGAGGACACTGTGAGAAGGCTGTTGTGTTTTGGAGGGTTAATGAGTGTCAGTGTGTAAATACTGGTGCAGTCCTTCTGCTGAGGCAGGGGATGTTTATAGATGGGAATTTTTCAGCAGCTATAAATGGAAGGTCTGTTTGTTTTGTCTGAAGCACATGGGAAAGTCTTGATCATAACTAGAAATTCAAGGCTAATGGCTTAAAAAAAAAATCCTTATGTTTCAAAGTTCAGCTTACAATGCCATAGCATAGGTTCTGGAAGGGAGGCAGCAGAGCAGGCAAGCTGCAGCAGCTCAGCAAAGGCTGACAGCACAGCACTGGTGGCTCTGCACTTGCTGAATTGCCTGTACGCCTGTGGTTTGCTAAGGAAGCCACTCACCCATAAATCTGTGCTTTTATTGCATTGGAGTCAAGAGGTGCAGCAGTAGATAACATCACCTGTTGGCACAGGGACAGCAAACAGCAGCTCGCACCTTTCTCCTGCAAAGCCATCTGCCCCAGCTGAATATGATTGACTGAGAAGTCACGTACTCGGTCTCATCTATCTCCCCAGTTGGGGGAGAAAAAAAATGCAATTCAGGTTTCAGCATTTTTGTAATCCCTCTGAGCCTCCCATTAAATTTGCTCTACTGTGTGGGAAAGGATTAAAGATTCTTTGGGCTCCAAAACACAGTATACAAAAATTAAGTACTACAGCATGGTTTGTGGTAAGGCAGCAACTAAAGTGTATAGCCTGCCACATAACCCAGAGCAGCAAGTTCTCTTTGACAAGTAACACTTGTTGACAGCTTAAAATTTCTGTTGGCAACACATGCCACAGTTGTGTGTGGCCTTTGTTTTAAATATTCTGTATGCAACATATTTCATAAGTAACTTCAAAAATAATCAGAGTTGCTCATATGCTGTTACGAACTCAGCTCAGAGTGCCAAAAGAAGGGAATGTTTGCTGGCAAGGAAAACTTCTGTTCCTTTACGAACAGCTTCGTAAATGCTCCCTTGTAATAAATATTTCAAGATTAAAATCAATGCATTACAAGTTTCAGACTAGGCTGTTTATCAAGATGAAATAGTTCATTTCCTAAAAGGCAATATTATTCACATTTTATGTGAGTGTTAGCATAGATGAGGAATTTTTATTTAAGAGTGGCCAGGATTTTTCCTCACAAAAAATGGTAAACATAAAATGCCATAACCATTCTTTCCCTAATTTTTTACTACTTTGAGAGCCTGACTTGCTGTTAGGTTTAATTTTCCAGTTTTAAATTCTCCTAAATATACCATGCTTAGTGTAATTAAGCATCTAGCCTTTTTTTGTCCTAATTCAACACTTAAATGTATGAACCTTTCTTTTTGTGAAAAGGACACAGAGCTACTGTGTACCCAGGCCTGAAGGAGAAAGTAGGGGCAAGAAAGGGCATAACAGATATTAAAAAGTAGACTCCAAAATCCATACTTCTAAAAATAAATGTTGTCTTCTGTTTTCATTACCCTACTTGCATGAAACTTCTTCCTTCCCCATCTCAGCTGCTAAGCCAAGAGCTGTGTGTGACAGCCACCAGCTGCACATCCTGCCACAATTTACCGATGTTATGAGGCAGACTAGAAAGTGCTGAAGAACAAGAGGAATCAAAGCATCAATGTTGCATTTTTGTCATTTTCCATTTCCTCATTGCACTAGAAAGCACAAATACAGGAGGTCTGAATACCATCTTGTGAACAAGAGGTAGTGTGAGTGTGTGTAAAATGCTACTGCTGAACTAACAATTCTTGAACTGTTTTCACCATTCGCAAGGCAAATTAAATTAGGATTCCAAAGGAACTGGAAAATAATTCCATGCCATGCAATTTATATCTAGGCTCTCCACTCAAAAAGCACAAGAAATATCTGATGACTGTATCCATATTTTTATTTTCATTATATTCATCTTTTCATTTTTCTAAACATAGAGCCTGCTTGCTTTTTCTCTGTAGTAACTTCTAATGTTAATTTTTGAGACTTTAAGGGTATTCCTCAATGTCATTATTTCAAGGTTTTATATATGCAAGTATTTTATATATTGGTTATTTTTCTTAAGGTCTAGACAAGTGTATTATTTACAAAAATAAATGTTTATAAAGAAAAATGTAATTATGGAAAAGCTTAATATATGGGCTATTCAGTTCTTAGGATTTTTTGTGCAGCCTAAATTATAACCTGTTTACTTTCCATTTTCAGCTTTCTGATATTTTGGTTCGATTTCAGGTTACCATTGGCCAGCTGTACTCCACAGAAAAATTGGTCATTGAGAGTCCAGGAAACACATAGCCAAGAGAAGCCTCTGATCCTGAAGCAACACTGGACCATCTTCAGCATCCTACAGTGCCACATAGAGAAGCATAAACTCACTGCACATGTCTGAGCTTGTCTGTTCAGCAAAACAAATGCCTGAGAGACTCAGTTTTTGGCAACCAAAGTACGATTTTCTAATGGGTCACATGTTCTAAGATAAATGGCTGTGATTTATAATAGTATGTAAGGTAGTCTTGAAATCTGTTTGCTTCTATGTCCCATGTGATGGAATAGATCCCTCCCTATTTCAGCAATAAAACTTCATTAAACTACCTGTAACCAGATACATCATTCTGCTGCTGACCTTGTCTCTCACTGAGCACAAAAAATGTGTTAGATTTAGAACCTCTCACCCAGTTACTAAGTTTGTATTGATCCTGTTGTATTTAAAAATATACAGCATCTGAATTAAATTACTAAATACATATTTTATTTGAAGTATTAAAACCAGGGATGGATATCATAGGCTGCATTGTGTGGCCTCCTTGAAGAGCATCCATTGACATTTTAGGAGGCAACATAAAAATTTCACTTGTTCTTTCTTCAGTTTCCAAGAGTTAATAACCAGTCTTGTTTTACTTTTAGCAATTAACTGATCAGAATAGCAGAATGTAAGATTTTAATTACTGAGGCTTGGGAGCTTTCAAATGTTTTTTCACCACCAAGTCCTTTAATTTGTTGTGGTGCAGCTATTAGCAGAAAGTTCCACATCGGTTTATGAAAGATTTCCCTTTTTTACAAGGATCATGAATTTTGGCAGAAGAAAAGGAACCTAACTGGAACAGTAACTAGAGTGCTGTAAGTCATAAAGTGGCAACAAGCTTTGCTTAGAAAAAGTGGATCACTCAGTATAGCATTTTATTGGTTATCCTTAAATCTGTAGAACACTCAAGACTTTTAAGACCACAGATTGATAAAAAAAGCAAGCAAAATTTTTGATCAGGTTCTGCTTAAGTCCTTGCTGTGCTTGAATTTTTTTTTCTATTAGAAAAATTAAGCAGTGCAGGGCTATTTTAATGGCATACAGAAAAAAAAAGTTTCCTTTTATTTCAGTGGATTGTTGTGGGGTTTTTTAAGTAGAGAAACAGAAGCTCAAAACTAGTTCCATGGCACTGTTGCTTTTGAAAACCACCCCTTATTTTTCTTGCTTCACAAAATTCATCTTTGTTTATGTTCTTCTGTGTTGTTCATTCATTATTAAAGCAGAGTGTCTAATTAAAGTGTCTAATGTAGAACAAATTCTCATTCTTCACTGCCATTAAAAGTATATTTTACCATTTTGTACAGTTAGATTGAGATGTCTATTAATGCATTTCATATGGACAATGCAGTGTACAGAATAAAATAGTGTATACCTGAGACTGCAAATGTAGCCCCCTTCTCCAGTTCAGATAAAAAACAAATACAATAATAATTCTCCCCTTATTAGGTGTATAAGTGTTGCAATGTAAATTGCTTTCAGTGAGCATTTTATTAAAATGACGTTTAATTATTCTAATAGATAATATACCTTAGATTCTGTATTTGAAATCTCTACATTCACAACTGGATAATTAAGTGCACTTAAGTTAATGGTGAAACTGCAGGGGAAGAAGGGTTTGATTGCTCTTTAGGCTTCCAGTGAGCTCACAGGAGTGTAATAACATCTACACTCCTGGATGACACAGGCTTGGAAGGGCTGCCAGTTTTATACTGTAAGAAACTTAGTTGCTAAAACACTACATGTAAAATCCTTGTCTAAAACAGCTTAATTACTGGAACAAGCACTGCATACCATTTCAAGATCTGAGAATGTATGCTAGGAAGCAAAATAAACATATTTATAAATAGCATAGCTCTGATTTATAGAGGGAGAACTCCATCAGTAACATTGTTAGTATTTAAATCTAGGTTTTCACCATGTTTATAAAATAATAAGAGAACTCTTTCAATGCACAATCAGTTCTTCCAAAATACCTTTCCAGTGAAGTTCTTTAGCATTGTTTCCAGTAAGAACACAGCTGTAGATGGTACATGCTGTCATATTGGCAGGCAGTCATGGGAATGTGAAATGTCTCATTAATTCCCTCCAAAGCATGAAGGAGATTACTTCTCCATTAATGCCTGAAAATTCTGTTAAGTTTTGGTGGTAGATAGAACACTACTGCAGTCCCAATTCATGCCCTCTGCTCAAACTTTTTTTCTCAAGGTTACCACTCAGATTTTCTCTCCCTTACCTATTTCTGTCTGCAGAGGAGCAGTAGTAACCTTCAGGTACACTCTGCAGAGAGTAATGTAAAAAGTAATGGGGCTCTGTAATTTCACTCTGTCCCCAGTCCATACTGCAGAGCGTTAGCTGACTTTCTCAGTCGAGGACAAATATACTTGAAATAACTGATCAGCTTATCATACAGTATTTATACATTACTTATTAGAAGTAAGGTAGGAATGCCTCTGCTGCTACAGTCCAAAAGTCTATGTAACACTATCTAGCTTGTTAATAAGTGTGCAAAGCTGGCAAAGGGAATACCACTTACTCCTCAAACCCAGCACAGTCACAGCATTTTAGATGTTTGTTCCCTGTTTTGGACAAGTCTTTATGCTTCCTTTACTTGTAGCACACATGTGAGTGCATGCTCAGTTAGTGTTAATTATCTGCATATCTGTTGTACCTGATTGAAAGATACCTACAAATGTATTTTTCCCTTGCCTGATTCCCTTTTAAGCTATTTCACCAAAACATGCCCATTTCTGTACAAAAACATAGCTTGACAAATGCTTTATCATTGAAATCCTACAAGCTATGGAAGGAAAATACTTGCTAACCACACCTGGCTCAGGAAGTCAAGCCCAGTTGTAGGTTGGGATAATTTTAGTGTTGTGTGGGTGTCCCCTTGCCCTGTTCTTACTCCTGGCTAGAGGTGTGCTCATCATCACCGAGGGAGAGAGCGGACTGGAGAGCTGGCACTGTGGTCCAGCTTCAGAGCTGCTGTGCTCTTACAGCTGCACCTTCTGTGCTTCACCAGTTCCGTTTACGTTGCAATACTCATTAAATCTCTCTTGGCACGCTGTCAGAAGCTTTGTTGGATTTTGTCAAAGCAGTGTAAACAACAGGAATAGTTAAAACACAAAGGAATGATCCCATGACTCACGTACAGTGTCCACTATTATAAAAAGTATATATTTTTTCCTTAGAACAGAACTCAATAAATATCTTTACTAAAGCTGCAATGTCTTAACAAAACAAGTTTGCTTTTGTATTATATTAAAGATGTTTTTCCCGATCTCGACATTTTAGCAAACTATTGAGCTCAGCAGTATAAACCAAAATTTGAATGTTTGCCTATAGTGAAGTTTGTCATTACTTTTAGCGGATAAACTTGGGAACAGCACTGTGAAAGGAAAAAAAGAACCATTTGATTAATATTAGTAACTGTTTAAAGGACTCACATTTCTCTGTGTGTTACAACCTCTCAAGAAATTCTTCTGCAGTTGAAAGCATGGTTTCAAAATGCCAATTTATCAGAGGTACAAATTTTCAGGAGGAGAGCAGGTCAAGAGAGAAGCATGTGAACACTTCACATACAATGTTGAAATAGGCTAAGAAGAATTTTACTGACTACTCACTTTTCTCAAAAGGTATTTCTGTGTAGAAAAAACTTCCAAGTTTCCAGGCATTAAAAGCAAAACTTTTACCCTCTAACATCAGCAGGAAGAATAATTTTATGGAGAAGCACCAGCCCCTCAACTTCACTTCCTGTAATGCAACATAAATGCGTCTCTCCCGATACCCAGCACAGACCATACGTACGCGTAAACAGAGCCATCAAAGAGCTCTGCACTGACCCTGTTTTCCTGAGTTTTCCATAATGATCTACAGTGGAATCCTGGCATTATTCAAGTCAGGACTATACTGTTCGCTTTGTTCCACCATTCTTAACACAGGCATAATTATTTCATACTCTTGGGAATATTTTGCTTGATGACCTTTATAAAAAAAAGAACTAAGCTGTGCAGCTCTTAAACTGAGCGTTTACATTCCTACTTTTTCTTTTTTCAGTATTTTAGAATGTAAGAATAGTGTATGAGGCCTTAATGTGAAAGCAGGGGAAAAAACAGAGAGAGAAGCCAGTAATTCTCCCAAAATTGTGTATTTTCTACAACCGTAGAATTTCTACAACCGTACAATTTGGAAAAAATTTAGAACTCTCAAACTTGTTTCACAAACGTGCACCTTCAAAAAGATTCCGCAGCTTACAGAGGTAATTAAATATTTTTTGCAATGCTTCTTTCTAAACTACTTACCTTTTTTACTGTTAAACCAGTATCTACTGAAGCTTTGCACGAGGGGGAAATGATGGTAATTAGTGCATTCAAGTAACTACTCTTCTGTGTTCAAGAAGAAGAACTGTGGAGACCTGTGAAGAATGTACAGGCTTTCTATTGAAAGAGTACACCCCATAAATATTTATAACAGTCTTTGGCAATATGCTAATCCAAGGCAAGTAATTTTCCCTCTCTCAGAAAGAATCATGAAAAAACAATTAAGGTGATTTAATTACTGCCATGCACAGACAGCAGATTTTGAACTCTTGACAGATGAACATTCATCACAGTGCCATGTTATCCTAACCCCATAACACAAGACTCTGAACAGAATGGACAATTAAAGTTAGATAATTTCCCTTACCTTCCTGCAGTACTTTGGGCTGGATCCAAATCCCAAGGAAGCCAATGGGAGCAGAAGCCAGACTTTCCAAGGACTGACTGAACGCTCCAATTTTAAATAAAACAGAAGTAGTTTTCATGCAAGCTTACAGATCTTAATGACACCAAAGTAAATTTAGCTTCACAGTCCTTTTCTGAATCATTTAAAGTTGAATTTAAAAGTAAGTGTACATGGCAAAAAATTGCTTAAGGAAGATTTAGCTTTGATGACCTTCACATTGCCCCTATAGGGTTTCAACTATATTAAACTTTTTAAATTTATATACACCTATAAAACCATTTGGCAGCTATTCCTCCCCTAAATCCTTAATCCATGGTGAGGGAACAGAAATCTGCATAAAATAAAAATCTTTGGAGCTGGTGTTTTTCCAAAAGTGAGGTAATTTTAAATTTCTTATTTAAGTTAGGGGAGGGAGTGTGTTTATGAGCACATCCTCCAAAAGTTATGCTTTGAATCTTTTTGAAATACATTAACTGTAGTGCAACCAAACAGGAAGAGTGCTTCACTTAATGTTTTACTCTACTGGCCTTCAGATTTTAATAGAATTAAAGCTACTTCACTTTGATTATATTTCTTTGAGAACAGTGTTGCAATTACACCATGTGTCTCAACCTGTGACCAGGAGCAGGAGCCCTGGGTTTTGCTGATGTGGGCTTGCACCTTCAGTACACACATGGTCCAGCTGGATTTTTACAACTGCTGCCCTGTGTAATCTTTGATAAAGCCTTGCATTTCCATAGCCTTCAATAATCTCAGCTATGAAAACACAGACAACTGTGAGTAGGCTGTCTTTGAACCCTACTTTGGAAATCTATGCTTCTGTAAAATCTTAAGAGCAAAGAAATGTACTGTCTATTAAAAAGCGAGTATGTTTGATTCCCATCTAGAGGTTACCCCCTTCCTTTCACAAAAAGTAATTCTTAATAACAAATAAGAGCACTTTACCAGGTATCAAAGCACAAAAATGTTGTGCTTTAATTAACACAACTGGCAGGATTTTTGATTGGCACCAATTTTCTGAAGCACTCAGAAGATTTTACTGTCTAGCCTCAGCAAGTACTCCCTTGCATTTCAAATTTCAGGTCACACATCTGAAAAGCACATAGAAATGTTGCATGTTCTGGATGCTGATGTTTACAGTGGACCAGAGGACGTTCCCAGCCCTCTATTAATAGGCACAGCTAGCCAGGATTCTTACTGGTACCACCTCTGCCCGGACACAGCCATCAGCATACTGCTGCTCCTTTAAATTCTGTCCAGGAGAGATCCCTCCCCTCCTTTTTCTGGTGATGTTTCCTTCTTCTCTGAAGCAACTAATAAACAAAGCACAGAATAAGGAATGGGCTCCAGAAATCCCAAATACTACATTGCACATAAATGAAGGATCAATCTTGACACTGTTAGAATCACACATCAGCTTAGGAGCACACTATTTCATTGATGCAGCAATCTGAAGAAAGGCTAATTCATACCAGGTTATCCCATGTAACATCCTGTAATCCTGTAATGCAGGATAGATTTAAAACAAACTTGTGTAGGGAAGTAGTAGAGTTCGCTATTCTCACTTAAAACCTTTTTGGCGAGCGTTCACATGTAACTTGGAGAACAACAGCACTGACTTCTGTTTGCCTGCACAGAGCTTTCCCTCTGTGCGTTGTCAAAGCAACTGATACAGTTTAACAGCAGAATGGTTTCTGAGGGAATTAAACACCTCCTTGTCTCTGGCTGTATTCTCACCCTGTGGTTTATGTGCAGGCTTTTTCAGGAGGAGGGAGGACAGGCTGTGTTTCAGCTGCAGTGTGCACGTGAGCAGAACTGCAGGACCTTTAGTCTGATGCTCCCTCTGCTTCACATCTTTCCCCCAACAGATCCCCTGCTTTTAGCTCTGGATCTGTTCCAGCCATCTCAAAAGGCAGGTTTGTAGGCTTGAAAAAATACTCAAGTATGGGGAATTTTATAAAGAAGTTGTTTTTTCTAGCATTGTCATAATGCCCTTTAAGACATTTTACATCTTCAGTGGAAATGAAGACCTGAGAAATCTTGCAGTATGCTCTGTTTCAAAAAATGAAAATGAGATTCCATGGTCTTACTGAAGACCATACATCCATGTCAGGGCATTTTCTGCATTCTGGCAATGTCTTATCTATTCTTTCACTAACAAAAAAATAACTCATATTTTGAGATACTGTATCAAAAGACAACAAGTAGAGTCGAAGTTGCAGAAGAGCCAGAACAAAACTTGACCAAAACCCACCTATTTTCCACCCATGCTAGTAAAGCTTCCTCACACCCCAGCTCTGCTCAAGACACCCCTCACAAGGGGCTGTCACAGACTTAGAGGGTGATTTGCCTCGTGGGTCTCGCAGGACAGCAGTCATTTTCAGCTACTGCTCTGAATGCTGCTTACGGACAGGATCATCCCTGGTCAGGACAGGCAGGCAACAGGGTGGGGACACAACCAGGTTGCAAAAGTGTGAAGTTTCCTGTTACATTTTGCTAAAAAATAATAAAAAAATAAAAAAGGATGTGTAATGGTGAGCTTTATGGCTTTTTTTAAAACTCTTTTTTATTCTTACAAACCCATTTGCATTGGTAGTTTTTGCTTAATTTCAGGAGTTGGGACATCAGCAGTAGTCAACCTCTAGGCTTGCAGTGCAAGAGTGAAGACTATAAAATCAATTCAAGTGTCCAGCGCCATAAAGTCCAGCTGTGTGCACAACAAAGTCCTTTCCCAGCAACATACAAATACAGAAAAAATATGTAGCAAAAAAAGCTGAATAAATTATAAATACTTGAGAAATGTGGTGCAAAATGTAACGTGAGGAGAGCAGAACTAAGGCACTTGTTTCCATTTGTTACTGAGGACACCCTCTATCACTTCGGCACTCCTCAGTAAGAAGGGTCATCCAAACCAGCAACTACTCCCCAAATCTGAAAATACAGAACCATGTACGAGACGGACACCATCTTTTACTTCACAGTGCATGACTCAAAGGTGTTACCAAAGTTCTCCTGATAAACACAGCATCAGCAAGTATTTTAACTCCTTCTTCGTCCCGGTTTTAGACATGTCAGTTGTGTGAAAAGAAGTCACCAGTCTATTTTAAGCAAAAACATTTCTGCAGAAGTCCCTGTTGGCTGCTATTAGCCAGACGGGATCTACATGCGAGCCTGGGGAGCAGTATCAAAGTGTGTTGAATGACAAAAACCAGAGCAGCCCAGTCCAGCCCCAGATCCAGCCCCAAAACAGAGCGCCTGCTGTTCAGAGCCGCCGCAGCCATGGCAAAGGTGGGACGAGCACGCAAGCCTGTCACGGGTTTGACAGGTGCTCACAACAGTGAATCGTATTGTTACGGAGTCCATTAAAGTAAAAGAAAATAACAAAAAAAGGACAAAGCACACCGTCGCTGTCGCAGTACTGTGTCTTTCAAATGGATCTGAGAACGAGAAAACTGGGCTACTAAGTCTGTAGCGAACACGCCACCAAGTTTTCACACGAGTGCTCTTGACTAATCGGGTAAGTGGAGTCAAGCCCAAATCAAGACCTCAAAAATTCACTTCAAGAGGGTAAAAGCAAAGCCCACGCTACTCAGTCTCCTTGCTCTCTCTCTCAAAAAAAAAAAAAAAAAAAAAGAAAAAAAAGAGAAAAAATAAAGACAAAAACCAAAAAGGAGAACAATTCCACAAGCCACAGCAATGCGAGCCTACGCACATCCATGTTTCGCTGGCAGAAACTGAAGCTCCTGCTTAAAAACCACCAGACTTGGAGCAGTCTCCGGGAC